>LPNX011185295.1:110803-239090 GCA_001517045.1 Pseudotsuga menziesii
ACCGAAACGCAAAAGACACACTTGTGTGGGTTTAAACGGATCTGATATTTGCGACAACGCAGAAAAACTTGCCGAAGGTCGTTAAGGTGGTCTGATCGTTTCCGGGAACGAGCTGTAAGGTCATCAAGGTAGACGAGTAGGATGTGGACCAAATCATGAAAGCAATAGGTTATGGCCCGCTGGAATGTGGCACCAGCATTTTTTAGGCCAAAGGGCATGACGCGATAGGCAAAGGTGCCCCATGGGGTAGTAAAGGCAGTTTTGTACTGGTCTTCCTTTCGGATTTGGATCTGATTGTATCCGGAAAAACCGTCCATGAATGAGAGGACTTCATGCCCCGCACACGAATCGATGATCTGGTCAATAAATGGCATGGGGAAATTGTCTTTGGGACAGGCGCGGTTTAAATCTCGGAAGTCAGTGCATACTCTAATGGTGCCTTGTTAATTGTTAACGGGAACTGGGTTTGAAACCCAGGTGGTATAGGCAATGGGATAAATGAATCTTGCTGTACGGAGTTTCTCAATCTCTGCTTTGACAGCTGGGAGTTTTGAGGGATGAATGGGATGTTGTTTCTGATGAACGAGGGGGTACATTAGGCCATGTGTCAATGTGGTGCTCTATAATGGCAGGGTCAAGACCGGGCATTTCAGTATAGGACCAAGCAAAGACATCACGGAATTCTCTGAAGAGTTTTTTGTATTCCTCAATCTCTTGCTCACTGCAAGAGGCTCCTAAAGTAATGAGTTCGAGGGTGCTTCCTGGGGAAGCGATATCAATTTGGATGACAGGTGAGATGTTGGCCATATTACCCTCTTCGAAGGTGTCGGGAGCAGGAATAGGGTCCTTGAACCAGTCGACCTTGGGGGGAAGGAAGTCTTTGGATTCAACTGCAAACTGGGCAGCAGTGTTAGAGGAGGATTCATCTGGGAGGAAGTATGAATGATGGTGCATGTCATCCCAGGGATACTCTGGGGCAGTGAGAGCCTCGAGAATCTCTTTGTCAGTATGGAAAGTTTGTGTCGTCAAATCGGTTGACGAGGGAGTAGGGGCAGAAGAGATCATATAAATGGTATTAATCTCTTCGAAAGGGGGAGAGACCGGGGGGAGGATCTCCTCATTGGTGGGTGGTTCCGTCTCAAGATCCGGATTGTTAATCTCATAGAGAGCTACTCTGTAATCGGGGAGATCGGGACAGTGATTTGTGTAATTCCCATAAACACCGCATATGGCACAGGGGTGGTTAGCGCGCAGGGATTTGTCGTGAGGCTTAGGGGTTGACCCTAGTTGGACAACCGGTATACTGGGGTTGTCATCAAGCATTTGCATGTCTTCCTATAATACTGGTAACTGAGGACATTGGTGAGTCGCATGGCCCAACTCATCGCACAGCGAGCATTTGGGAGGAGCATGAAACACAAGGGGGTTTTTGACTGTCTTGGGAGGTGGGACAGTAGAGTAAGGTTGGGGGCCTCTGCCCCTAGTGGGTTTGGTAAGAGGATGGGGGGGGGTTCATGGAGGACGAAGGGGTAGCAACACCGAGAGGTGGTTGACTAGTAGTGACAATGGGTTGCACCGGTTGCAGGACAACATCTGGTGTCGGCGGGGGAACGGGAGGCGAAAGATACCAAAAGGGTAATCCTAAGGTTAAACCAGGGAGGCTGAGGGAAGCCATGACCGGGGCGCTAACTACTCCTGATGGAGGGAAGAGGAAAGGAATGGTATGGATGGGGGTAGCACCAATGTGTCTAGGTACCAAAGGGGGTTTAGGAAACAAGGGTGGTTGATTAGTAGGAGTTCGCATATTATGGGATAGGGTACACAGATCAGACACGTCAGTGGCGGGTGACGGGGGTGGAATAGATTGGAAGGTCGAGGTCATGGGCGCATCTGAGTAAACTTCGGGCCCCATAGAGGAAACAACTGAAGTGGTGGCACTCGAAACAGGTTGTTCAACCATGGGGAGAACATTTTCGGGTGCCACGGGGGCATTGGGATCATGGTAGGTGAGTTGGTCAACCTTGACCACGCGTCCCTCATGAGGAAACATCATGGTATGCAAAACAGAAGAAGCAACTGCCTGCATGGCATACATGTAGCTACGGCCAAGTAAAAGGTTATAATCAAGCTGTGCATTAATAACCTCGATGTTGATGAGGATAGTTTTGCCAGCCAGCTGGATGAGGACATTAGTTAAGAGGCCTTGTGGTTGAGTCGAACGACCGTCGTAGGTTCACAACGCAGTAGAGGACTGATGGAGAGTGGGGGATCCCATTTTCTACCAGTTGGAGGTGGACATGACACATGTAGAGGCACCTTCATCAATAATGCATCGATGGACGACAAAATTCTGAATGGAAACGGAAACTTGGAATGCTAAAGTGGAAGGCATGCGGGGTTCGGATTGGTCCAAATCAAACGCCATTATATTGGAATCATTTGGATCGATAGCCCCAATGGCTGAGAGTAAAGTCTTGCGCTGCAAAGGGAATTTTTTAAGACTTCTAACGCAGACATGGCTACGGGAGATTGGGCTAAGTCATCAACAATGTTGTAGTTTGACGCATCGCGCGCATTGGGGTTATTGTTAATACGGCGAAGTGGGAAACAAGGTGCTTTGGGAGCGCCATCGAGTGGAGGTGGAGGTATACGTAACGCCTGATTAGTGGGATGAGTGTTAGTGGGTTTATCGACGGGAGGGGCTTCAGGGGTGGAGCCATATTGGTTCCGCCGAGTCTGGAGGTGGACCTCATCGGAGGACATCATCAACAAGTGGTGGGTACCTGAGTCATGCATGGGTTGATCAGGAGCAGCGTAAGTGATTTGTTGTTGGGTCGGTGCGTTGGCTTGAGGGGGAGCCAATGGTTGGGTGTTCACTACGCCTTGGGTTGGTAAGGGGTTTTGCAGCACCAAAGGTGGCTGCTGAGGTTGTGGGGGGTTGGGTGGTGCTTGAGGAGCCACCTGCCCTTGGCGGTGGGCATCTTCAACCCAAAGTTGCCGAACTTGCTCCATGTGTGGGAAAAAATGTGTGTAGTGGCCATAGACCCCGCAAAAAGAATAAGGATGGTTTGTTCACAAATTGGGGTTTTTAGCCTGCTTGGGCAAGCGATCAGGGTTTTGGTTAGCAGGGGCTGCATTATTATTATTAGGGGGATTAGGGGGTTGACCAGCTTGGTTTGGAGGTTGGTTGTTCCCATGATTTCGGCCCCTGCTGCGGTTTTGTTGGCCCTGGTTGTGTTGGTTGTTCTGGTTTTGCTGCGGGTTTTGTTGAGCGTAAATTTTCCCTTGGGAAGCAGGTGGATTCTGAGGTTGCGCAGGTGCTGGAGCAGGTTGCGGTGGATGATATGTATGTAGAGGATATGCAGGGGCAGCAACTTGAGGGGGTTGCTGATAGGGCTGTGGAACAGGTTGTGGGTTTTCCGCAGGGGCTGCCTGTGGCGGGTAATAAGCAGGCTGGGCTTGTGAAGGAACAGGAGCTGGTGCAGCCTACTGGTGGTAGTAGGGCTGAGGTGCGACTGGGGGGGCGTAAGCGGGAGTCTCATGACCGAAACACTGTGGTGGATATGAGGGTCCATGAGAATGGTGGTGTGCCATGGGAGCATACGAGTTGGTTATTCCAGACTGGGAGGTAGCCTGCGAAAGGTCAGGGCCAGGGGTAGGACGTGCTATGGAAAATGGTTGAGGATGCGAAGAGACACGGCCAATGATGCCTTCAGCAGCATGGGATGCCCCTGGCGCATCGTGCTGGGAAGACTCACTGCGAGGGGCGTTAGGTATAATGGTATAGAGATAACCCGACTGGGTGTAAATGAGGTCGAAGTGTTGGGCCTTAAGGATGGCCTCTTCTTCAGACTGGGGTCTTTTGGATGCCACATCCTTAGCAATGACAAGAAGAAGGGATTTGAGGAACCAATCTAGGAAGATACGATCGTCTAATTTGATCTTCCATAAGCTACGGTGTCGACGCCACTCATGAATGTGGTCCGTGATGTGGGTAGCCGTGTTTTGTCTGCATGATAGGAGGATCTCAACGCCTTCATCATAGCGGACAGGTAACTGGAAGAACTGCAGGAAGGTTGATGCAAGGGAAGCAAAGGTGGCATGGGTTCCATGGGGTTGCTCGATATACCACTTGGCTACAGAGCCAGTGATGGTGCATTGTAAGAGACGGAGGCGGATAGAGTCATCCACTATGGAGTTGGAGGAACACCATAGATGGAAAGACATAATGTGGTTTTGTGGGTCCTCACCTTCCTTTCCCTCGAACTTAGGGATGTCAGAGGGGATCTTGGTGGGCATGTGAGGCCACGCAGGGTTGTTTGTCAATCTTGCTAGGTCAGGCAGGTTGAGGCTAGCCATGAATGGAAAACTAGAAGAAGGATGTGACACGGTAATGGGTTGGGCCAATTTGGGGCCAATGCCCCCAAATGGAGGGGTAGTGTTAGGGAGGTTTCCCCCAAGTGGGGGAACTAAGGTGGTATAGGACGGTCCTGCACCACCATGGGTAGTGTGAACCACTGATGGAGTGGGAATAGGTATTCCCGCTACGGGAATAGGTGTCGTGAGGGGAACGGTAGATGGGGGCCTCGTGGAGGGCATACCCAAAGCGGGTGTGGTAACTGGTGTAGTTGTGGATGTGTCACCAACGATCTCTACCAAGACGGGAGTGGAAGTCACGCCAGCCATGGGGCTAGTAGGGGCAGTGTAAATGGGGTTCTCAGACTCTGGCTCAGAATCGGAGGTAAAATAAGGGGCGTCACTATCTGGTGACGGAGTCTGATGTTGCTGATGAGTGTAGTCAAGTGACAAGGCTCGAGATCTATGATAAGTGGTATCAAGTGAAGATGATCTGTGTCAATGATGGGTGGTTTCAAGTGGACCGTGCTGTGGGGGTTTGCCCCTGAGGCGCCGAGAATGTCTCGAAGACTCAATGGTGATAGATGGTGTCAAATCTCTGTGGGTTGAGGTGGGTGAAAAACAACTCAAAAATCCTAATGCAACTGAGTGTGCAGAAGGAGAGCTATAAAAATAGGGCACTCAGGCCAACAACCAACTCAAAACACCCAATGTAATAGCTGTGCTACAATAGGTGGAGTGTCAACAGAAATGGTCAGAATACCAACAAGCAGCAGGTTTCCTAAAAATAAAAAAGGGTGGACTCACTAGACCAAAAGGAGGTAAGGGATCATGCAAACACCTAACTAAAAGTATTCTGACTCAACTAGACATATCCTCTGCAAGGTGATGAAATCCAAGTCAGACAATATGAATAGGAAATCCAAGTGGCTAAGATATCCCCCTACCGGGAGGGACACCGGGAAGTCAATCCTAGAAGAATGGCAACTAAGATAGCCCATTCATGACACGTCCAGAAAGGTGAATCTGCCATTTGGTCCTTTTACCGCAATACCCCTATACAGGGATATCCCGAGAAATGCGAAAGGTAGCCCTTCAATTACTGAATGGAGTGCGGTATTCCACTCAGGCCTCCGGAACCAATCTCGCGACTTCAACCCTCCTAAGGGAGAGGCCCTCTGGTAAACTGGTGGTGACTGTGCCAAAAAGTACTAGGGGATTTTGGTTCCCTAATTGGACAACAACTATGTCTCAAGTGTAAGTAACGGAGGGGTGTTATTGGAAGCCTATCCCCCCGATCCTACCTAACTACAAAGATTCTTTTGTGTTCCCCAAGTGGGGTTAGAATATTAGTTGAGTTAAGTAGTTTTTTAAGGCTCACTTGATTTAGGTGACAGAGTGTGTGCTCGTGAGGTGATGAACCCGAAATAGAAGTGCCACATAAAGGGGCAACCTTCTAATAATATTGAATCCACAACTTTAACATGCAAAATTTTCTGAATTAAAATGCTTAAATTTCAAACAGATTCTGTAAAATGGAATAGAAATGATGTTGTAGAAAAGGATGTAAGGAAGTAGGGCTGTAGGTGGAACAGATGGCTGTGCAGATGCAGAAAATATTGCAGCAAAGGGGCTGGGCTCAAAAACAGTAAAATATGCAGAAAGCAGACTGCGGGTTTGAGGCAAAAGCGAGCGGTCGGACCGCGGGTTTGAAAGAAACAGGTGCAGATAGGTCGCGGATTTCTGGCCGACAGAGGCAGTCTGATCACAGGGAAGGGGCTGAAAGTCGTGGTTGGGTCGCAGTGAATGGGTTGAAAGCCTCATTCGGGTCACAGTAAATGGGCGGAAAGTCACAGTCGGGACACAGGAAAAAGGCCAATAGGCGCAGCCAGATCGTAGAAAACAGGCTGAATAGCCGCGGTCGGATCACAGGTAACAGACTTGAATCCGCCGACAGGGCGCTGGAGAGGGTCTGATAGCCACGATCGGGCCGCAGGTAAAGGCCTGAAAGACGCGGTCGGGACGCGACTGCAGAGGGAAAAAAATGCGGTTTACGGCGGCCGAAAGGGACAGCCGAAAGGAAAAAGCTAAATAATTTTTTAAACTGAAAACAGAGATTCAAAAGAAAACTAGCGGAGTCGCCAAAACTGTAGCTAGGGTTTTACCCCTAGCTTGTGCGAATGAGCACCTACTAAGGAGAAGTGACTCCTTAGTAGCAATTTAGTAAAATGTAAATGAAAATGCTAAACAGAAAAACGAGCTACTCTAAATATATGCATGAAACAAAACAACAAAATGTAAAGAATGGTTTTTATATTGATATTACCTCCGATGTGAAGGTTGGTGAAGCTCTTTGCAGTGATCCAAGATGGTTGCTCCAAGCTCCAGCCTGCTCCTTCTCCTTCTCCGATGGTGGAAATGGGCCAAAAGGGGCTCTCAATGGTGAAAGTAGCTCAAGGGTGAGCTAGGGTTTCCAGAGTTGTTTTGGTAGAGTAAGGATGCTTATGATTGTGGATGTGAAATAAGGGGTCTCCATCACCTATTTATAGTTTTCTAGTGGTGGAGTGCTGGCCCATGGTTTTGGAAACCATATGGTTTAGGGCAGCTGTTTAGGGTTTTTTCCTCCTTTTCCTCATTATTTTATATTTTTTCTTCCCTTTTGGGGATTTTTGCTATTTTAGAGGAATTTTGGATATTTTTGGAGGAAAAAAGGGGTTTTTTGGCCTTTTGTAGGCATCTTAGGCCTTTTGGAGGCTTTTTAGATGGTTTTATGGCCTTTTGGAGGCATTTTAGGCCTTTTGGAGGCTTTTTAGTGGGATTTTCAGGGTTTTTAAGGGAAATATGGTAGGAAAATGGACAAATGAGCCATGTAGTGGGGTAGATGAGGTAGTGAAAACTTTTTGGGTGTTAACAAAGAGCAGCCCAGGATGGTGAAAATTTCAAAAAATCTTTCAACTGAACAAAGGAATGGGTATATTAAATTATTGAAGGAATATGTTGATGTCTTTGCCTTGTCTTATGAGGATTTAAAAACTTATGATACTAGCATTATTCAACATAAGGTTCCTTTGAAACCTTGAATTTGAAACCTTTTAGACAGAAATTAAGAAGAATTAATCCAACCTTATTTCTAGTCATAGAGAAAGAAGTCAAGAAATTATTGAATGCAAAGGTAATTTTTCCACTTAGATACTCATCTTGGGTGGCAAATCTAGTTCCAGTATGACATAAGAATGGAGAGATAAGGTTCTCCGTATATTTTCATAATTTAAATAGAGCTTCAATGAAGAATAATTATCCATTACCTAAGATTGAGCAAATTTTGCAAAAAGTAGTAGGAGCCCAGAGAATTTCTATGGTGGATTGATTCTCAAGTTACAATCATATTGTTATGCATATGGATTATAGAGAGAAAACAACCTTCACTACACCCTGGGGTACATTCATGTATGACAAGATGCCATTTGGTCTGATGAATGCTGGTGGGACCTTTCAAAGATCTATGGATATAGGCTTTGTTAGAGAAAAGGAAAAATTTGTTGTGATTTATTTGGATGGTATCATACTGTTTTCTCAATCAGATGAAGAACATCTGAAACATCTCAAACAAACCTTTTTGAAATGTAGGAAATATGGATTGCCCTTAAATCCTAAGAAGTCTCATTTTACTGTTCAAGAGGGTAAACTTTTGGGTCATTTAGTTTTAGCAAATGGAATTAGAATATATCCTGAAAGAGTTAAAGCTATTTTGAAAATCAGTCTTCCAAGAAGTAAAAAATATGTTCAGTCATTCATTGGAAAAATAAATTTTCTAAGATGGTTTATTCCAAACTTTGTTGAGATAATAAAGTAGATAAAAACTATGTTAAGGAAAGAACAAGAGGTGAAGTGGAAAATAGAGGCCAAAGCTTCATTTGAGAAGATTAAATAGGCCCTTATAGAAGCACCAGTGTTGTGTTGAGCGTAGAATTGGCCCTTTCTAACCATCTTCGATCACCTTTTCTTCCCTTGTCTTACATCATTTAGCATGCTAATCAGACCTGTTGTCCTAACTTTAATCCCCAAACTACCAAGGTATGACTGATCATTGCTTTATCTTATTAATGCTTATGATTGTGATAATTAAAGTTGTGTATCTCTTAAATGTGCTAAAATGTTATGATTTATTAAGGTAGTTTGAGATAAGTGTACTGCAGGTGGATGGGGGCTGAACAAATATCAAAGGAAGGGATATTCGTTGCTCAAAAGGACCCTCAGCCCCCGATCATCAATGAAGGCACGTGGTTTTAATGCAATATGCTAAACCGAGCTATGACAGTGCAGCTGTAATAGAACGTGCTACATTGTTGCTCGAGTATAATTGTGATCTGAAGATATCGCTACTCCTGGGCAAATTAACAGCTTCCTCGCATTTTCGATGTCATTATAATGCCACATTTGTAACAGCTAGTGTTATTTAGGGCACCTGAAGATCAGAGATCTTCGTGGCTGCCCTTTAATAGGATCGGATGTTATGATCTGCATGTATAAATATGGGGAGCTGTTTCAACCCAGGGGGTTGGAATATAGATAATTCATTCATTGTACTAGCGGTGGAAGCAAATTTTGTGTAATCATTCCTTCTTTAATATAAGGAGTTACTTCTGGTTTAAGAGGGAGTTACATTGTTCATCCAGCATCTCTGTGTGAAGGTTAGGCCCGCCTTCCACAGAGGTTGCTGATTTAAGGTAGGATTTCTGAATTAAATTGTTGTGTGATGTTTTGTTGATTACATTTCCTTTGTACGCAGCAGCAGTAAGTGTGGATTTACAGTATAATTGGGATTACATCTTCTTGTAGTAGTACAAAGTGACAGTCGAATGAATAGGCATTTTTACTTTCTTTATGCAATTCATGTGATAGTTGTACACAGCTTTGTTCATCCTGTAGTTTAAGTTGTTGTCCCACGAATCCTTGCAATTTAATCTTTGCTGTTATAATTGTTGATTTTCCTTTCTGTAATTCAGTTTCTCAGAGTAGCTGAACTCAATCTTTTGCAATTGAATTTCTAGATTAATATTTAGTTTATGTTTATGGTTTTCAAGAGTGATCAGATTGAAAATATGAATGATTTGTTCTGGGATATGAATAGGATTTCCTTTTTATCTGCAATTTTTCTTTGAATCTGATATCATTTCTCATTGACACATGGTAGAAAGAAATTGAGTTTATAGTATTTAGGAGATGAATGGGATTACACAAATTCTTGGGATGAACATAGTTGTTAGAGGATAAAGGTGTTCACTTACAGTGATTGGTGTTTAAGCATAGACTGTGCATTTATCCTTTGAAATAAAAGACTTCCTTGGGTTGACAATAATTCCCGTATGCTCTGTATGTTGGTAACATCTATCTGCATATTGGGTGCTTGACATTTTGGCACCGTTGCCGGGAAAGGATAAAATTAAACACTATCATTAGTTGCATCTGGTAATTATATCTAGCCAGTCTTTTCTATTCTTTTTGCTGAAATGATTTGGGTTGCATGAATACGAGGAGGGTAAAAAGCGATCACCTCCCAACTCCCAAAACCCCACAAGATACTAACAGTGCAGGTGGCTTGGGCCGCGGTCGAGGACCACCATTGGGAAGAAGAACATTTATCGACGATCTTGTGGACAAAACTGATTCATCCACCAGGGATCGCCAGCAATAAACTCCTATCAGAGGAAACCCTGCCGATCCTGGAGCGTTAGCATCAAGGTCCACAGTGGAGAATACATGAGCAGCCACAAATTCCTCGAATATCCCTGCCAAAGAGGACATGGCTATTATAATTGGACCTACTGGTAGAGGTCCCATATACCACATTCATGGGAAGGTTGTAACTGAAGAAGAGTGGATGCAGTTCCACCAAAAGCTCACTGATCAGTGGAAAAACAAGGGAAAGAACGAGGAACAGGAGAAGGATAAAGAGAAGAACAAGGAAAAGAACGCAGGAATGAACGAAGAGGAGAAAACAGAAGAGGAGATGAGTAACAGACACAACTCTGACGAGGAAGAGGCAATGGGGGAAAACTATCACCATGACAATCATTCCCTGCCTAAAGGAACGATGGCTACACTACAATTCCCAATTCAGCAGCCAACAGGGGCAGCCCCTATGAAGAATATATCACCATCAGTGCTGCCTCGCTTCCATGGAAAGGTGGCAGAAGATCTAGACGAATTGCTTTTTGAATTTGATATTCTCTGTCGCAGCTATGATTATGTTACTGATGCACAAAAGATAAAACTTTTCCCTGCTCTCTTGAAGGACAACGCACTACACTGGTTCATGAGCCTTTGGGGAGGAACTGTTGCTAATTGGGATAAAATGAAACAGGTGTTCCTGGAAAAATATCAAGAATATTGTAACACTAAGGATAAAAGAGAAGAATTATTCAAAATGGTGCAGAAGGAGGATGAAAGTCTGGAGGATTTTGTGGAAAGGCTATTGTCCAATGTGCAAAGAGATGGGCAGACAAACATGGGGCTAGACATACTCAAGATAATTTTGCTTCGAGGGATCAGGGAGGATTTTTTAGACATGTTAAACCTTCTTGGAAAGGGAGATATCTCCAAGGAACCTTTTGGGAAGATTGTGGAACTGTGTAAGAGATACTCCAGGGGGTCTTCCAGGAACAATAAGTGGGACAAACAGGATAAGCTAGAACATGATGTCTTCAACAGAACTCAAAAGTCATCCAATGGAGGAGCTACTCGTGCAGAGATAGGTAATCTCCTTAAGAATTTCAAGACAAAGATGATGAGCTCCATCTCCTCAGAGATCGATGTCCTGAAGGAAAAACAAAAATAGGCAGTAGAGGATCTCACACTAGGTGTGTTCTACCCCCGATGCAGAAAGAATCATCCGCTGAGAGAATGCCCGCTTGATAAAGTAGAAGTATGCCAACTGTTTGAGCTAAACCATGACATGAAAGAATCTCCATCACTCCCCCAAGTGAAGGCTGTTCTGCAGGCATCAACTCCAGAAGTGGAATCGGCCTATTTCATTGCACAGAAGAAACCATGGAAACCTCGAAATCAAGGTATGCCTCTATACTCGTTTCCATTTTTGAATAATATGGGCAATTGGAATAATAAAATGCAAAATGTGAATACACAATTCCCTTCAAATTATTCTCAGTGGAATTCCTCCCAACCTGCAATGCAAAATTTTAACTCATGGAGTCCTTGGACACAGCCACCACACCAACCTTCGTCGTGGTCTCCTGGATGGAGGAATTTCCATCCCGGGAACCAGTTTCCTCAACCAACCCTACCTCAACAATCACCATATTCTCCTCAATACCTTCAATTATCTCAATATCCGCAATACCCACCTCAGCAGTCGCAGCTGCAGCTCCAAAATAATTATGTCCCTAATATACCGATATGACCTCAGCTGCATGTCCAACCTAATCCTAACCCGAATAATAAAACAGTCCATTAATTGGAGACTGTCAACATTCCGGCCTACTCTCTTTTCCCTGTACCTTGTAATGATATCCGGTTACGATCTAGGAAAATAATAGAACCTGTAATTACAGAAGATGCTCCACCTTCTGTGCATAAGGAAGAAAGGAGTTCACAGCATCCATCCGACACAGTTCCCATCATTGAAGATGCTGATCTTGGAATGGCTAAAACATCAAACGATGAATCTAACAATACACAGCCTACCTAGCTGATAAGACAACCACCATATCCTGAGAGACTAATGCTACCAAGAATAGGGGGACAAACTCAATTTAACCTCCTAGGAGAGTTAAGGAACCTTTATGTCAAAATCCCCCTTCTTCAAGCTCTTCAAGATCTGCCTATTTATGCTAGAACCATTCGGGACCTGTGCACTAAGAAACTAGGAAGGAAACCTAGAGATCCTCCCACTGTTCACGTCATAGGGAATTTATCTGCCTTGATAACAGGAAAGACCCCTATGACAAAGTATAACGACCCTGGAAATCCTACTGTCACTGTACAGGTAGGACAGACACAGATACCCAACGTGCTAGTAGATTTAGGGGCAGCGATAAATGTCATACCAATGGAGACTGTAAAGAAGCTTGGGCTCAGTAATGTTAGACCAACCCCTACCATTTTAGAATTGGCGGACAGATCCACCATTAGACCCGAAGGAATTTTGGATGACCTTGTCATCTCAATAGATTCATGGGAGTACCCTGCTGACTTTTTGGTCTTACAACCAAAATCACATCTCGGGGGACACCCATTGATCCTGGGGAGGCCTTGGTTGGCCACAGCTGATGCTTACATCAGCTGTCGATCAAGGTCCATGACTATATCTGATGGTACAGAGACTAAAAGCCTCACCTTGTATCCTCCAACTCGGCCAAGCTTAGAGGCTGAAACCTCCCTTTGGATAGAGCAGGAGGAGGAGGATGTTCCGCCACTATTAACTCTAGGGAAGGTGTTAACGTTTAAAAATGAAATAGAAGATGATACTATTAGTAATTTTATTAGTGAACCTGCTTTAGTGGATAGAGATGTCTGTCAAATCCTGAACATTACCCTGGGCAAGGAAGAACAAGAAAATCTTACGGAAGAAGCACTAGTTGGTGACACAAACATAATCCCAGTTTTGGAAAATTCAAAAAGCATTCCTATTGAGGTAGAGCCTGGAAGAACTTTGAATATCAATCCTAGTCTCTCCTTAGAAGAACAGAAGCGCCTGATCAGCCTCTTGAAAAAACATAAGGGGGCATTCGCCTGGGAGTACACAGACATGGGGGGTATTCCCTCTAATCTGTGCACCCATCACATTTATATTAAAAGTGACTCCCGGCCTGTGTGTCAACCCCAACGACGCATGAACCCCAACCTGAGGGATATAGTGAAGGAAGAAATCCAAAAACTCTTGGAAGCAGGATTTATATATCCTATTTCAGATAGCGAGTGGGTTTCTCCACTCGTAATTGTGCCCAAGAAAAATGGTAAATAGAGGGTCTATGTTGATTATATGGAATTGAATAAAGCCACTCAAAAGGATCATTTCCCTTTTCCCTTTATTGACCAAGTACTTGATACCCTATCAGGGAAGAAGTTCTTCTCCTTGACCAAGTACAACCAAATTCAGATTTCTCCTGAGGACCAGGATAAGACCACCTTCACTTGCCCCTGGGGAACATTTGCCTATAGAGTGCTTCCCTTTGGTTTATGTAACGCACCGGCAACGTATCAAAGAGCTGTAATTGGCATATTCTCTAAATTAGTTAATGATAGTATGGAAATCTTTATGGATGATTTTACTCCATATGGCAAGGATTTCGAAGAAGCACTGGAAAATTTAAGGAAGGTTTTAATTCGCTGTGAACAGACTCAGCTCTCATTAAGCACTGAAAATTTCCATATGATGATGAGTGAGGGAGTGGTATTAGGGAATTTCATCTCTACCAATGGCATCTAGGTGGACCCTTCAAAAATCAAGGTGATAAGAAATATACCTACCCCTTCAACTCAGAAAGAGGTGCGAATTTTTTTGGGACATGTTGGATATTATCGAAGATTTATAGAAAACTTCTCCAAACTGGCTTCTCCTTTGTTCTCTTTATTAATGAAAGATGCACAATTTGTGTGGAGTGAAGCATGCCAGATAGCTTTCGATAAGCTTAAAGAAAAGCTGTCCACAGCTCCTATTTTAAGGGGACCTAATTGGACCCTACCCTTCCATATTTCCTCAGATGCCTCTGATACCGCCATTGGAGCAGTATTAGGACAGGAGGATGGTCAAGTACCTTATGCCATCTATTATGTTAGTAAAAACTTAGCCCCTGCTGAACTTAATTACACTGTTACTGAAAAATAATTCCTAGCTATTGTTTACTCTATTAATAAATTTTGACATTACATTACTGGGTATCCCACATTTGTGCACACTGACCACTCTGCCATTAAATACTTAATGAACAAACCTGTCACCAATTCCAGAGTCACCAGGTGGCTCTTGTTATTGCAGGAATTTGATATTACTATTATAGATAAACCTGGAAAAGAAAATGTCATTGCTGATTTTTTATCCCGTCTTACTAACAGCGATGATAGTTTGCCTGTTGAGGACTCTTTTCCAAATGAACATCTATTCGCACTTTTAGCTCACTCTCCCTAGTATGCAAATGTCGCTAATTATTTGGTTGCAGGAAAGCTCCCACCACATATGTCTAAATGAGAAAAGAGAAAAATCATTCAACAAAGTGCCAGATACTGTTGGCTAAATGGTCATCTCTTCTACACAGGGCCTGATCTTGAGATTAGGAGATGTGTAAGAGAAGATGAGATCTTTCCCATACTGAAAGCCTGTCATGATGCACCTTGTGGGGGACACTTTGCAGACAAAAGAACAGGGCATAAAGCACTGCGGATGGGCTACTACTGGCCGACTCCGTTTAATGACGCTAAAAGGTATGTTCAATCCTGTGATAGCTGCCAAAGGATGGGCCAGCCTAATAAAATAGATCAGATTCCTCTACAACCTCAAGTAGTAGTTGAACAATTTGATAGATGGGCACTGGATTTTGTTGGCCCTATCAGCCCTCCTTCCAGACAGAAGGTTTACATTCTGGTTTGTACTTATTATATGACCAAATGGGTGGAGGCTGTAGCTTTGGCTAAGGATAACGACCAGGAAGTGATGGATTTTGAATACAGTGAAATCTTTACCCATTTTGGGGTACCGAAGGAAGTGGTTGCCGATGGGGGACCGCAATTCATGTCACACCAATTTGAATCTTTGCTCCGAAAGTATCATGTGCTGCATAGGGTGGCTTCACCTTACCACCCCCAAGCCAATGGTCAGGTGGAGAGCACTAATAAGGTTATTGAATCCATCCTTACTAAAATAGTTAAAAGCCATCAAAAGGATTGGGCTGAAAGGCTTCCTAAAGCACTGTGGGCGTATCGCACGACTTGGTGCAACACCACAGGTTTCTCTCCCTATGATTTAGTGTACGGGGAGAGTGCCATCTTTCCAATCGAGTTTGAAATCAAAACCCTGAAGACAGCCACCGAGCTGAATCTAGATGTAACAGAAGCCCAGGAGAGAAGATTGAATCAACTAAACGAACTAGATGAGAAAAGGTTGGTTGCGGTGGATCAGACTGCGTTGCTTCAGCAACAGAGATCCAATTGGCATGACCAATTTATTAAAAATAAAATCTTCCGTGAAGGAGACTGGGCGTTACTATATGACTCCAGGTTCAAAAAGGATTTTAAAGGCAAATTACATACGAGGTGGCTGGGTCCTTACTTGGTCGACAGGGTATTTGACAACGGCATTTTCCGTCTGGTGACCATTGATGAAAACCACATACCATTATTTGCTAATGGCCACAGGATGCGACTGTATCGTAAGCCTATTTCGAAAGATGCATTCATTTTGCAAATTGCCGCCGATCCAGATTATCAGCTGACATCAGGGTAGGAACTTCTCTCTGCCTTTGCCAATCCTTAGACTGTAAATCATGTTTGAATCACTGTACATAAATAATGATTTTTTTTCTCTGCTGCATTTTATATTGTTTTTTTCCTTTTGCATTTGATCTTCTCGTTTGTTGTTATTTCTCAAAAATTTGCAGGGAAGCGCCAAAGGAATGACCAGATTGGGCCTGTCGAACGGAGTCGTTTTCCTATGCCTTCCTGTGCTGCATTTCCTTTTCTTTCAAAATAAGTTTTCCAGCGGCTGCAACATATTTGCCGGCAGCTACGACATATTTTCCGGTGGCCGCAGCCTTTTCCCCGACAACCGTGACTTTTTTTCCTATGACCGTAAAACCCTTCTTCCTGGCAGCCGTGAACCATTTTGCGATGGCTGCAACATATTTCCCGACAATTGCAACATTTTTTCCGGCGGCCGCGGCCCTTTTCCCTAGAAGTCGTGACTTTTTTCCCGATCACCGTAAAATCCTTTTTCTAGCAGCCGTGAATCACTTTTCGGCGGCTGTAACATATTTCCTTGGCGGCTGCGACATATTTTTCGGTAGCTGCATCCTTTTCTCTGGCAGCCATGACTTTTTTTTCCCGATGTCGTAAATCCTTTTCCCAACAGTCGTGAATCATTTTCTGGTGACTGCAATATATTTTTCGTTGGCTGCGATGTTATTCCTGGCAGCTGCAATTCCACTTCATTGGGAGGATGTCTTCAACGTTAAAGGCTGTGTTTTTGAAAACCTGCAGAGGTAACTCCAGTATTAACAGAAGAATTGCTTCAACTTGCTAGATATGGCCCTGATTCATCCTATTCATGCTGGCAAACTGGACCATATGACGACCGCTTTGTTCATAATTCCGACCCTAGCGATGAGATGGTTTTTGTTTAACCGGTGGAAGAAATTATTGCATTATCCTCGTCATCATGACCAATTTAATGACAGCGCACGAGTTCGGCTTCACAGCATCAGCAACCGCACGTTCCACCATTCTCCGTAGGCTATCCGACGCATAGTCTCACGAGGTATGGCTTTGATTTTCACGTGATTAAATATTGATATGATTTAGTGATATCAGTCATACCTTTAATCGTATCACCATTATGGCATAATTAACTCCTTCCCCCGTGCGACGTAAAAACTAATAACCGCCACCTTCCCCAATTTGGAATAAAAATTTCAAACGTTTTTCTGAGCTGAACTTTCCAAATTTGCCCATTTACTCAACATCTCCGCTCAACGATTCGTGCATCCTCTGTGCTGCAACCTCCATTCTTGGATTCTGTAATCTGTGAAGTAGCAATCTCAGTTTGCAGCCAGGACTATGGGGATTCCAGCTCACCATGAACCTTTGGATACACAGGAACTTAGGAAAAATCCCGCAGTTCTTGCAATTTTTCAAGCTGCCGGCTGGTTCGAATTTTTTGAGCGACTGGATGGCTTTAACCGAGAAGCAGCCTTGCAATTTTCCTTAAACCTCACAGAAACTCACTCTGAGGTGTGGGGGCTACGCATAGAAGTCTTTGAAGCCATTATATCCGAGGTTACTGCTATCCCGCAGGTGGGAAAGGCATGGTTTGTACGACGAGTTTCCACGACAACCGCACGGGAAGCATTTTTACGAGAAGGAGAGAAAGTTCAATCATCCAGAAGAGGGATTGCACTGCACTCATTGCCGCAGCCATGGGATCAGGTTGTTGTCTTCCTCAAGAAGTACATCACTTGTGAAGGTAGGTACCAAACTGTTTATAATTCTGAACTGCCTTTACTTTCTCATCTCCGTCATGGAACTTTATTGAACATTCCATACTATTTGCTCCATGACTTGCGTCATATGGCGGCATTTTTCCAAGCCGCTAAACATCCATTTGCCTCCCTAACCCACCATGGTCTCATCAAATTAATAATTTTAAGAACCCTTGCTCAGCATAATATAACTTGGGAGCAATTCACAGCTCGCGCTTGGGAACCCGCTCCCTTGATGGGTGTTCAGATAGAACAGGAATAGGTTCAACCACAGCAGAAGGACCAGAGTTCCTCCAATATAGTTGGGGGGGGATGAAACTACATCAGAAGAAGTGCAACCGGGGGCACAGGCAGAGCAATTGGAGGAGGGTGTACATAAAAACCTTGTGGAAAACCTAGACAACAGGACAACTCTACCAGTAGAAGGTGAAACTGGAGCAACACTAAATGATGCGATAGTTGAACCTGAAGGTGATAGAGCTGGGGAAATAAAAGAAAACATTGAGCCATTAACCATTGAATCCTCACCTGAGTGGGAAGGAGGAACTTTAATTGAGGAATAACAGCCTGAGGAGCAAGAAAATATTCCTTCGACCTCAGCTGTGAAGCCCGATATCCCAGCTCCACAAAAGAAAACACCACAAAGAAGAAAGAAAAGATCAATCAATGAACTAAATATAACCTCACCAGTCATAAGGAAAAGAACTAAATCAGTTGTAGCAACAGAGGCAGTCAAAAAAACATGGGCAACCCTAGAGGCATAGGTTGAGTTCCCAATCCTTGTACCGAGGCCAATGGATGCTCCACAAAGGCTAGTCAAGGAAGAACCCAGCATTGAAGGACTTCTGGAGGAGAACACACTATTGAAAGAGGAAGTCCAAGTACTTTGAAGGGAATTGGAGACATGGAAGGAAACCTACAGAAAATAAGGTGAAAGAAAAATGTATACATTAGTGGAGGCTGCAAACCATTTGGAGGAATCAAACTCTACCGAGCCTGGCAAGGAAGATGAGTAAGAGATCTGCCCCACCTGTGGGGAAATCTTCAAGGAGGCACGCCACAAGATTATACTTCACACCTGTACAGTACAGCAGTCCGAGGCCACAATAGAGGAAGTTGCGGAAAAAGAAGATGCTACAACACAAGAACCAACATCTTTAAACATCCTTGCTGAAGTTGCCACCAATCCTATGACAGAGGAGCAAAAGGATGAAATCATGCATGATGTCGGGGACAAAGATTGCACTATAACCCCAGAATGCTCCCACAACATAGAAATTGTAGAAGCTGAGCCACAAGGGCAGGACATTGATGAACTTGAACATGGGGCTGCAAAACAAGAACCAGCAAACCTGAATATACTTGTCCAATCGGCTGAGCTAGGGGGAGAAGAACCTGGGATGGAGGACACTCTGGAACTAAATGAAGAGCTTTGCACTGTAACTCCAAAATGTTCCCATGATACAGAGCTCATAGAAGAAGAATTGCAACAATAGGAGGATGAAGAGGTAAGCAAGGATGTTGCTACACAAGAACCAACATCCTTGGAAGCTGCAGCAAGGATTCCTGAATTGCAATTACAAAATAACCCTGGAAGGAATATCATTTCCAATATACAGTGGAGTGAGGATGAACAAGTACAGACACAGTCCTCAGGTGACACTGAAATCCTTGAGGAGGAGCTATACAATGAGGAAGATATCCAATCTCAGAGGCAGAAGGAGGAAGAAGACACTGTTACACAAGAACCAATGTCGCTAAAAGCAATGAATGTAGCTGCTAAAGAGAATCCAGGGGATGTTGCTGTTACACAAGAACCAGCAACTCTTGAACCAAATTCAGTAATGCAGGTTGACCAAGGGGAAGATGTTGCTGCTACATAAGAACCAGCAACTCTTGAACCAATTTCAGGAGTGCAAGTTGACCAAAGGGAGGACACTATCACACAAGAACCAGTGTCTCAAAAAGCCATGAATGCAGCTTTTGAAGAAAATCCAGGGGATGTTGCTACTACACAAGAACCAGCAACTCTTGAACCAAATTCAGGAATGCAGGTTGACCAAGGGGAGGACACTGTCACACAAGAACCAGTGTCTCAAAAAGCCATGAATGTAGCTTTTGAAGAGAATCCAGGGGATGTTGCTACTACACAAGAACCAGTAACTCTTGAACCAAATTCATAAATGCAAGTTTCCCAAGAGGAAGACACTGTCACACAAGAACCAGTGTGTCTAAAAGTTATGAATGTAGCTACTGAAGAGAGTCTGAAGGATGTTGCTGTTGCACAAGAACCAACAACTCTCATACTAAATTTGGATATGTTGGAGGACACTGCCCCACAAGAACTGGTGCTTCTACCTCTTCAAGATTTCATTGATTTAAACTCGGAGCAATAAAAGCATTATAAAAAGGAAATTTTGGACCTCACAATAGAAGCCTCCACCCTGAGGCTGGAAGTGACCAAATGGAAAATCCAGGTGGAAGAACTCCAGAAGGGCATGATTGCTTTGAGTGAGCATAGAAAAATTATTAAAGCACTGGAAGAGAAGTGGGCCGAAGAACACATGGGCCATAGAGTTCAGGAAGAAGAGCTACAGAACAAGTTGAGAGAATTGAAAAAGTTTCAATCCATGCAGCAGGAGAAAGAACAAATGTACACACTCTTTCAAGAACTCATGGGCACCAGGAAACCCTCTTCCTCTTATCTAGTATTCCTATTTGAGCAATTTGTCCAGTTTAAATTGAAGGCTGTACAGGATGGGAGATCGTTCAAAATCAAAACCTCAACAAAGTTCTTGGAAACATTCTTTGGAAGCAATTTTGAGGAGCAGAACCTGCTGTGTGAGTTATACCTGCATGAGATGGCTTGCCCTCTGGACCGCCACTCAAACCCTGTTCCATTCGCAGGGGATGTTCAGTTAAGATCCTTTTCCTCTTTTGTGAGCAATCACGCTCAGTGGGAAAGGTCTTTTCAGACCTTTTCCCATAATGAACCTCACACTAACTTATGGATTCGAAGTGAACCCTAGAATCCTAGCATTCTTTTGGCACGGTACAGAATTTTTCTTTCAAGACTCCCCCAGGCACAGCATATCATGAGACTTCAAGAAGAAGTGATCTCCACTTGCACCAACTACATTTCCAGACATCAGCAGGTAGCATTGGAAGGGAGTAAACATAGATGGCAGGCTGCCTTCTCTGCACTTAGAAGCCAAGATCCTTACTGTTTCAAAAATTTCAAGCAGGAACTTTCCAGAGTCAAGGGCTATGTGGGAAGCATGAGGGAGTGTGGAGTTTATTGGTTGGGTTTGAAATTCAAATTCCCCCTCATTTGGTGGCCAGAAAAACCATATAATATGGATTTTTCCTTGACTAGGGCAGAGGAGCAGCGATGCTGGAAGTATTGGGTTACTCACAAAGGATTTTTAAAGGAAGATGAGGTGCCTGAGTTTCCCTACAACTTCTCCTCCCTCCATGAACACAGCTCAGTACAGGACTCAGACTCCGAATGATGCAGGTTGTTGCATGAGGCCATGCAACAGGATAGTTGGGGGGAGATGTTGAGCCTAGAATTGGCCCTTTTTAACCATCTTCGATCACCTTTTCTTCCCCTGGCTTACATCATTTAGCATGCTAATCAGACCTGTTGTCCTCACTTTAATCCCCAAAATACCAAGGTATGAATGATCATTGCTTTATCTTATTAATTCTTATGATTGTGATAATTAAAGCTGTGTATCTCTCAAATGTGCTAACATGTTATGATTTATGAAGGTAGTTTGAGATAAGTGCACTGTAGGTGGATGGGGGCTGAACAAATATCAAAGGAAGGGATATTCGTTGCTCAAAAGGACCCTCAGCCCCCGATGATCAATGAAGGCACATGGTTTTAATGCAATATCCTAGACTAAGCTATGACAGTGCAGCTGTAACAGAACACGCTACATTGTTGCTCGAGTATAATTGTGATCTGAAGAGATCGCTACTCCTGGGAAAATTAATAGCTTTCTCGTATTTTCTATGTCATTATCATGCCACGTTTGTAACAGCTAGTGTTATTTAGGGCGCCTGAAGATCATAGATCTTCATGGCTGCCCTTTAATAGGATCGGATGTTATGATCTGCATGTATAAATATGGGGAGCTGTTTCGACCCAGGGGGTTGGAATATAGATAATTCATTCATTATACTTGTGGTGGAAGCAAATTTTGTGTAATCATTCCTTCTTTAATATAAGGAGTTATTTCTGGTTTAAGAGGGCGTTACATTGTTCATCCAGCATCTCTATGTGAAGGTTCGGCCTGCCTTCCACAGAGGTTGCTGAGTTAAGGTAGGATTTCTGAATTCAATTGTTGTGTGATGTTTTGTTGATTACATTTCCTTTGTACACAACAGCAGTAAGTGTGGATTTACAGTATTATTGGGATTACATCTTCTTGTAGTAGTACAGAGTGACAGTTGACTGAATAGGCATTTTTACTTTCTTTATGCAATTCATGTGATAGTTGTACACAGCTTTGTTCATCCTGTATTTTAAGTTGTCCCACGAATCCTTGCAATTTAATCTTTGCTGTTATAATTGTTGATTTTCCTTTCAGTAATTCAGTTTCTTAGAGTAGATGAACTCAATCTTTTGCAATTGCATTTCTAGATTAATATTCAGTTTATGTTTATGGTTTTCAAGAGTGATCAGATTGAATATATGAATGATTTGTTCTAGGATATGAATAGGATTTCCTTTTTATCTGCAATTGTTGTTTGAATCTGATATCATTTCTTGTTGACACATGGTAGAAAGAAATTGAGTTTATAGTATTTAGGAGATGAATGGGATTACACAGATTCTTGGGATGAACATAGTTGTTAGAGGATAAAGGTGTTCACTTACAGTGATTGGTATTTAAGCATAGACTATGCATTTATCCTTTGAAATAAAAGACTTCCTCGGGTTGACAATAAATTTCGTATGCTCTGTATGTTGGTAACATCTATCTGCATATTGGGTGCTAGACATGCTGGTAAGCCCATACTTTTCAAAATACTTTTTGACATTTTCTTTTGCATCTTAGGATACAATAACTATTGTTCTATTACATAAGAATGTAAATGGAATAGAGAATCCTATTGCTTTCTCTAGTAAGACTCTCAGAGATTCAGAATTGAAATACAGTACACTGGAGAAACAAGCATATTCACTGGTAAAGGAATTGAAATTTCTTAGGATTTATATTATGCATTCAAAGATCATTGCTTATGTACCTAATGTTTCTATCAAGGAAATTTTAACTCATCCAGACAGTGAAGGAAAGAGGGGGAAATGGATTGCGAAAATTATGGAGTATGATGTGGAGATTAAACCTACTAAGCTTGTAAAAAGACAGGGCTTGGAAAAACTATTGGCTGATTCAAATTGTGAAGCCCTTGGTCTTCATTTGATGGCAGAACATTCAATACAGGAAGAGTTGCAAGCAGGGCAAGGTAAGGAACAAATCATGGATAATTATGTAGAATTAGAATGGTATGCTGATATAATTTATTTTTTATTGCATTTGTAGTGTACTGTGCATTTGGACAAGAAAGAAGCTAGATCACTAAAATTGAAGGTCACCAAATATTGTTTAGTGAATCATCAATTGCATTGGAAAGATCCATGGGGAGTATTGCTTAAATGTTTGGAGAATCCTAAAATTGAAGAATTTATTTTAGAATTACATAAGGGTGCTTGTGGAGGTCATAAATACTGGAAATCCATTGCTTATAAAATTCTAACGTCTAGATACTACTAGCCTTCATTGTTTTCTAATGTCTATTAGCAATTCAGGACTTGTATTAAGTCAAAAGTTTGCTGGAAAACAAAATCTTTTGTCTCTACCTTTGAAGCCCATTGTTGTAAATTCTCCTTTCCAGTAGTGGGTTCTAGACTTTATAGGTGAAATTAATCCTACTTCTTCTGGGAAACATAAATGGATACTTACAGCCACTGATGTTTTCACAAAGTGGGTGGAATACATTCCTACAAGGAATGCAACTGATAAGGTACTCATTAATTTTATTCAAGAGAATATTTTGAGCAAATTCAGTTGTCCAAAGAAATTGTTGACTGATAATGCTAAGTCCTTCAAGTCTAAAGCCATGGTTAGTTTTTGAGAGAAAAATGGGATTGTTTTGAATAATTCTACACCCTATTACCCTCAGGGGAATGGATTGGTAGAATCAACTAATAAGAATATCATTCAAAGCATTAAAAATTTGTTAAGTCAGAATAAGAGATCTTAGGATTCGATGTTGAAGTATGCACTCTGGGCAGATAGGATAACCACTAAGAAAGCAATTGGTTCATATCCTTTTCAGTTAGTGTATGGTATTCATGTTGTTTTTCCAATTCAATTAGGTATTACAGTAATCAAGTTTTTTCAAGATAGTTAGGAATAGCCTAATGATATTCACAGAATAATTTTTTCATTGATTGAATTGCAGCAGGAATTTGAGGCTTTAGCTGAAAAACCTCAAGCATACAGAAAAAATATCAAGAAAAAGTTTGACAGAAAGGTAAATGAAGGTACGTTTTCTTGTGGAAACATGGTACTTCGATGGGATATCAGGAAAGAGCAAAAAGGTAAGCATGGAAAATTTGAAATTTTTTGGTTGGGTCCTTTTGTAATTTCAAAAGTCTTGGAAAAAAATACATTCATACTACAGACTATGGAAGGTGAAGAATTTTCCAATCCATTGAATGGACAATTCCTCAAACACTTTTACAGTTACTTAAGGAAACAGAGTTGTCATTCATTGTATATAACTATGTGAGATAAGTTGAACAAATACTCCATAGCCCAATGGATGTTTTGCAGAATAACAAGTAGTTTCAGTTGAGATGGCAGAAGGAACTGGTCTACGGGTTCTTGAAGCCTCACAATGAGGCTTTCATCCCGCAACAGGAGCTAGATGTTATGACTTGATATTGTTCTTACTCTTTTTAGTTTATGTGTGTTTTCTTTCAAAGTTTTGTTTCCCATTATTTTTCATTTTTGGGTTTGTTTTGAAGATGAATAGTGGTTAATATTTTGTTTGGTTTTATAGGTTATAGTTGTTTTGATTTATTTTATTTTATATTTAAAGTTTTTCTTTTTGGCTTATTAGGTGTTATAAATCATTTAAAGTCTGAAAAAACTTATATTAAAATTTATTCCAAACTTTATCTTTAAGACCTAACCCTCATTTTTGAATCCTCTGTCAAAAATTTTGCATAAGAACATTCCTAGAGCGAAAAAGTCAAGGTTAATAGAATAATGTGCTACAAGAATCTCAAATCAATGGAAAGAATGGTGGATAATCGTGGCTGTTGCAGAGGAATATATTGGAAGTTTTCAGACACCTATTGAAGACATGATGACGCATGTTCATAACCCCAGTCCATAATCATGACAAGTGTATGAGGATGTGTAGATATCATTGAGAGAATCATTGTCTGGATTGACACAATTTTGGTTGTGTAAGGATTATTAGGAAGATCGCGATCTTGATTGTCACGATTTTGTTTTGATTATGATTTTATAGTTGTAGAGAAGGAGGTTTTAAAATATTTGAATCCTTATAAAGGAGTACACATGTAAGGTTAAAGCACAAATATGAAGAAGAGTGGAAAGACTAACATATTTGAACCTACTGATACGAGTTGGGAAAATGATTTTCCTAAATGTGTAGCATTATTCAAAAGGGCGGGATGGTTCAGTTTCTTCGAAAGAATCACGCGTTTCAATCCAGATGTCTCATATCATTTCTCCCAGGTTTTCGTTAAGGATACTATTACTTTTGATACTCCTAATTTCGAACTGACAGAGGAATTAATAGCCAAAGCTACATGTTTATTAAGAGACGGAAAGTTATGGTTCAAAAAGATCCCTTTCGTATTCAACCCAAAGTATATCCTGTTACAAGAAATTGAAGCCCTAGATTGGGGAAAAGGAATTCATTGGGACAAGTTCAAACTTGAATGGAAGGAAGCTATTGGAATATTGCAGAGTTATGTTACATGCGAAGGTAGGTTTGCTTTATTTTTTAAATACCACATTAGGTTTCTGCAACATCTCAACCAGCAGTCAAAAATGCATTTACCTTTCTTCTTCTTAAAAGTATCCAAAAAATGTCTAACAAGATTAAGCGGCATATTGACCATATGCACCAGTCTATTTTTCATCATGGTCTGATAAAACTAATTATCTGTACAGTCTTGCAAAGGAAGAACAGAGTTGGGACCATTTCCTATTCTGGTCAGGATTTTATAATGAACAAGAAGACTAAGTAAAGAAAATCCTGATGAATAAGAAGTTTGGTTTTGTTAAAAGGTTCAAGAAAGAGTTAGTTGATGATCTAGTGCATGCTAGTGTTCAAGAGAATAGTCCGGGTTAGAGATTCAAAGAACTTATGGATGAAGATGAAAGAGAAGCACTTGATGATAACCAAGAGCAAGTTTTGGAGAATGATAAAAACAACAGAGATATGTTTCAAATCATGAGGAAGATTTAGGTTCAATAAAGAAAAAACAAGGCTCTATATGTGTATAGGAAAGAACAACAAAAGTTCCTGTTGTAGCAGAATTGAAGGGTGATAGTTTGCAAGTCTCAAATCTAAAGATTTAGAAGAAATCTCTTTTTCAGGTAGAAGAAATAAAGTGGAGGTCAAAAACTAGGGCTAAAAACAAACTCGGACTGAATAAGAAAAGGATCCTAAAACCTAAATTAAAGGAACAAAAGAGTAAAGTGATCGAGGATTCTTCAACTGAAGAAGATATGGAAAGTGAAGAAGAGTTAAGCCCTCAGCAAGTTTATATTGAGGAAGAGCATTCAATTTCTTCGAGCTATCTCAAGGAAAAGATAAAGTTTTAGAAGAGCCAATCACTTTCAGTATTGAGCAAGGTATGACTTCAAAGGTTCCTTTTGTATAGGAAACAGTGAAAGACAAGCAGGAATATGGATTAATTTTTAAGAATTTTGGCATTTCATGGATGACAAATCAAGGTTGTACATTATAGGGAGAAGTTCACATGGACTCAGAATTTGAGAACCTTAAGAAAACTGTGGAACAATACAAATATCAGATTGGTTTTCTTAGTGATACTAATGATAGATTGGTAATGACAAATAGAAGACTAAGAGAAGACCTTGATGACATCAATACACACTATCAGGAATTAATAGTTGTCTCCAAAGAGGCGTTGAAGAGAAAAAGGGAGATTCAGATCCAGGCTGAAGGTTTAAATCAGAAAATTCAAAGTCTAAGCCAGCAGAATGAGTTGTTATTAAAGAATATTAAAAGTTTAGAGATATAGCAGGACCGAAGTAAGAAGTAGTCACATGCTTTAGAAGGAATTGCTGTGTTAGAAGAGGAAACAAAGAATCTATGAATGCTTCTAGTGGGCAGGTGTCAAGTAGTTTAATTTGTTAATAGTTTTGTATTTTTGAAAATACAGATTTTTTTGTAACTAGTTCGAACTCAGACCTAAAAATTAGTTTGGACAATTATGTAACTATTTTAGTTGGGAAAGGATAAAAGTAGGAAAGAAAATGAAAGTAGGGTTCAAATTTTTTTCAAGAAGGGTCTTTAGAGTTGGATGTATGTCAAGATAAGACTCATGACTCTCATGTATGTTTGAAGACTGATATTGATATATGCATACTTATAAGCCATTTTATCTTCCAGGTTGGTTTTGTTTACGGTCTGTTTGACCACTCAATGTATAATTTCACTTTTTGATTAATGTGTTTTTTCATGCAAGTGCTTATATGTTGTAGATGAAATCAGTGTTCTGTTCAGAATGTTTATGGTTTATATTTTATGTGTTTGCATCCCAGTTCTTCATTTTAGTTCATTATTCAGTACTTTTGTTAGCTTGTTTATGATTTACCTTCTCGATTGATAAACTTTCAAACCAAAATCATAAAAAACCAATTTCATTTTGCTTTTATTTTTGAGATTTTTCTAGATTGTGCTTGTAGTACTCTGGGAACAATTTCTATCACAAATAGGTACCAATAGTTTCAATACTCTATAAGTAGAATCAGGTCTCACCCGAGACACATGCAAGGAATTACATAGAGACTCGAATCAGGGATTTGCATGGTAGGATGACATCTCATCCTTCAACATTCTATTCATTACTAACTTAACTATTTCCTTTAACCATTAACCAATTATATTCATCCTCTAAACTACTTCTTTTAAGACACATTGCATTCATCAAGAAACTACATAGTACAAGATTGAGAGAATAGATTTATTATATTATTGGAAAAATATTGGCTTTAGAATACATGACTACAAAACTCATCTCAACATCATAATGCTTCGTACAACATACAATAGCATAAACATTGTTTATTACAACCCGAAATTGAAACTAAATAATCCAATTGAGCCTAGTGCAAAAATATATGAACAATTAGAACCCATCGGAACTCCAACCATTTACAAAATAGGATTTATATAGGATAAGTTTCCCAAAATTTCCAAGTGGTTAAAGGCATGTGGTCTCCAACTAAACTCGATGCACAACATCAGTGTCTTCAATTGTAAAGAAACTTCTACTAACTATCTAGCTCGGAGTGCAATGATTGATCCTGAACTTGGGAACCAACGCTGATCAGTAGTGGAAATGCTCCCATTGTTAGGGAAATGCATCAAACAAAACAATATTATCATATACATAATCATTCCCAAGTAGCATATTAAGTTCAATGCACCCTCCATTATCGTAAAATCAACTAAGATAGACTTTCCACCTAATGTAATAGTAATCCGAGGAAGAAACCGCAAGTTTAACTATGTATTCTAAATCCAAAGGTTCACCATGTCTTCTATCAAATGCTAGTAGTCAACGGAAAACTAATAAAAGTTTGGGAGAACCCAAACCTTCCCATGTATATGCCAATAAATTACTAACGGAGGCTACTTTATTTAGAATATATCGAAAAAACTTTGAGTGTTTAACTTGAAACCTTATTTGGAAGCGTGTAAAAGAAGGAAGGTGAGGACCAAATAAATTATCCTAGATCTTAGAGGGGGATCACTCATAGTGAACAGAATTCCCCCTTGTAAAAAAAGTTATGAACTAGCAGTGAAGAAAAATTGGGGGATAGTCACATCACTCTCCTAAGAGTGGGATCAATCGAATATTGCATTATTTTGACCAAATCAAGATTTTCTCTTCGAGGAAATATGAGGATCTAAAAAAGATTTCATTGCTTTGAACCCTTAAATATTAACACTTTCTGAACAGAGGAGGGGATCAATCGAGAATTACATCAAATCAACAACTTTATCAACCAAATGTTGAATATGCTACTGGGAAACCATATGTTTCTCATGAGAAATAGCTTCTTGAAATAGGTACCACATTATTTGTACATCTAAAATAATAGGGAAAGCATGACTAACGAGATATCCCTTGAAAAAATTATAACATAACATATTATTACATGATATCCATCTATATTTTTCAACAATATCAATACTCCCAACATGATTTGCATTAGTTGGTTTTTTCCCTCGACGTGAATTCTATGGGTTGGTTTCTTTAGCCTAGCATGAGTTTTAGTGGATTGTTTCTTACCTCCAATATGACTTGCACTAATTGGTGAATTGTATTTAATGTGTTCTAATTATTGCTAACTTTCCCTTAACATGACTTGCATTGGATGGGGAATTTCATCCAAAATGACTTGCATTGGTAGGTTGCACACCTCCTTATCTTTGCATATTCTTCGTATTCATCCTCTTTATATTTATTTTATACTTCTAGTTACTATGAGATAGAATTTATCCACATAAGGTAGACAGAGGAGGAAAATGGTGTGATGCTCTTAAAATACAATTCCTACTTGAGAAGCTATAAGATAATTTAAGACATTCAAAATGGAAAATAATCAAGCTAGTAACCCCAAACTGAATCCAGGAATATTTAGGGTGGCCATTAAGGTAGCACTAATGTTTCCAATGAAAGGAAAATCACAAGGATCCTCTTACATAGGGGTCCCTTGGTTGATTTACTTAGAAACTTCATCCATGTCCTCCAATTTGAAAATAAAATCCATAAGTTATTTTAATAGGCCAAAAAAATAGAGTCAACGCGCCCTATAAAAGACTCCATAAGATACAACCAACCAAACTCACTATCTAAAAAATAAAACTAGAGTGGTTAAGTCCCAAGTTAAATCAATGAAGGGCCAAGCATGGACCTTCCAAAATTCAAGCTATGATGATATGGGCCCAAGTCCAACTAGTGAAGGTGTAAGAGATGGTTACTGTAAACCTAATGCAACAGTAATCCAATGTGTAAGTACCCTTACAAACATGGACACCCTCCAAGGTGGATGAGGTGGAATTCATGTGTTTGTGTTAGGTACCATAAGCACTTGTTGCTTGTATTTAACCTAGGAGAATACTATGACAAGAAAATATGGCCACCACTTCACAATTTATAGTTGGATGGAACAGACATTGGTCATGTGTCTGTGAATAAATAGGGAAGATAGGAACAAATCCTATACCAAACATTTTAGAGAAAATTTGTGTCTCCCCATGAATTTCCACTTCATTTAAATCTCCCTAACTTGAATCACCCACCAATAAAGTAATGAGGATAGTATCTCCATTGCATACTTAGCTAGACCTCATACTTGATGCACATGTGAGGCATGATTTCCCAACAACTGTCTCCCACTATTAATCTATTTATACATTAATATTTTCCTTTTTTTTTTTACATTACATTGGAGACTTGAGTCTCCACACCTACAACCAAGGCCCTAGAACCTAGACTACTATTGGTTTTATATCAAAGAAAAATGATCTAGTTCAGTTTAGATACACTAGTTTTGAAGGATATTATTACTCGAAGAGGTGTGGGAGTGATAAGAGGACGATGTTCACAACTAAAAAATATATGCAAGACATTACTTGACAAAGAAAAACTTAAAAAAATCAAACCAACCAAGCAACAACCTTTCAAAACCTAAGCAAAATATAACTTTTTAAAGAAATTACTCCAACCAAAGAAATAAATTATTTATGATCATGATGAGAACAAGATAATGAAATCCATATAATATTCTTATTTTCATACAACCACTCCCAAGGGTATCAAGATACCTCAAATATTCTTACATGAACCATAAGGATAAATGAAATTAAAAACTATTAGTAAAAATGCAATCAAACCAACAAAACAAGTACTAAAAAGGTAAAGTTTTCTTGATTTCACCTAATGGAACTAATCAAAATCTTATTAAATAAATCTAAACAGATATAAACACCCTTGAAAGTACGACCTAAAAGCCCTTAAGTGACCTTCCAATAACATTCAAAACAATGAGAACAAAAAATACAAAAATAGGGGGGAAACCCCTTATTTTTCAGGGAACACACAGTTGTCACCCCACAAGGCTACATGTACATGATCCTATAAAGAAGCATAAGGGCATGTACATGCTTATGTTCCTAATATACATATATTATACTTCATGTATGCTTCTAAAAGGTCGAAAAAAAAACTTGCAAATTTTCATCTTCAATCGAGGAAAAATATTGTTATAAAGGTAGAAGGATTCCTAAATTTCCAAGAAAATCTACAATGATAATCATAAGTAGGCACTATAGTGAATATTCCAAGTGGATTCACATGTTATATTTTGGGGAAAATCCCCCTAATGGATAGGGATGACTATCATAGATAAAGGGAAATATCACTACTACAATTCCCCTAGGATTATCGATCTAGGATTTGGTCACTTAGCCAATAAATAAAGAAGAAAATATAAAATCAGCCAATAGAGATAATAAAAGGAATTTGTTCCCTATAGGAAATACTTAAGGTTTATTCTATAAAATATCAACATCTATTTGTTTGGATGAATCTCTAAATATGCATACAAGAGAGACATAAACTTCCTTCTCAAATCATTTATGGGAATAGGAAATCATAAATTAAGTTACAAATCACTGATAACATTGATCCATCCTAGTTAACTCAACAATAAATTTAAACCACCAAAAAGATATAACCATAAGAAATACTAACTATCAAATTGGGAGGGGGGAGATAATATATCTCTATCATTTGATGAAATAACAACAAGTAGATTTATACATGATCTTGTTGTTAGTAGCTCCATAACCATTGTATTATTTCCTCTATACGCAAGCCACTAATTTCTTCACTCCACCAACTTATTCAAACTATATCTTACACAACGTATGGAAGTCAAACAAATCAATGGGTCTTACTCAAGCAAGAGGACACAAACTCTCAAACGCATAGGCATTTTTAAGGGGGATGTCCATAAAATATCGAGGATATAGGACTAAAATCTTGTAGCATAACCTTAAAGAAAATTATTGATGCCCCTACTTATTCCATAGACATATATTTTATACTTTTTGGACATGGATGAGATAGTTAGGGAGATGGTTTTGAGAAATTACCTCTAAAAACCGCTTTTCCAACAATCCAAATTTGTAATTTTTGAGATTTTATATACTCTTTGGGGTATTTTTCAAGGAACATGCTCCCTATAGGAAGGAAATGTTGGAGACATTTACCACCATACACACTCTTTTTGGTCAAACTGGACTAGTTAAAACACTATCCTAAGTATAATTGACATTAATTGACATCAGTGGAGCATTAATTGTCATCATCCAGTCACACCCATGCCTACCTACAATCAAGGAGGCTAAATGGAGCACTCTGAGGATGATTTGAGTGATATTAATGCACCTAATTACTAACCGGTGGTTACAATCAGTTCAACCAGTCAGTTAAAGCCCCTCCTCTCATTAAATATATTATTTAATGATTATTTATTATTATTTAATGATTTGGAGTCAACAGGGGTGCCTCCACCAACTTCTGATGATCAATTTAGCTTTAGTTAACCTCATCAGGGTTCATTGAAGTCATGGAGCACTAGCACTTGATGGTTGGCTTGCTATGACATGTGTTTGATCTCCTTCAGTTGAGATTCAATCATTTATTGCACTCCAACTTCAGTTAGGGTTTGGTGAGTCAATTAGGGTTTTGGTCAAGTGGTTAACTGAGTGTGAACCAATGGCTTATAGTCAGTTAAGCCAGAATCACTCATTGATTTTTAATTTCATCCTTAGGTATTTGAATTCCTCATTGATTCAAACTATTGCTTGACATTGTTATTGTAACCATTCATTATTTATTAAATATACGGAGAGGAAACCAATTCCGGTTCCGATTAACACTATTTCTAAGTTATTTCTTGATTATTTCTTGATGAGATTAATTATTTGTTCCTAGATAAATGTGCAAAATAATATGGTATTAGAGCATATAGTGGGACAAAGATCTATCTCTCAAAAACAAGTTTTTTGACAGATTTCTCCATGAAAAGTGAGCAATAGCTCAAAATTCCAGCACTGCACCAGAAGCCAAGGCTTACCACTCAATATCCCAAGTAATGAAATTGTTGATCAAGCCTGCTTGATTGACTATGTTGGGTGTGATGAAAGCCTAGAATGTGCGGGCTGTCCAACCTTATTTTTCCCTTTATATTTTGATTTTCAGGTTTTTACAGGTGAAGCATTCACTACAGCACATCCAGATGGCCTCCTCAGCAGATCTCTTGACTTCATACATTTTCCACTAATGGAAAAGTGATATGGAGATTCATTTGCACTCCAAATGACTTTTTAGAGTCACCATGAACACTAAAGTTGAGCCTGGATCCGCCGTAGAAAAATCAAGATTCTTGAACAAGAAGGATGAAGCCTTCGGTTTCTTGTGCCTCTCTATTTCCCGAGACCTTCTCTTCCATCTTACGGATTTGAATACACCGAAAGAAATATGGGACAAATTGGAATATCTATATGGAAAGCATGATGACTTGAGGGTTTACTAGCCCGAAAATGAACTCATGTCTCTCCAACCTTCCAATTTCGAGACTCTGAATGATTTCTTTACAAAGTTCAAGCATACTGTTTTACTCTTGAAGCAATGCAACATGGAGAAGGGGGATGATCAGCTCATCCTTTCCATACTCTCCAAAATTGGGGCTGATTATTCAATTTTTGTTTCCACATTCTGTGCGGGGAAGCTCACAACCCCCGGATGGAAAATGCCTACACTCAATGCCTTCATTGAGTCCCTAACTAATGAACACGATAAGCTTGTCCAGATGGGGATCATCTGATATTCCCATGATCAATCCCTCCATGTATTGAGGCCCAAAGATCTGAAGGGTAAGGGAAAGCAGCAGAAAATTCAAACAACTAAATTTGATGCTCCCAAGCCTAGAGTTGAAAACCAGCAGCATGATGAATCTTCTGGCTCAAGGAAGAACAAAGGAAATGAGCACAATGGGAAAGAAAACATCAAGTGTTCTTACTACGGGAAGGTTTTTCACCCTGAACATGCCTGCATGAAGAAAAATATTAATGAAGCAACCTCTCTCCTTGAGAGGAATCACATCAATGTTCCAGAGAGCTTTCAGAGGAGAGATCACCAAGATCAGGAACCACAGCATGAGAAAGGTCATGCCCTCATGGCAAGCACTTCGAAGTCCAAAGCACTAATGATTGAATCTAGAGCTTTGAATCATATAATGGCTGAAAAATACTCCTTTTCATCCTTAGAGACCGGAAAATCCATCCCCATCCACATGGGATATGACTCCACCATCATTTCTAAAGGACAAAGGTATTGTAGATCTTGAAAATGGTTTTTTCTCTAATGTTTTGTATGCACCATCTCTAGTAGCAAATATCCTTAGTGTCTATCAGATGAAACATACAAGAATGCCTAAGAGAGTCGCTTTCATCCCAAATGATGTTGAGATAACAGAAATTGCATTCGGGAAACTCATTGCAAAAGGCCTTGCAAATCATCATGCAAAAGCCTATGAGTTCTCTCACTTTGTTGCAGATGCAAATCCCACTGCTCTGCTAACTCATGAAAATGAGGTTAGTAGGCTGTGGCATGAGAGTTTTGGACATATTAATTTCAAATATTTGCAGCAATTATATAAATACTCCATGGTTGAAGGCCTCCCGATCATAAGGGCAACCACGGGAATTTGCAAGGGCTATGTGATTGGAAAACACCCTGAGCACAAGTTCGATCGGGGGAAGGAAAACTGAGCTACAAACATGTTGGGACTAATAAATTATGATATCAGTGGTCCAATGCCTATCACATCCATGAATGGATCAAGGTACCTCCTTACTTTTATTGATGATTTTTCAAGGTATACATGGTTTTTCTTTCTTAAAAAGAAATCAAAAGTATGTGAAAAAATTTCTGAATTGAAGGCCTTGATTGAAAATGCCTATGGGCTTAAGATCAAGATATTGAGATGTAATAATAGAGGGGAGTATGTTAGTAATGAGTTTCTATACATATTCTCCCAAAGTGGTATTCAGGTCTAGCATTCAATTCCCTACACTCCCCAGCAGAACAGAGTAGCGGAAATGAAGAACCGGTCTCTCAAGGAGATAACCACCTGTATGTTGGAGTCAAAGAATCTTGCTGAAAATTTGTGGGATGAAGAAATGCATGCTGTAGAATAAATTAAAAACAAGGTTCCACACTCATCTTGGAAAGTAAATACTCCTTTCGAAGCATACTTTGGACACAATCCGGATGTGTCGAACCTACGGGTGTTTGGGTCCACTGCATGGGCCTGGATTCCGCTTGATAAAAGAAGGGCTTTGCAACCACAAAGCATAAAATGTCTATTTATTGGGTATCCTGATGAATATAAATAATTCAAGATACTATATATCAATACCAAACAGATCATCATTGAGAGAAGTGCCAAGTTCGATGAGCCTCTTCAGGAGATGGAACTAGTGAAGAAGAAAACTGCTGAATTTCCTTCCTATTCTACTGAATATTTGGATGATGAAATTGGGGGTGATGAGCCTGATTTGGATCCTCTGATTTCTGATATCAGTGTGCAGCAATAATCAGATGCTGAATCAGAACCTGAAGTGCAAAATCATCTTCCTACATGGGCCCAACAGACACTCTCCTCCGCAGGAGACAACATTGGAAATTCGGATGATCCAGGGAGAACCCAGTCTGATTTCCAAAGAGCAGGCATTGCGCTCTCTTGTTTTGATAATTTGCTGTCCAAAACTTGATATTTGATGATCAGTTCAGATCCAAAATCCTACTACCATTCTTGTAATGATCCGAGATGGCAAGTTTCCATGGATGAAGAGATGAATTCTCTTTAGAAGAACACTACTTGGGAGCTAGTTTCTCTTCCTCCGGTAGGGAAATTGGTTCAATGCAAGTGGGTGTTTTGGAAAAATATCTCTGCTGATGGAAGAACCTGCAAACATAAGGCAAGGATGGTATCAAAATGTTTCTCTCAGATCCAAGAAGTGGACTACCATGAGACCTTTGCACCGATTGCAAAAATGAACTCCGTCCGCCTTGTTTTGGCTATTTCAGCATCCAAGCACTGGGAGGTGCATCACATGGATGTTAATTAATCCTTTATACATGGATATATTCATGAGTAGATATTCATGAAGCAGCCTAAGGGCTACATCACTGATCCATCTTTTTTTTTCAAGCTAAAGAAGTCACTATATGGGTTAAAACAGGCTCCAAGAGAGTGGTATTCCAAAATGGATGCCTTTCTTCTCTCGCAAAACTTTCAGAGATGTAGATCAGACCCAAATGTGTATTTAAATAAGAATTATGGTCATATAATTATCATTTTTTTATATTTTTATGACTTACTGATCATAGGTAGCACAATTACCTCCATTTCAACCATCAAAACTGCTCTCCACAATGCCTTGGAAATGAGTGATTTGGGGCTTCTAAAACAATTTTTAGGGCTCGAAATCGAGAAAAATTCTGATGGGATTATGGTCACTCAGTCCAAATACATTTTATACATGTTATTCAAGTTTAAAATGTCTGAATGTAGGCCTGTACCATTCCCTTTCCTTTCAGGGATCAGCCTTGAAGAAGGAAAACACACACCTCCCATGGACTGCACTATCTATCGATAGCTGATTGGTAGCTTGTTGTAATTAACACATTATAGGCCCGATATTTGTTATGCAGTGAATGCTATATCAATATACATGCAGCAGCCTCATTATCTTCATTGAAAGGCAGCCAAGAGGATCCTCCAGTATATTCAGGGAACCAAGACCTACGGCATTCACTATATTGCAGACTCCGAGCTAGAGCTAGTTGGATACACAAATTCCAATTGGGCGGGTTATTATATTGATTAGAAGTCAACTTTAAAATATGTATTCATGTTTGTTGGTGGCCCCATTTGCTGGTCAAGCAAAAATTAGGCTACCATAGCACTATCTTCGGTAGAGGCCGAGTATCGAGGAGCGGTGAATGCTTGCATCCAAGAAGTTTGGTTGCAAGGCATTCTTTCAAAGTTTGATCTTGGTAGTACTTTGTCCACTATCCTCTTTTGTGACAACCAGAGTGCTATTAAAATATTCATGGATCCAGTTACTAGGCAGAGGACCAAGCATGTAGAGATTCACATGCACTATATCAGGGAGCTAGTGCATGACAGGACCATCATTCTGCAATATTGCTCGACTGATGAGCATATTGCAGACATCTTCACCAAGATATTTTCATAAAATAAGTTCACTTACCTCCGTTCACTATTGGGGGTGATTTCATCATGGTGATTCAGACAACTTTCAGTGTTCAGCTTGAGGGGGGGGTTTTCCCACTAGGTTTTCTCTCTTTTCCTCACTTAGTTTGTTTTGAGCATTGTTTTCAGTTTCAGAATTGTACAGGGTGAACTATGGCCTTAGTTTTCAGGGCCCTAGCATTTTTATGCATCTATGTTTTCTAACTCTTCCTGATTATAGCTTAAGGGGTGGTGTTGGAGACATTTATCACCATACACACTCTTTTTGGTCAAATTGGCCTAGTTAAACCACTATCCTAAGTATAATTCACATTAATTGACATCAGTGGAGCATTAATTGCCATCATCCAGTCACACCCACGCCTACCTACAGACAAGGAGGATAACTTATCCTTCTCCTACAGTCAAGGAGGCTAACTGGAGCACTCTGGGGTGATCTGAGTGATATTAATGCACCTAATTGCTAACTGGTGGTTACAATCAGTTCGACTAGTTAGTTAAGGTGCCTCCTCTCATTAAATTTATTATTTAATGATTATTTATTATTATTTAATGATCTGGAGTCAACAGGGGCGCCTCCACCAACTTCTGATGATTAGTTCAGCTTTAGTTAACTTCATCGGGGTACATTGAAATGATGGACCACTAACACTTCATGGTTGCCTTGCTATGGCATGTGTTTGATCTCCTTCAGTTGAGATTCAGTCATTTATTGCACTCCGACTTCAGTTAGGGTTTGGTGAGTCAATTAGGGTTTTGGTCAAGTGGTTAACTGAGTGTGAACCAATGGCTTATAGTCAGTTAAGCCAGACTCACTCATTGATTTCGAATTGCCTCCTTAGGTATTCGAATTCCTCATTAATTCAAGCTATCGCTTGACATTGTTATTGTAACCATTCATTATTTATTAAATATACAGAGAGGAAACCAATTCCAATTCTGATTAACACTATTTCTGAGTTATTTTTTGATTATTTCTTGATGAGATTGATTATTTGTTCCTATATCAATGTGAAAAATAATAGGAAATCAACATGAACACATACCTTTTTTGAAGGGAGGGTGTGTTTACCCTAAAAATTATTAGTTTTTAGTGGAAACTAAATTGGAAGGGGATAATAGATTTTCTTGAGGTGGAATCAACGCTTATGGATGTCCCAAACACCTGATTGAAGGATTTCCACATGGATTATGGATACTTTAGATGGAATTATGGATATTTGGAGCCTAGTTAGGGATATTTGAATGTTGTTTTGAATGCTCTACTTCCATTAGTGTCACCTAGAAGCTATCAATGTCAATAGGTTTCCATTAAGGTCATTGAAGTGCCAAGTATTTCTATAACAATGAATCAATAGTTTGAAAATGATATTGTAAATCAAATTCTAGATTGGGATATTAATCATAAATAGCAAGGAAATAAAGCATGCATGTTCCTATAACATTATAATCATAAAGAGAATCCACGTTTACATAAAAATACATACTTCACAATCTATCAAAAAAAAGGCCCATTTATATATAAACAAATCCACATGCACATGTAAATATATTGTTGTAAGTATTAAAAAAGAAGTGTTTCATAAATGATCCAATAAATCAATTGAAAAATATATTATACACAGTAAAAAATACATGTCCATAGCATTGGGGAATTATCCTATAACTTCATACTCATCACCGTCATCATCAATATGGACATCATAGTAATACTCCTTATCTCTATCCTCATCATCATCTAGACTAGTGATGCAAGGTATTTATCCCTTCATAATATCTCTAATTCCCTAGGTCAGCAAAACCATTCAACTCACGGTGCATTTACACTCAGGTGGTTCCTAGTAGTAGAACATGATCAATTCAAAATCAATATTCTATTAGTCATCATTGATGATTCTCTTTAGTAGTTGATAGATATCACAATGTGTCCCCTCCAAAATTTCCTCTACCCCATGTTATTACAACTATGGTTTGGGGTAGGATTGACCACCTTGATCATGCCCCATCGTCACTAGAAGCCTTCTACTATAAACTAGTCCCACATACACACACACATGAGAAATTTGTAATTAGTACAATGTATTACATAAATAAATCTAGCTACAATATATGCTAGTAATTTGTAAACACAACTCAAAAAGATAGCATCCATAGTCATGCATACCATTGAGTCCACATGACTGCCCTAGTGTTTTAGGTAACTTTAGGTCACCTTGGTAATACATCCTCATATAGGGGTAGTTCTTGATCACTACCAAAAATTTTCACTATTTATAATTCCTAGAATAATGAATTTCCAATGACACCACCTCTTCCCAATATAATCATCTCCCCCGAGTGTCTCATTCAAGGTTATGTAGGATATACATTTTGGGTTTCGATTTACTGTTGTAATGTCAACACACTCTCTCAAGGTAGATACAAATGAAGTTGCCAGACCCAAAGTATCCTCCTCATCCACAACACTAGTTGATTTTCCTATGCACCACAATCAACAATATATGGGACCAACTGAAGTATGTACCACACATCACCTGCTTGACAATCGTTATATGACCATTGAATATATTTTGGGTTCCTCTCGAACTCAGTACTTTCATTTCACATATAGTCATTGCTCATGTCTCTAGTATATGTATGTTTCCTAGCTCAATGGAAGACCCATGTATTCAAGCCCAAATTTTGAAGTGGGCCATCAAGTTGTCCTCCATATGCTTGCCATGTGGCATCATGTGTTGGTTATCACATATGAATACTAATTTAGGTACTCCCATAATGATGTAGACATTAGGGAGGGTGAGAAATATAATCTCATTGTATATGAAGGGAACACCTACATCTAAATTCAAGTAATTTATGCTCCTTATTAGCAGTAATATGGTTGATTGCATCATAGGGTTCTTAAAGAAGTTATGATACCCATATCCAACAACTGATTCCAGTACTTCAAGGTTATTTGGCTTCCATCGTGAGTCCTAGTACATATTAATCTCTCTAGCTCACCCTCGTATTAGAATTATATCCAAATAAATTGTTCTATTTCATTCAATCCTTTTTCCTTAAAGGGCATGGACTAGATCACGATTCCCTAGAAAATACATGACCTAAAATAAAACATATTTTCCAAGTGAACACAACCCAGTCACTCTTTTTGACTAGACAGGAATGACTGCAAGTCACTTAATTTCTTTAGTTAAGTGCGACCCATTCACACCTTTCCATGATTTTCCATCGACCAAATTCACGGGAAAACCCTCAAAGCAAACTACCCATAGTCAAATCCTTCCAGGGTTCTTAAAGGACCCTGAAAGCCTCAATCTAGAAAACAAAAATGGAAAAAAATAATGATGATGTATAAACCTTTAACATATAAGTTATGAAATCCAAATATAATGGTCAAAATGGAAGAAATTTGAGATCCAAGTTTTGGACTCCGTGTTGTTCAGGAAAAATCTACCTTATGACCTAAGGGTCTAGGGTCACCAACATACAAATATCAAACTTGCAGACATACAACTATCTAGAAACTTGAGAGAAAAATACGGACGAAAGCTAATGCACCTTATTTATGAAGGGTGGTCCTAGATTTTAAACTTCAATCCAAATGCTCCAACAACTTCAAGGGTTCTCCATAGCTACAAAATGGATAGATAACTTCCTACAGAAAACTTAGATGTTATATAGAATATTAACGAAACATTATAATTGCATTAAGATGACAATATAATTAATGAATCATAACACATAAGAACATTGATGCACCAATTGTGGAAGAAAATATCTTTTTATTGATAAGCAGTTGTGAAAGATACAACCTATATATGATACAAGTCCTCCTTTGCTAGCCAAGAAACTGATTTCTACTACTCCAAATATCCAAGTGTATTCCTCCAGCATAACCTTGCTCTCTTGATATTGATGCTTAACCTCAACCCCTCCCCTCTATTTATAATTGGTGATAAGGGGGAGTTATGAAGGTTAGGATGGTTAGGGAGGCTAGGGATGTTATGATTACGAACATAACTATCCTTGACTAATCATGCTTTTATTTTTTAAACTTTGGCTTAATGTAACCGCGGGTATAAATACTGGCAAGTTGCGAATGAACTGCGACTTTTACGAAGGCAACCCGTGAATGCATAGTGTGGTCATATAACCATAGGTTGAATATATGGAAACCCATGAATGAATCACGAGGTGCAATGTCAATAGTCACAATTACAACTAAAGCTCATTAAAAAACATGGGCAAGACTGGAAGGAACAAGATGTATCAAGGCACATGCTCATCTATAGGTTTTTGGCAACTTCTATCCATTATGTACTTTTGTGTACCGATGCATATAGTGTCAGTACTCGGATGAAGAAGTTCCATTTAATGGTATAACAGATTCCACCTAATGTATGAGGTCAGAGGGAAACTATGGTCGGAATAAATTACAATATTTATCTTAGAGAACGCAGTTACTAAGGTCGGAGAGAGGTACATGAAACAAAAAAATAAAAGTCACGTACAAAATCATTTTTGAGGATTCCATGTTCAATAAAGTGGAACATTAGATCCTTTACAATACTTGATTATATCATACAATATGAGAAACAAGGCCGTGTATGTATTACAATGGTGGATCAAAGACACAATATACAATGATGAGTCTCCAATATCTGGAAGTACTGTTGTTGCAACTAATTTTAACACACATGGTAGATCACACATTTATGGCCTTCTCTATCCCTCTACACACTCTTTGGACCCCATGGACCATTTTTGTACCTTTGATGTTTTCAAGATCATCCCTAAAAACACTCATTATTTGTTGTATGCAACTTTTAAACCCTTTCTCACGTATACACGCAGATATAACCCTTAAACCTGTGTACATCGAGATGTGTGCAAAAGGCCAAATATTTTCGGAGTTTTCCTTGATGTGGATCTGAGTCACTTGTCTCCTGGCCTTCCATATGCCTCAAGATCGCTCATATTTGACCTTCCATTACCCTAGTGAAGCACTATATAAGGAACCCTTTGGATATATTGAAGGGGGAGAGTTGAAGAGCAAGAAAACTATAGTCCATTGTTGTCGTAGCTTGCTTATACTTGAGTCTGTGTCCCTTTGTCCCTTGGAGCACTTGGTGTTCTTCCAAAGATTTCCTTTGATTGTCAGCTTGCTATTGAGAGATGGATGATTGAGGTGGTGGAGTCCCAGGTGGAGGACTCAGTTTCTCTGGTTCGCAGACGTGCCGACAGAGGTTTTCATTCATGTAATCTCTGATTTTTGTTAATAGAAGTATCTTTTCCTATCCAATGATGTGCATTAAAATGAATATTGAATCCATGGATTATTTTAATTGATTATACATTATTGATTATATATGATAGAGTAGGTCTAACACCATTATATATCATGCTTGTCTTATTTGTTGTTGTTGAGAGAGAAAATTGTTAACACAAACGGGATTGGAAAAAGCTCAATGGGGATCTACATCAACCATTTGGAATAAGGTATGTTTTGAGATCCTTTAGTGTTAGATGTTTTATTTCTCTTGCATATTGGGAAGGGATTGATTTCTATGCTTTCTCTGTCTGTTGTGGTACACCCCAAGCCATAGGAAGTTTTCTCCGTAACAGAATTGGCGACCATACTGGGGAGTTCCTAGTCATTTCCTTTGGGGGTTTTGTCGGCATTCAATGTTATTGAATTGCTCTGATATTTTTTTCTGAGTCAAGTATAGGGGCATGTTTTCCCAGCAATGTCTTACAGGAGTAAATTTTGTCTCAGCTTGTCTATTTTCCTTCTTTTTATCTCTTTTTCTTCCTGTACATGGTTTTTTCTTTCACAGTCACGTGTACATGCAGGTTTTCCTAGAATAGCTGCGTATATACGCGTATTTACTAAGAACAATCACATATTCCCTGATTTTTGCCTTTTGGGGGAAGATTAAGTGTTACTGGGTGATTTTGGATTATTGCTAAGCCTTCTTGGATGCTTCTGGACTCTGTATACACCCCTGTTTCTGACCAGAGATGTTTGTTAGTTTAATTTTTTTTAAATGTTCTTGTCATTTCATTTTCTATTTTTTTTTGTTTTGGGATTAGTGCATTAGGTCTATTTTACCTTGGTGCTTTACTTGGTTGTTGTCTGATAGTTCTTGCAGAGTCTGAGGTTGGTAGAGTCATACTTTTTCTTTTTATCTCATTTAATTCAAAAAATACAAAAACATTTGTTTTTTGCATCATTATGCATTGTTTGCATTTTGCATTAGCATGGTACTTGCATTAGGATTGCTTGGATAATATTAGTCAGATTTTCACATAGGAATGATTGCATATTCATTTGAAGGAAAAATTTTGCACTTCACATAGTAGCATACCCTGTTCTTTGTTTGACACAGTGCATTTGCATTAATTGTTAGGTGTGCATTTTACTTCTTGTTGCATCATAACATCATTAGTTTCATGACTATTTTCCCTTTGAGTAATAATCCAATTAAAATCAACACATAATAAAATTAATTACACTCTTTTCTTTTATAGGGTACACCAACAAGGCTAGGTTTTAGGTTCTTGGAATAGTTCATTGTGAGTAAATTCTCCAAGACCACTAAATGAAACATTTATGTGTCTGTCCAGGTGAGAGTGTGAAACTCCTTTATATAATTAGTTTTCTGTGGATCCTCCTCTTACAAGGGAGTTAAACATGAGGCAATGTGAGTGGTTATGATTGGGATGACCCCTGGTTGTAACTGAGTAGCACTAGAGATATTTCTAGGATTTTATTTGTATCTGGGGGCTCTTCCACGAGTTTTGGGCTTTGCTACCCTGCCCATACAGTCAATCCTGCCCATGATTAGCCACCTGAGTATTGATTATATTGAGGTGAGCTTAGTTGTCTTACCTAGGTTATCGAGAGGGTACTTCGCAGATGTTATTCTGTAGGTGTCCTATCTAGGTAGGGGTCTGACAACACAGTTGCTAAATGCATTGAAGCTAACGACCAATATAATTGGTTACAAACCTTTTCTTATTTTGTATGGGAGTCTCAAGCCTCTCTTAGGAGAGACATACCTGTTTCATTTGAGAGCTCACATATCCTACCCTTGTTTGCTTGCGATTTGGCTTTACATTTTATAGGTGTATGCTCTATGCACTCTAGTTTTCCTAACATTTGCATAATTATATTGAGTCTTTTCATTTTTTGAGTCATTATGGATTCATGCATAGCGCTTCTTCATTCTCGTCGTTTAGTAGAACTTCTGCCTTCCACATCTCCTCCTCCTTTGGGAGAGAGAAATAGACATTCCCGGCGGACTACTTCTCACTTTGATTCACACACTATGGGAGATCATGAGGATGAGATTCTAGAGATGTCCTCTCCACCTCATGAGGTTGGGGAGGAATATCCTACTCCCATATATGATCCTTCAATGAAAATACCTTCGCAATCTGGTTATGATCCCTCATTCATAGGTTGCTGGTATTAGTTTCCAAGCGACGAGACTCATTATGAACCCACAAGCACTAGTCATGTTTGCTATGGCATGCCTGATATCTTTGCACCCGATCTAGCACATCATGTCAAGTCGGAAGTCAAACCTAGCACTATGCCTGGGGGCACTCCTATTCCTTTCCATGCGGAGAGATTTGGGAGCACTAGTCACATTACACTTTCCATCCCAGCAATGGAAGAAACCTCACATGTCTATCCTAGACCTAGTGTTAGTAATCCTATGAGGATACCAAAACTGAGACGAGTGAACATTGGGAACACCACTTAAATTCCTTCACATGTCCCTTCATCCTCAAACCCTAATCCTTCGGATGCATTTTTGACAACCCTTCCTCCCCCTCATTCACGTGGTCCTTCAGGCAGGAATATCTCTACTAGCCATGTTTGTGCTCCGACTGCTCGCACGATAGTATCTCAGAGTCAAGTACCTCTTGTTGTGTCGAGAGGTCATATCCCTATTTCTGGATCATCTTATGTTCCATATCAAGGAGCTCCCCATATCTCTAACTATGGACATTCTCATGGGATATCCCATGGGACACCTTATGGAGCTTCTCATGGACAATATTATGGACCACAGTATGGACAGAACTATCAACCCTATGGGTACGGGTATCAACAACCTACTTACTCTTCCAATTATGGCTATGTAGAACCACATAATCAAGGTACCCCACATCACAATGCTTCCATGCAGCCCTATATGGGTAAAATGGGAGGAGGCTATTATGGCCAAGGCCATGGTATTTATAGAAATCAACCTTACATGAACTAGAACTATTAGGGAGTGTGGCATAGACTGGCTCAACCTAGGCTCCCTTTCCTTGCAACATTGAACTTACCTGACTTATCGAGACTAAGGAACGATCTGGTATCTCATTACTCGGCCTGGCCGTCCATCCCTTACAAGATTCCTTCGGACATTCCCAAGTTTGAGGGTAAAGCTGGACAAGATCCTAGTGAGCATGTCACTACTTTTCACCTTTGGTGCTCTTCCAGTTCCTTACATGACGATTCAATCTATTTGAGGCTATTTCAATGCACCCTCACTGAGCATGTAGTGAAATGGTATATAGATTTACCAAGGGGGGCATATGCTTTATTTGATGACCTTGCCATGAATTTCCTTAATCACTTTCAGCTACATGTATGTTACGATGTTGGTACTGAACTCTTGTCGACATTTCAACAAAGAAAAAGCGACACATATCTCGGATCATATTCAAGAGTGGCATAGACAAAAGTGGTTGATTAAAGCCTTTATAACATTGAAATTTCTCCTTGAGTGGTTCCTCAAGTCATTGTTACCTCACATCACGAAGGATGTTTCTACATCTGAGGTCCAAAATGAGGAATAAGCAATATTTAGGGCACAAGAGTTGGATTTTATCTATGCTCAATCCAGACTTTTGTATGAGATTATACCTAATGCTCTGCGATCTAGTTTGGATCCCAAGGTCAAGCTTGGGCCACATGCCGATGGCATTATGGGCTCTACAAGTACCAAACCTACCTGGGGGCACTCATCCTCAAACCCTAATCCTTCGGATGCATTTTTGACAACCCTTCCTCCCGCTCATTCACATGGTCCTTCGGGCAGGAATATCTCTACTAGCCATGTTTGTGCTCTGACTGCTCGCACGATAGTATCTCAGATTCAAGTACCTCTTGTTGTGTCGAGAGGTCATATCCCTATTTCTGGATCGTCTTATGTTCCATATCAAGGAGTTCCCCATATCCCTAAGTATGGAAATTCTGATGGGACATCCCATGGGACACCTTATGGAGCTTCTCATGGACAGTCTTATGGACCACAGTATGGATAGAACTATCAACCCTATGGGTACAGGTATCAACAACCTACTTAATATTCCAATTATGGCTGTGTAGAACTGCATAATCAAGGTACCCCACCTCACAATGCTTCCATGCAGGACTATATGGATCAAATGGGAGGAGGTTATTATGGCCAAGGCCATTGTATTTATATAAATCAACCTTACATGAACCAGAACTATCTGGGAGTGTGGCATAGACCTGCTCAACCTAGGCTCCCTTTCCTTGCAACATTGAACTTACCTGACTTATCGAGACTAAGGAACGATCTGGTATCTCATTACCTGGCCTGGCCGGCCATCCCTAACAAGATTCCTTCAGACAATCCCAAGTTTGAGGGTAAAGCTGGAGAAGATCCTAGTGAGCATGTCACTACTTTTCACCTTTGGTGCTCTTCCAATTCCTTACATGACAATTAAATCCATTTGAGGCTATTTCAATGCACCCTCACTGAGCATGCAGTGAAATGGTATATAGAGTTACCAAGGGGGGCATACGCTTTATTTGATGACCTTGCCATGAATTTCCTCAATCACTTTCAGCTACCTGTATGTTACAATGTTGGTACTGAACTCTTTTCAACATTTCAACAAAGACAAAGCCACACATATCTCAGATCATATTCAAGAGTGGCATAGACAGAAGCGATTGATTAAAGCCTTTATACCATCGAAATTTCTCCTTGAGTGGTTCCTCAAGTCGTTGTTACCTCACATCACGAACGATGTTTCTACATCCGAGGTCCAAAATGAGGAATAAGCAATATTTAGGGCACAAGAGTTGGATTTTATCTATGCTCAATCCATACTTTTGTATGAGATTATACCTAATGCTCTGCGATCTAGTTTGGATCCCAAGGTCAAGCTTGGGCCACATGCCGATGGCATTGTGGGCTCTACAAGTACCAAACCTGTAGATTCGGTTGTGAAACAAGTTTTCCAATTGTCAATTAATCAATCTACATTGGGACAAGCCACAACTTTGTCTCAACCTACCCAAATGGAAAGTGTACTTTTCATGCAATCATCGGACCTGAAGGGCAACCAATAACTTGGAAGGAATAATAAAAAAGGGAAAGATAATTGTAAGGGTGGGAATAAGAACGAAAATGCTAATTATAATGATAAGAACACTCCTAATGCTAGGGGGGACAAGCAGACTAAACGTACGGTAAATTTTCCTTGCAAGTTATGTAAGGAGGACAACCTCACTCACTTCTGCCTTCATATGGAAGATGCCTTGAGGTTCATAGCACAGGGCCTATCCATGCTAACTAACCATTTACCCAACAATCAAAATATGAACTCGAGAACCATTAATCCTCATTGTGCATCGGGTGGAGATCAAAATCCGTCGGAGGCCAATACTAGTCATGGTTGCATCAACATGGTGCGCGCTGCTAAGGTTGTGGCTCGTGCGAAGGATTATGGTTCATCACAACTGGACCTTGGAAAGGAACCCACTCCACTTGAGAGCCCTTTGCGTATCTAAAAACCTACGGATAAACTTGAAGTTCCACCTTGCATTCCTAAGGGAGTCCTAAAGCGTTCAGGGCACAATCCTAATTCTTGAGCCCCCCAGAACTATTCCATTGTCTAGGATTTGGGCCAAACTCCTTATGCGATGTCCACACTTCAAGTACTTCAGACTTGTCCTCCATAGAGGAGAGCCTTGCTTTCTGCTCGTGGGGTTAATGATGATAACTCTTCTTCCATTTTTAAATTTAAAACCATGGGAATACAACCTTGCTTGCCTTACTATGTGTCTCTTTTGATTCATGTAGAGTGTCTTAATATGACCGTCAAACACACTGTCATTGATGAAGGAGTTGTTGCTTTCATGATGTCTTTATCATGTTGGAAGGGTTTGGGTTCTCCTGAGTTGTCTCAATCCGCTACTATGTTGACAAATTTCGATGGTAGATCATTTCGGCCACATGGGATTCTTCTTTCTCTTAAGGTCCAGTGGGAGGGAAGACCGTCATGATCGAGTTCGAGGTGGTTGATGTGCCCCTTGACTACAATCTTTTGCTGGGCCAGAATTGGATGTATAGTATGCAAGACGTAGACTCTTCTCTCTTTCGAGCGATATGTTTTCCATTTAATGGGAAGGTCATTATGATTGATTAGACGTCATTCCATAATCCGAATATTAATGCATCATCGAGAACTTCTATCCTGATTATCGATCATTCTCAGGAAGGCAACTGGGAGTGTGGGTGTGGGTATGTATCCGTCTCTTATGGTAACCTTTAGATGTCCTATGCCCGTTCTTATGATCGGATCTAGTTTTGGTGGGGCTTCATCCTCATTGAATTCAGTGTCTTTTCACACTACCCATATGGAAGATCCTTGGATTCTTCCTTCACCGAGTCTTTCGATTGGACTTATCGAAATGGATGTGTCATTTCCTACAATGACGGTAGCATATCAAGCAAATCTTGATCAAGTTGCAGAGCCTAGTCCTTCCTCTTCGCAGACAGAGGAGGAGGACCCATATGTGCTGCTTGCATGGGAAGTTGAGTCCTCTCATGCACATGATTTCCTCAACAATGTTTTTCCATCAGATGAAGCCATTATTGAGGCCATGTCTAGGGTTCAGCCACCTTGGAAAGAGTTACATCATCGATCATATTTTCTTCCTGAACTCGACCGTATGGAGCGTGATGAATTTAGGGAGATTCTTAGAGAGAAGATTGGTAGTCTTGTGGTTCCATTGAGCTCTCTTGATCAAATTGCTGATGGGAACATGGAAAATTTATCACCAACTATTCCTATCAATATTTCTTGTGATCTTAGCAAAGTTGAGAACATCTACATTGGGGCAGGTTGTTCCCCTGATGATATCAAGGAGTATATTGAGCAATTTAAAGATTTTCATGACAAATTTGCTTGGTCATACGAGGAAATGCTCGGTATTGACCCTCGTATTGTCAAACATGAGATTAAGACCTATCCAAACGCGAATCCGGTTCGACAACGTTTGCATGTGGTGAATCCTATAAAAGCACCCGCCATTAAGGCTGAGATAGAGAAACTATTAAAAGCTGGTTTTATCTATCCTATTCCCCTGACGGAGTGGGTTTCAAATCCTGTTTCGATTGATAAGAAGCAGGGAGCGATCCGTATATGCATTGATTTCCATGATTTAAATCGTGCTTTTCCTAAGGATAATTTTCCTACACGATTTATTGATGAGATTTTGGATGAGTGTGCAAGAAGCAAGGTATTCACCTTTATGGACAGTTTTTTTGGAAACAATCAAATTCAGATCAAACCCGAGGATCAACATAAGACCGCATTTATTTGTCCTTTGGGTAATTTTGCATATCAAATGATGCCTTTCTGCCTTAAAAATGCTGGAGCTACATTTTAGTGGGCTATGACCTTAATTTTTCATGATCTCAAAAAAATTATCGAAGTGTATTTGGATGACCTTGCTACTCATTCTTGTTTGAGAGTGTGTCCTTGATACCATTTGAGGTTAGTATTCGAAATATGTCGCCATTACCAAGTGCATTTAAATCCTCATAATTGCATCTTTTGTGTGTCTTTTGGTCACTTGCTAGGGTTCATCGTATCCAAGAAGGGTATAAGAGTCTATCCCTTAAAGGTTGAGGAAATACTTCAATTATCTCCCCCGTGTAATATTAGACACCTTCAGTGTTTGCAAGGCATGGCAAATTTCTTGCGGAGGTTCGTAGTTAATTTTTCCAACTTGACTAAAGGATTTATGCGTCTTTTAAAGAAGGACACTCACTTTTACTAGGATGAGTGAGCCTAGTAGTCCTTTGATGCTCTTAAGCAAGCCTTAGCATCAGCCCTCGTGCTTAGTCCACCTGACTATAGTCGTGATTTATTGATTTATTTGGCCACGTCTATGGAGACGGTTGGTATGGTTTTTGTTTAGGAGGATGAGGAGCTCCACGACCATGTCATATATTATTTGAGCTGAAACCTTCTTGATGCGGAAATCTGTTATTGCCATGTGGAGAAGATTTCCTTGGCCACCGTTCATGCGGTTTAGATATTGAGCCATTAAATTCTCCTTCGCCAAACATTGGCTGTAGCTCATATCAATATGTTTCAGTTTGTCCTCAATAGAAGGATGATTGGGGGAAAATACAATAAATCGATTGTTATTTTGCAAGAGTTCAATCTCAAATTCATTTCAGCGAAATCGAAGAAATCGTTGATCTTTGTAGAGATCATAATTTTGGAGGAGCAAGAGGTTTATTAGGATACATTTTTCGATGAGCATATTTTCTTTATCTCAACTTTGGACCCATGGTATGGGGATATCATTGTATATTTGAAAATGTTGAAGGTCCCTACTCACCTTTCATGGGATGAGCGAAAACGATTACGTCATGTAGCTAAGAACTACCTTATAGTGGATAACACTTTGTACCGTCGTGGGGTAGATTCCATTTTGCATCTTTGTTTAACCCATGAGGAGGCTGAGGTTGTGCTGAATGATTTCCATGGAGAGGTGTGTGGTGGTCATTTATCTTGGTTTTCTACAGCCCAAAAAATATCGAGAGCAGGATATTTCTAGCCGTCGATCTTCAAATATTATGTTAATGCGGTCAAGAAGTGTCACCCTTTCCAGGTGTTTGCACACAATATGTGCTCGTATCCAGCCCCGATACATTCTACTATCACTGCTAGTCCCTTCACCAAGTGGGGGCTTGACTTTATGGATTGCAACCTAGATTTGACTGGGGGGAATCATCACATTATATTGGCTGTCGATTATTTCACGAAATTGGCAGAGACTATGCCCATGGTTAAATTCGATGGTGAGACAGCCATGCATTTCGTTTTCAACCAGATTATTAATCAGTTCAGCATTTTGAAATAGCTTGTCACTGACCATGGTAGGCACTTTCAAAATAAAATGATGGAAGAGTTGGCTTCAAAGTTAGGTTATAACCAAGAGCACTCCTCTTCTTATTACCCTCAGGTGAATTGAGAGGTTGAAGCAGTGAATAAATCACTTAAGTCCATTCTCCAATGAACCATCGCACAAAGCAAGATGAATTGGCATATCATGTTATATCCTGCTTTGTGGGCCTATAGAACCGCGGTTAAGACTGCCGCCGGTTTCTCTCCATATTAGCTTGTACATGGGGTAGAGTCTAACTTGCCAGTTGAATGCAAAATACCTTCTATAAAGCTAGCTATAGATCTTTTACCAGACACTTCCACATTGGAAGAATGTTTGATCCACTTAGGGTAGCTTGATGAGTAGTGCCTCTGCCTTAGTGGCTCTAGAAGTAAGTAAGTGTTGCATCAAGGTCCAATATGACAATTTTGTCCGTCTGAGGAAGTTTAGTGAAGGTGATTTTGTCCTTTTATGGGATCAAGCTAAAGAACCCTTGGGGGCAGGGAAGTTTAATCCCATGCGGCATGGTCCTTACGTGGTCAAATGTGTGTTAGAGAAGGGTGCCTATGAGCTAGTGGATTATGAAGGGACAACCTTAGCGAAGCCTATAAATGGGCTCTATCTTAAAAAATACTATGCATGATTATCAGCCAAGGCTGATTGTTGTATATTATTGCATAGTTTTTTAATTACATAGTTAGGTTTTCTTATGGTGATTGGGTTTGTTGATTAGCTTTTGTTTCTTATGGTAGATGTCGATGGAATCTGCCATTTACATAGGATTCACCGATGGTGCTAGCCATCATACTCAAAACTCAGCTTCGACTGCTTGGGTGATTTATTCTCCTACGGGTCAAGTATTGTCTTCAGGAGGCATATGTTTACGGCCTTCTTTGAACAATGTTGTTGAAAATGGTGTCGTTATTGAGTTATTGCATGATGCCATTTCACATGGTGTTCTCTCTCTTGAGGTACATCTTTATTCACAGTTAGTGGTTTCATAGATTAATGGCTCATATCGTATTAGGGATCTGATATTATTATGAAGATTCTTACGTGTGAGATTGCTAGAACGACAATTTGAGAATATAAAATACATTAATGTTCTAAGAATTTTTAATCAAGTTGCTGACTCATATGCTAACTATGTGTTAGATTAGCATTTGTTTCATAGACCATAAGCATATCACAAACATACATTTTTTCACACATGTAAATAAATAAAATCGATCATCATAAAAAATTTCATTAATATCCAAAAAGTGATGTCATAATACATAAGTGTCATAATACAAAATTGGGGCTTCCAAGCCACCAAAACATAATACATAGTTGTACAAAAAGGAATACTCTCAGGTCTCTAAGCCTCAAGAGGAGGGGGGTTCTGATCGTGGTAGCACATGATGGCTCTAGCTAGCCGTTAGAATAATTGAACCCATGCTCGTGGTACACCAACCACCTGGCGCTGCATAGCCTCAAGCAAGTCCTCTACTTGTGCCATGGGTACCCTATGCATCAAGCGTACAAAGTTCGTGTGAATTATTTGGAGTGTCCGCTCCGCATCCGCACCCATGATATCGTGTCCCCTTCCCCTCCGCCGGTGACGAGGGAAACCATCCGATCGTCTTGGTCCTACATCTGCATACACATGATAGATTGTCACTATGTGTCATCACACCAAAAACATGTCTTTTGAGTCAATATATCAAAAAACATAAAAAAAATTAAATAATTCAAAAAATTAAAAACTAGGTTTGGGATTCGTTACCTATGTCACCATATGTCACTCCTGGTGGTAGGGGCATGTCCAGATCTCCATAGAAGTCTATCCATGCATAAGGGTAGTCATCTATGGTGATGATATTCCTTTGCCACCATGGAAAGAAGTCTGCTGAGTAGGGGTTAGCCACCCTACTTCTGCCCAGTCTGCGCATAACATTTTCCCAACGTCGTTGGGTTGGATCTCGAACTCCGTGTGGAGGAATGTCCACTCTAGGGATTAGTCCTGGTACTCTCTCAAAGAAGAACGTGCTCAGTATGCTGTCAAAACCGAAGTTCTACAACCTACCCATTTTGCAGTCACTAAGTTGTTGTTTCATGTTGCTCAAAAGAACCATGCTCCATTCATACACTATGGGTCTCATACACTCCACTGCATAGAACATCAGTGGTCAAGAGGCTTGGTGGAGTGAAGCTAATCCAATTATCCTACCTAATGCCAATAGGATGGCCTTCAGTTCTAGAACCTAGATAGAGTTTGTCGGTATTTGACTCCCAACCTTTTCCATGTCTAGAAAGCAGTACACAGCTATGTACTCATTAATAGTCAATCCACCTCCTGGCCCATGAGATCGTATATTTACCACCTCTCCTCGTCGGGATAAACCAGTGATAAAATATATGTCCTCAACCTTAATGCTAAGTGATATCCTGTTAATGTGAAAAGTTTCAGTGTTTGGATCCCAGTAATCCACTAGAAGCTAGAGCAGTCTTGGTTTGGCCCTTAGGATGACAAGAAACCAAAACTTATACAAACCGCATGCCCGTAATGCTTGTTGGGCCATAATATTACCTTGCACGGCCTCCTCCACATCACCATGTTCTCTTTCCCTCCACTCTAACACCATCCCGCACAAAAAACTAGAGTTTTGATTAGCATTTTCCTTTGAAAACCTTATTTGTGGCCTCATACATGACTATTTTCAAATCAGTCATGTATGTACGCGAGTGTGGGTGTTTTTTCCATGTATGGCAAGCCCTATACGGGGGAAAAACCCTGATTTCCACGTGGGTCAAAATGGACAACTATGGATGGCCTAAAAAAATGATTGGACCATGAAAAATTAAAAAGTTTACATGAAATGGGAAGGGGAGGACATGAGAAGTTACCTAGATCAAACGGGGTTGAATTTCGTTGGATGATGCTCCCGGAATTCGCGTTGAAAGTTTTGAGCTCAAATGCACTATGTTGGGTAAAAATTTCAAATGTTATGGAATTTTTAAATTTTTTGAAATTTTTTACCCACTTTCTATAGTTTATGACGATTTATGACCATTTTGGGCTGTTTGAACTAATTTGATGATGTAGGAGTCCATTTTGAGCACGGTTTAACCGTGGTTTTGACCTGTTCATGCCTATTTCAGCTATTATGTCTAAACTAGCATATAGGTTAGGTTTCACATCCGTTGGCACTTTGCATGACCTTATGACCATTTTATTCTAACCTTAGGTATGAACCCATTCTATCTTGTCATGGAACCTTCTTGTTTCTTTTAAAAGTGACATGATGTGAATGGTAGAGCTTGACCATACATGGGTACTCTAGTTATCTCTTGTTTTGCATTTGGTGCCCATGCTAACATTTTTCCTTTAGGGTGTGGGAATCCTTTGTATAGTATCTCCATGAATTTGTGCAAGAGCTTCATACTCCTCTTGATCTTTTTGCTATCCTTTTTCCCTAGACTCCCTTATGTCAAGTTGTAATTGCATTATCATGATTTTTGCTTGCCTTATTGAGCCTTATGTCGACTTCCCTAACTTTGATTATCAGCCATATAGCCTGAGCTCGTCTCATGTCTAGCGAAGTAAAGCCATTTTATATATATTTTGCATCTTGATTCCCCATGTTTTTACCAGGAGGGGACTTTCCCTCAAGTGTCATTATCCTACACATGTTTCCTTGCATTGAGCATAGGTATGTTCCACTACTTGGAACTAGTTTTTTTTCCCCTTGACACTCGTCTCCTCCTAGATTTGTAACTATAAAGCACTTTTATTCTTTTTCAAGATTTTCAAAATATCTCAAAAAGTCCAAAAAAATCAAAAAACCAAAAATCCGAACAGGAAAAGATGTTATTTTTGGCAGCAGTCGAGTTGTGTCGCCTTCAAACAGAGCACTATATATCACATCCATTGGTTGGGTTAAGAGTTTGAATTTAGAATCTGTACTTGTTTATATGAGTTTATCTCCACCGACAGGTTAAGCTTCTAGTCCCTATGGATCCTCTATCGATGCCTCCTATGTCACAGAGATGTCCCAGTTTTGTATATTGAGTCTATGCTTCCTACATTCAGTCACCATTCACCTTTATACTCTTGTTCGAAGGAAGTTAAATCTTGAGTCGACCATTCCTCAGTTTTCTTGACTTTGCATGTCGGCCATTCTCGGTACTGGTACTAGTTTGAGCACATTATGATCGAGTCCTTCCACATTATACAGCTTTGTTGAGTAACTCATGTTGGATGATGGGGGATTCCTTAATGCCCTCCTTCCAACGGATTCCATCCCATCGACTTAAGATCATTTATTCTGGGATAGGAGTCTAGATTCATTTGAGTGCCTTGAGACTTACAGTCATCAATGGTAGTTTCTCTTTCCATCGACAATTTTTGGAATACATCAATGTCCCCTAATTGATGGATTCTTTCAAGTGTTCAACCTGAACACATTTATTCGCACGTGTTAGATTGCACTCTAGTACCTTGATTCCCATTTTCATTATCGGTGGGTGATCTCGCGTCTATTAACGGTATACATCAATGATCGGTAATCATATGATTCCCTACTATGTTCGACCTCGACACCTCTATTCACATAGTAGGACATGTACTTGTAGCGGATTGTGTAGAAGACATTCTAGATTGGTGGCATTTCTGATATGCTACCTCCTTGATCATGCTAGTGTTCATGAGATTTTAGCTCTCGTGACTTGATTCCAGTGTATGTCAGATATCTTCAGCTTTCATGGAGATATTGGTCATTTGTATATCTTCATCATGGAGATTCTGATCTATCTATATTGTATGTGGCAATGACCACACATGTCATATACGATGCCTATTCATGGCCATTGTACTCTTATGTATCAGGGACTAATGTATGTATTTGCAGTCATATGCAGAGATATTTGTACTATATTGTTGGATGGCTGGTTCTTCCACCTGGTTCTTCATCACTCCACTTTTGGGATGGACTTATAATTTATTTCGGCCATCATATCACCCCTCTGACCTCACACATTAGGGGGCATCTGTTACAGCTGATTTTACCACACATGGTAGATCACACATTTATGGCCTTCCCTGTCCCTTTGCATACTCTTTGGGCCTGATGGGCCATTTTTGTACCTTTTATGTTTCCAACATCATCCCTAAAAACACTCATTATTTGATGTACGTGACTTTTAAACCCTTTCTCGCATATACACGTGGACATAAACCTTAAACCCACATACATCGGGATGTGTGCAAAAGGACAAATATTTTTGGAGTTTTCCTTGATGTGGATCCGAGTCACTTGTCTCTAGGCCTTCCATATGCCTCGAGATCACTCGGATTTGACCTTTCATTACCCTAGTGAAGCACTATATAAGGAACCCTTTGGATACATTGAAGGGGGAGAATTAAAGAGCAAGAAAACTATAGTCCATTATTGTCGTAGCTTTCTTATTCTTGAGTCTGCATCCCTTTGTCCCTTGGAGCACTTGGTGCTCTTCCAAATATTTCCTTTGCTTGTGAGCTTGCTATCAAGAGATGGAGAATTGAGGTGGTGGAGGCCTAGGTTGAGGAATCAGGTTCTTCGGTTTGCAAACGTGTCGAAAGAGGTTGTCATTTATGTAATATTTTATTTATGTTAATAGAAGTATCTTTTCCTATCCAATGATGTGCATTTAAATGAATATTCAATCCATGGATGCTTTTAATTGCTTATACATTATTGATTATATATGCTAGAGTAGGTATAACACCATTATATAGCATGCTTGTCTTGTTTGCTATTGTTGAGAGAGAAAATTGTTAACACAAGTGGGATTGGAAAAAGCTCAACAGGGATCTACATCAACCATCCAGAATAAGGCATGTTTTGAGATCCTGTAGTGTTAGATTTTTTATTTCTCTTGCATATTGGGAAGGGATTGATTTCTGCGTTTTCTCTGTTTGTTGTGGTACACCCCGAGCCATAGGAAGTTTTATTCGTAACAACTGTCATAGAACATAACATGATCTTGTGCAACTTAGGTTATAGAGATTGTATCCAAAGGTCCTCATCCAAATCCATAGTAACCAGTACAACTCCTACCATGTGAATATGTGATTTGAAGTCGAACATGGAAGGAATTCATCAGATTGTTAGTAAATGAGTGATGCTGACAACTGAAGAAAATGAGTTCACCAATATGAGTAGTGAAAACTAAGGTACCATCTTCTAAACTCTAGGTTTTCATATTCAAAAGATACTGATCAGAAGCGATAGTGCGAGGAGGAAGGAAATGAATCCTTCAACAGATTAGAAGAGTAACTAGAAGAATTGACGAGGGAAGCTAGACACAAGGAATTATCAAAAATGAAAATGATGGGAATCGGGATGACTAGATAGAGGTAAATATCCTTGAACAATGAGCACAATACAGAGATGACCCAAGGAAGAATTTCCTCTTCCCACTTCATAAAGTACTCTATAGAAAGAATGGTATACTTGTGCCCCCCAACAGAAACTAGGTTACATGTCATGAAATCAATCCCCCACTTAGTGAAGGGCCCTACCACAATGATGGGAAATAAAGGAGCAGGGTGTGACTGCATCTTCCTGGCATAGATATGACAAGGATGACATCTCTTTATAGCTTCCACATAATATTTAAAGATAATGAGCTAAAAATAACCAGCATGTAAAACCTTCTGGGTCATTGCTAACCCAGATAAATGACCCCCGCATGCTCCACTATGGTAATCATTTAGGACATGCCCTTACTCCTCGTGGGTTAGGAACCAATTCAAGATATAATCCACCACTCATTGATACAAAGTATCGCCGATGATAAGGTAGTTTTTCCCATTAACCCACAACTTACGCCAATCTTCTCGTGAGGCAAACATAGGACATTTAAGAGTCTGGAGATATACTAGGATATCTCCGTACTAGGGATCATAAGTTGAGATAAAAAAAGATATACCCATCTAGGAATGAGTCTTCTTCCACCACTATAGTATCTTCAATCGAGAATTCTAATATCAATTCCATGAACACTAAGTAGTTTTTAGACTTTGCAGACTGAAAATCCAAGTCAAAATCTTGGAGAATGACTATCCATTCATTAAATTTTCCCTTGATTATACATCAGGATAAAACATACTAGAAAGGATTCACATCTACAACCACTGTGGTTGTCCTCAAAAAGATATAGTTTCGTAACCTCTGAATGGCATAGACTTCCACCAATTCCAACTTCTCGACATGTATATATCTAAGTTCAGACCTCATAATGCTCGACTAAGATAGTAAACAAGATTCTCTTGGATATCATCATCTTCCTGAACTAGTACTACTCTTATCGTCAACTCGGATGCGTCCAAATACAATATAAAATCTTTAGTGCAATCTGGTGGACGCAAGAGAGGAGCCTATAGTAAATCCTTTTTCAATGCCTTGAAATCATGTTGTGCAGTTTCATCCCACAGGAATGAGGTGTCTTGCTTCAGTAAGAAAATGAAACCCTTTTTGATCTTGGCATATTTTACTATAAACCTTCAAAGGAAATTGGATTTTCCCTACAGACTCTGTAGTTTCCTGATATAATGAGGAGGAGAAATATTTACAATGGCCTCAACTTTTAACAAATCCACTTGTATACCTCTATTTGAAACAATGAACATGAGTAACCTTGACTCAACGCAGAAAACACACTTGTGGGGATTCAAGCATATTTTATAGTGTCTGCATCGTTCAAAAATAAAATGAAGATGATCAAGATGGTCCTTCCTCTTGCGAGAATGGGTAGGAAGATCATCCAAGTAAGGTTCGACAATATGCTTTATACCATGGAAGGAAAAATTCATTGCCCGCTGAAATGCAGCTTCAACATATTTCAAACCGAAGGGAATTTTCTTATACATGAAAGTTCCCCAAGGAAAAATAAAGGTCATTTTGCGTCGGTCTTCTGGTTTTATTTTATTTTGATTACAGCCCGAAAAATCGTCCATGAAAAAAATACCTCACTACTCGCACAAGCATCAATAATCTGGTTGATGAATGGAATGGAGTAGTTATCCTTGGGATGCACCTTGTTTAAATAAAAAAAATCAATGCAAACATATATATTCCATTTTTTTCCACTGAACGGGATTGGACACCCATTCCGTTAGAGAAATTGGGTAAATAAACCCATCTTTCAGCAGTTTTTTCACTTCATCCTTGACAGCTTCCACTTTCCACAAATTTGCTAGTCTAAGCTTCTATCGAATAGGTTTTATATTAGGGTAGGAATGGATTTCATATTCAACTATAGATGGATCAATGGATGGCATCTCCTCATATGGATAGGAAAATACGTCACGAAATCACTTAAGTAAGGAAGTGTAAATGGAAATCTCTTCTAAAGAATAGTTTGCGCCAATATGTATGTTTTCCACGATGTTAGGTTTTGTAGAAATGTTGATCAGAATGGTGGTATATATGTTTTCCATATTCCCCTCGAAAAATACCCCCTCCTTAGGCAAAGGATTAATCGGCATATCAACACCTTTTGTGAGTCTCACATGGAACTCTGAATTCTCAATATTGCTTAATTCTAGAAGGAAGAAGGACTTGTGGTGAAGTTCTTCACAAATATTTTATGGTCCAACCATGGCTTCCAGAATGGCTTCATCAGAAGGAAAAACCATATCTAAGCAATCATAGGAATATGTGGAGTTCTCTTCCTAGGCGGGCAGATAGGCTTCATCCTAATCCTCTGAGACTAGAAGAGGAGTGTAGATGGAACCAGCGGTAGCATTAGATATATATTGATAAGCTACTTCTGTTGTTGATAAGGGAGATTGAGGTTGTTCTCATGAAGGGAGGAACTAGGGGTCAGTTCTATCCACAACCATAGTGATAGACTTCCCAACAATTGTTGAACCCAACTATTTAAAAGGAGCTGGTATATCGAATGTGCCCATTAGTGATGTATACATTCCAACTCTCAAGATTTCATTCGTTGGTTCCAACTGATCGATTAATGGTAATATGGACTCATTAGTTTTCAAACAACCCTTCCGAGTAAAACTGAGTCGGTCAACTATAATAATATTCCCTTCATGTGTAAACACTGAGACTTGGAAAATGGATGAGGGAATAGAACACATGGAATAAGTCCATATTTTCCCCAAAAGCAGATTATAGTCCAAGGGAGCATCAATCACTTCAAATTCAACATACACTAATTTTCCTACCAACTTTATTTTGAAAGTTGGCAAGATACCATGAGGAAGAAAAGAACTTTCGTCGAAAGCAGTAAGTAAAGTGTTTGATGGGACCAAATCTGGCGATCACAAACCTTTCCAACAAGACATCAACATGACACACGTGGAAGCACCTTCATCAACTATCGTTTTTCCAATGTGTTGTCCTCCATGGACAACATCGATTAAAAAGGCCATATGGTATGGAAAGCGCAGTTTAACATCAGAAGGATTAAATTTGGCTAGCATGATCACTAAGTCCATACTACCTACAGCCACTAAGAGTGCATCCCTTTGAGAAGGACAACTTTGTAGCACTTCTAATTCTAACATCACAAAAGGTGTTTGAGCTAATCCTTCAACCACAAAGTAGTTAGAAGCAACCCTAGCATTAGGGTCGTGGAATGTCTTCTTGAAGATACCTTTTGGTATCTTGGGCATAGGTTCAGTCAATTTCTCAATGGTGAGAGGGGATGAAGTTTCATAAGTAGACTTACCTTTTTCTGGAGCCTTTAATTCATAATTTGTGTTTCTTGTTTGTAGGAAAGTACTAGATCAGACCATGTTGATATAATTGTGATTAGTGTGAGAATTAGGTGTTCCCCCGACATATTTTGAACCAAAAGTTGCATTCTTTCCTTGGGGAAAAGGATCCTTCAAGAAAACCAGTTGTTGTTGTTTAAGAAGCTTCTATGCTTGTTCCATCAGGGGGAATTGATAAGTAAGATGGCCTCCTTGACACAAATTGCAAGGAAACTTAACCTTCTTATTTTCTTTCTTGCCCCCCTCAACATTATTTGTGGGTTTTTGTTTGTTTTGGTTTCCCTTACCCTTCTTCCCTTTCTTTTTTAACCCATCAGGATGCTAAGTTCCCTTCTGAGAAGACCATGCTGAATAAGCATTAGCATTTTGTGGTGAGGGAGTGTCATCCTTAGCTTCCTCCACTGCATATTATTTCATTGACAGCTCATGGATCTTCTTATCCAGTGATTCTATAGTGGGTGTACTTATTGAACCAACCATACCATCGACAAAGGGGTCAAGGCTTGGGATTCTCCAGGTCATTCGTAGACCTCTGCACCTTAGATATGATTTAATATAAATCCCAGACTGAACATAGATCAGTTCTAGTTGTTGGGCCCTGAGGATTGATCCTTCCTCTGTGGTAACTCCTGATTTGGACACGTCTTTAGAAATATAAGGTAGTAAATATTTCAAGAACCACTCCAAAAAAACTCAAGAGGAATGTTGGCTTTGATAAGACTCTTTCTCCTTTGCCACTCCTGAATATGATAGGATATGTGTGTGGCCTTGTTCTATCGAAAATTCGACAACAATTATGTACTGGCATTATTTCCACCTTTCACACACCTAGGGGGAACGTGGCAGAAATATTCAAGCCACTCGGTGTGTCCTTAGGGGCAAGTCTCGAGTCAAGGCTGTCACCTTATTCTTGACTCCTCCATTTAGGCTCAACTCCTAATGAAGCCAAGGCGGGTAGACCCTATTAAGTTACTAAGGAAAAATTATTTAGTATGGTGATGTTAAACTAAATGAGTTACTTAGGAGTTTGAAATTTAACCATAAACAACCATAGATGACAAGATAAAAAAAATTGAGTGCACGAAAGCACAATGCTGAGACACAATATATATATATGCAAAGAAAATATCTAGTGCCTTAAAATGGAGTCATAAAATAATCAATGTACTTGCATGTGTTTGGAGTGAATGTTTTGTGATTGCCTCTTGGTATGTTTTAAGTTAATGTGAAATATGAGTTGATTAAAATTAGGTGAGGGGGGGACTCCGGATATACTCGAGAGTACTTGGAGTATGTCCAAAACTAAACCTTCATGGCTACCTGCAAGGAATATGTTGGCTAAATGGAGTCTCTGAGATTGTTGTTCATAATGCACCCAAAGGTGTAACAGAGATCAGTGCCTCAAGGTCACTTCTCAGGAGTTCTCGCTTCATTTGGGTATTTTGCCACTGCTTACGGTTTGATCGAGGCGTTGGATTTTTGCCTGATGGTGGTTGATTGGGGAAGGTGAAGAATAATTAAAATAGTCACTCATGCTCTTTTTTATGCATCTTTACTGATCGGATGAACCGCAGCCAAGTACAGAGCATACACACCAGAGTGTTGTCAATTTTAGTGAGTTTTAAAGGATGTATTTTCTTAGAAAGAAAAACCGTCTAGGAACCTCTTTCGGTCCAAGTGGACCTCAATTGGGGAATCAAGTAGGGGTTTGATTTTAGAACAATTAATTACATAAATTAATGATAAGCAGCAAGCAGAAACAAATCACAAGTTTTCTAATTATTCCTATTATGCATCTCTTTCCCCTTGCGGGTCAATCGGGAAGTCGTGGGGTAACTATTCACGTTACTTTGATACTGAAATGTGGAATATATTATAAATTAATCAAATCATGTTGTTTTTCATGAATTAAACTAATCTAAAGTGAACAAAAATAAGACAGTGCGAAAAATAACAAAAAAGGCGCGAATCCCTCAGGGGGGATGGGGAATGGGCTCAAAAAAGCCTATTCGGAGAAATTTTTTATTATATTCTATTTAAATATCAGTAAAATTATTTAAATCCTCTTGGTTCTTATATAGGATGAAACCAATATCTTACAACTTTCCCAATATTTAAAATTTACAGTCAAAGGGGAGTCCCCTAGGGGGATTTGAACAATCCCAAACCACATTCAAACATCAGCTTCTCTTATTTCTGTTATTCCTGATAAAATAAAGCAATCATGTTACAATTAAATATTCCCAAAATCACTTTGAAAGTACCTTTGGTTCATCCTACTTTAAACCAAACAGAACTAAGTTAAAACTAGCTAAAATGGTGAAAAAGGAACCAAGGAAAGCAAGCTTTCCTTGGGATCCTGGCTTGATATTTGGGAAACCAATGAGATATGAACTCATTGCTGGATTTAATATTTTTAAAACAGAAATAGAAATCTAATGCATGCAACCTATGGATTTTCTTTAAATTGCCATGCAAAACGGACGATTTCCCTGAACTAGATCTAGAATGCTTAATGAGACCTTTTAGAAATGAGATCTAGATTATGAGATTTGAAATAATAGATCTATGTAAGTTTTAATTTAATATGAATGATCTAAATGATAACAAATCTTGTAACCAAATTAACCAGGTAAGATTTGGATTTTATAAGGAGGAAGAGAGAGAAAGAGTGTTGGAAGCCTTGAAGATCAATCGTGGATCTTTCCAGTGGAATGTCGAGGGACTATGCCTTTGAGAAATTTTTGGAGAGAGTGAGGAAGCAAGATATATCAGCGCCCTCTCCAAGCTAGGAACCTACAACTGAATCCAAAGACTTGCCAAAATGCTTGTGAGATCTGGTTAATACATAAACAGAGATTTTAGAATAGCATGCATATAAACTTATAAAACATGTTGAATCTAGATCTCTAAACAAGAATCAAAAGGAAAGAGATGGTCGATAAAATTATTAACAAACTCCTTTCCTATCAATATCATAAAAAACTTACTATCAATCTTTTGCAATGAATCCACAAACATTCAGCAAATTATGAACATAGATACAGGTTACCTCAGTAAAACATGACAATGCTCATCCACACACACAATAACATGACACTGTCTTGCCTCCAAAGCTTCTCTTTATTTCAAATGAACAATAACAACTGTACAATAGAAACATAACCTTAATCCTACTTCTAACTAGCTTGGAAGAGGTAATATGTGCTTTATTTATATAAAGAAGAGGAGATATAGCCCATGGGGGCGCAAATCCCAAGGAGAGAGAGAGACTACAGCTGCATGTGGAGTGCATATGAGCCTGATCTGAGTCTATCTGAGTCTGATCTGAGTCTCACTAAGTGCAACTGTCAATCGAAGAGCTGAACTGACTAACACCTCAACCTGTTGAGTGAAGCATCCACCAAAACTCATCCAGATGAGCCCACACGTGTGGAAGAGAGAGGGAGGGCTCAATTTCTAAGGTTGCATACATTAATGTACCCTCTGTTCATTCCAGACCAGCTCCTTCTATCAAGGAATGGTCAAATCCAGTCAATCCCAAGCCGATGAGACTTATTTCAGTCAAATCGAAGCAGATCCCAATGATTTAGGAATTGAAGTTTTCTCCATTATTTAATTTATTAATTAATTAAATAATCAATATTTAATTTTTAGGGATTTTTTACCTGAGTGATGGACAAATCACTCAAAAATTAGAAAAGTGGGTCTATGGGCTTACATGGTGCTCTTAGCTTGAAAATGAGCACCCCCATGACTGAAAGTGACTTTTGAGCCCACTTTTATTACAATACCAATTTTTCCATTTAAACTATTAAAAAATAGCCTAAATTTTGGAAAAATTAAAACTATAAAAAAACTTTAAAAATTAAAAAAAATTAAAACCTAGGAGGACTTAGACATGTTCATATGACTTGACCATGATGCCTAGCATTTTTATACATTGACACATAGACTCTAATAACCTCAATAGGCCTAAATGCCAAGCCGACTACCCCAACTTTGGAGGTATTGAGTGAAAAACTCAGAAATTATCAGTTGTTTATTCAACAACCAATAATAACCAAGGGAAGAAAAAACCCTGGGCTATTTGGATTGACAAATAAAGTCTAAGAGACTAAGTATTTTACAGACACTATCATGCTAGTGTTAGTTTTTCAACATTAAGCTAGCATTATTAGGATCTTTAACTGAGAGAATAACAAGTACAGCAATCAAACACAAGAGACAATGAACACAACGTTTTTCCTTGGGGAAACTATAAATGGAGAAAATCCCGCAACTTCCTCAGAGATAGAATCAACACCAAAATAGTAAAATCCCAAAACAGTAAGTGATCTCCCGACAGCAGTAACCTTCTTCTTATCTAGCCCCGGTGTCTTCTTCTTCCTCAACTATGCGCTACACTTGAGTGTGTTTGTGATATGTGCTAAATAGAGAGTCTAGCTCTCTATTTATACTAATCCTAGCATGACTAAAACCCTACTAGGGTCGACCTCTCTAGGAGAGTCTAATAACCCTAATGCCCCAGAACTGTAGGGACTTTAACCCTTAGACAATAGGAGGGTTACCCACAATGACTTGACATGACTTTTTTACATTATAGATCTTCTTGATCAGAACATCGGGGAATGACATGACATAATAACAACCTGAAATAAACATCAGGTTACAATAGATAAGAAATACAAGTGAATACATTCCAAAGTTACAATTACATCAACACTCCCTCTTAACTAGGAAGGTATTCTCTTGACACAATTTTCATCATTGGTCTTCTTCTCTGGGTCATCTCGTCATCTGCATCTTCAAGTCATCTTCATCTTCAAGTCATCTTCATCTTCAGATCTGGATCATCCTTGGACATCATCACTGGATCTAGATCACCACTCGATCTGGATTATCACTGGACATCATCACTAGATCTGGATCATCACTCGATCTGAATCATCACTAGACATCATTGTTGATTGGAATATTTCACCTCCTATAAACAGCAAGGTGTTCCGCTGGTCCGAATGGTTCAGATCCAGAACAAATAGATCACAGAGGTTGATAACTCTCCCTAGATGCTGTAGATATCTGGAATACAAGGCTTTGATAGTTCACTTTTGTACCTGCAAAAGAGTTCAACATGAAATAGATCAAAGCAACCAGAATATGATCTACTAATCTATGCTAGTGACTAAGGAATCTAGCAATATATATCTGAAATCAAACATCAACAATATATATGGGACACAAAATCAGCTTGCATTAGATATATGAAGAAGTTTACAACCAAGCCTTAGTGTTGACATACATCTCCATGAAACCAGCTCTTCATCCCCAAAATCTCCGACTCTAGCTCTCTATGCTCTCTCCAAATGATCTTGGGCCAAGAATCAGTTCAACAGCGTAACAATACCTTCAATGTTCTTTCCTCAACCATGGCTATGAGCTCATATTTATAGGGATTTAATGGATAGGGATGGTTGAGAAATTAGTGGGTGAGGTGGCCTCTAAGATCCTAGGATGAGGGATCTCGAGCTCAACCAACCCACAGTAGTAGGGATAAGGGGTATCTCGAAGCTTCGAGAAGTTTCTCTTTTTCCCTTTTTACCCAGGGTACCGCGCTTCTCCTTCTATGATAGAGTGTTTCTGGTAATAACCACCTATGGACCAAAGGTAACAGGCGGTGGCACCACTTGTGGACAACCGATGAAAAGCAGTACGAATAGGGGTACTGCTCCTGGATAAGGGAGGATGAGCGGTGTTGGGAATTTGTATGATAGACTAATAAGAAACCATTTACTCTTCACTCCAGAGGCTGGGATTCATGGCAAGTAGTATGTCCAAGGTCTTATCACATGATGGTGATAGGATTTTGGTATAACAGGATGCCCCCCAAAGCATGAGTCTTAGAGTGATACGATAAATGAGAGCTTTGAGAACAAGTCGTTGCGAGGAGATAAAAATATTGGCTCGATCAGAGCATGCAGTCAAGTAGGAATCTATAGTACATCAGTATGTTGACTCATAGACACAAGTAACCAAACTCATAGCTGCAAACCAATACAAGGCAGATCCATGAGTGGAATAAACAAGCATGGCTACTAGAATACAGCATGGATCCATGTCATAGAGGACTCAAACTTGGAAATAGCTACCAGACATACAACACAGATCTATGTCATACACCAAATTTGAGCATAGCCATGACCATACAAATGTGGATCCATGCTAGATATACAAAACTCCATCGCAACCTGGGGAAAAAGCAATGAGCATTTTTAAACAAAATCCTAGGTTCTTCGTCTCGTCTTCCACAAAGTACGATTCTATCCATGTGATTACAATGATCTGAAGTCGAACATGGTAGAAACCATTTGATTATCAGTCAATGATGTGAACCGTTAACAAGTGCGAGGGTGATAACCATTATTGTCAATGATTCCCAAGGTACTTTAGTACAATATATTGAGTGAGAATAGATTTCCTGATGTCAAACACCTTGTCGATTATATCGATCAAAGGTCAATGATGTGAACCTATGTCGATAGAGAGAGAATCTGTCATTAAGGCATACAGATCTCAAGGTACTAAATCTTGTTTCTAATACTATTTCTTGGATGATGAGCTGACGTCGACGGGAATAGTCTTGTCTAAGGAGGGCCATGATGAGTCCCACATCAATGACACAAAACTTGGAACATAGTTCTGGAATGACGTGATTGTAGTAAACATATGACTGACTCAAAGATACTGACACAAAGACTGTGTATACTGCAGAGGTAAGACTTCTTCAGATTCCCTTTGAACATTGGGCAGCACGACAAAATGACTTGGCATCATGACTAGACAGGACAGATACACAATGCGATAGTGGACAATGCATTTTTTTGAAAGAATCATGAAAGTGGATCATCATGGAGATCAGCTGAATACCCAAATGGCTGACATGATTGTGTAGACAAGTGCCATGTTCAAAGGTAATGACAAACAACTGTCATTATTTGCAAAATGATTCCCTTTCCAATTTCCCCCATCATGATTGATGAGTGGCTCTTTTCAGTTTTACGAGTTCAAATAAGGTAACAAACACTCGATATAGCTTGTCAGAAGATAAGTCCAGTCCCATATGTTTTACGAACCTAAGAGAGGGTGGGTTCCTTCCCAAAACGGGTCTTTTAATTTAACGAGTCCACTAAAAGAAAACTCGGTATCGCTCATGTTTAGAGAGTCTGAATGGATACAGAAGAAGACTCCATGGGGGTCCTTTTTCATATGATTTAGTCTCTAAGGTCCGAAAAAGTATAAAATTATGCCTTAGAGAACTCTTCCAGTCATGATTGGCTGGAGTGTTCCTTTCTCGTAAATAGTACTGTCCGAACCAAGAAAGAGATAACCTACCGTCGGACAAACGACTCTTCAAATACTTTAATGAGCATGAAGAAGACAAGATTTCTCGATAATCTTTTCATATTTAGGGAGTCTGAAAAGGGTTTAAAGAGAACTCCATGAAGTTTCTTTACACAATGTCACTTTTTATGAGCCTGGAAAGATTCGAAAATGGACTTGACTATCTTTTCATGTTTAAGGAATCTGAAAGAAGATGTGAAAATAAGACTCCATAACGTTTCTTTACACAATGTTGTATTTTATGAGCCTAAAATGAAACTTGAACTAGACTTGGAACTTTGATACTAGATTTTAATGAGCGTGACAAAGTGTCATAATAAACACTCAATGACCTTTTCCATTTTCTGAAAGTACAAAAAATCCATAAACGAACTTTCCAAAGCTTTTACTAAAGTTAACCTGCAAGCGACTCATAAACAAGTGTTAAATGCATCCAAAATCAACATTAAGGGATTAAGACAAATAGATTTTGACCAGAACATGATGTAATATCAAAACTATACTAAGTTGGACCCAAAAAATGTCTATATAAGGCAAGTAAATAGTAAAAAATCAAACATTTCACTATTTACCTCTAGCAGAGAACACTTGGAGCATTTTTTAGCCAGATCTTCCATAGTTGATACCAGGAATTTCCACCATTCGTTTTCAGTCTTGTCAGCTGCAAGTAACAGCTAAGACCTTCTTCTTTAATTTCATAGCTTTTATTTTGTGATTTGATGGGGTTTTAGGCCTATTTGGAAAGCCCTAAAATCCTATTTGCGGGCAACGTGGCTACCCCTTGCGGGATAGGTGGTACCACCCAAGAACCACGCTAAGAACAAGGTGGACAGGTAGTGCCACCACTTGTCTCCAATGAGGCACAGGCAGTGCCAACCGTGGAGAAATTAAACCAATGATATATACAAAATTGACTCATTCTTTTGATTTGTGATTATTCAAGGATGATATTGATGTATACCATTGTTTTTTTGGCAGGTCTAGGCTTCCAAAATATGGTGATATGGAAGGAAATAACACATGATGACAAGGATGCTGCTACTAAAAGGAATCTTTTTTGTGTTGCCGCACTCCGAAACTGTGGACTTCTAAAGTTCTTTTGGACACCAAGCATGGTGTCCCACGAGAGACTACTGGAACACATACTGAGAATGTGGAATCCAGAACAGTAGTATTTTGAGGTGGGGGCACATATACTTATAGTAGAGGTAAAGGACATCTACTTCTTGACTGGCCTATCAAGACGGGGTGCCCCTATCTCACTGACAAGTTCTCGTGGTGGGGACATTACCACCAGAGAGCTCATAGATCGACACTGTGCACCAGGTACAGGCACATCAAGGAAGAAAATACCCATCAGGGTAATGACAGACAGGGCTCTACAGATTTTTCTATTCACCATGCAAAGGGTGGTAGGGATCCAGGGTGTACATTAGGCTTCCAGGGCACATATGTTGTATGCCCTAGAGGCAATGGCACCTATGATGTTCAACTAGGCAGAAGCATTGCTTCCAATCTTCAAGGATCAGCTGACTAAATGTCGGCAGGGAGAGCTAAAACAATTCAGCTTTGGTTCCATATTAGCTTGTTTTTTCTTTGAGCAGGTCCCCTAGATGAGGCCCCAGGTGACTTTTTAGAGTCTAAGAGCATGGGAGCCCTGCATGCTAAGGTGGGTCTAGTTCATGGCTCGCACAGGAGCAGGTAGGGGCAGAGTGAAGTTTGGTGATGCGTTCTTCAGATGGTTGTGGAATCATATGCTCATGGTCGAGGAATATGCCTATGCAGGCACATATTTTACATGTGAGCCTAACCTACCACTCCCGCCTAGAGGGCAGTGGGGAGACATTGGTAAGAAACAAGAAACCCTACAGATGAAAAAATGTTTTTATGTTGTTTATATTTAATATTTTTTATCATAAGTGATGAGACCTATTTGTCTTCATGCAAATGTTGGAGCAGGGAGGCCTGGAGGAGCATCTCCATTAGACAAGCAAGTCGGAGCTCGCTTCGTGCCACAGGGTGATGATATCACTGGGGAGTTGGAAGAGAACCTTGAGAGGTTGAATCTGGACATCCCAGATGTTGACATAGATGACCTCCTGACTAGATATCAAATATCTACAGCAGGAGTACCAGGCCGATTCAGCAGGCTACTTCGCAGGGTGGCTCGAGCAGTGATGTGCTATCACGAGCACCACTAGTGGATGAGACATGTATACTGAAAGATGATAGCTTCGAAATTTTGTATGATGATTTTTCCTGAAATCCTACATGCTTCAAGTGAGGTCTCGTGACCTATTTTTGTAACATTTTTTGTATATATATATACAGACTTTTACATGATTTTTATACGTTTCAAATGGATGAATGCATTTTCCATGAGTTTTATGTGTCTTTAAATGTTTATTTACAATGTACCATGTTTGATTAACATCATGAATGGGCAATATGCCAATCTAGGATGTAATTAGCCAATGATTCAACAACTACATTATGTTCTCTAGGGATATGCCTATATGTAATGGTTCCAAATGATCTTTCTAACAAATGTACCCTCTGAAAGAGGCAGAGGAGAACCGAGTTCCTAATGGTGTAGATATGGTTTAAATGACAAACCATGAGCTGAGAGTCCATCAAAACTACTAGATCATGAACATCTTGGGAGGCAACTTCAGTCAGAAGATCGATGATCACTTCATACTCGACGATGCTATTAGTAGCAAGACCTAAGAAAACCGCTCCTGAACTGACCAAATCTTCAACTGGGGAATAGAGAACCCAAGTAGCCGAGGCTAGATTCAAGGTGTGGCGGCAAGCACCATCAGCGAAGCCGTAGAAATCCATATGCATGACCAAAACATGGTATAAACATATGTGGGCACCAAAAATCAAAACCATCTTGAAAATACTGAAAACACACTGAAATTCAATCAATATACATATATACAAGATACCTTCCAAGAATACCTAGGCATAGTACCTTTTTAGGTACAACCCATTGTGAGGTTGCCCCAAAGGGATTCCATCATAATATACCAACTCATAGGTTCATTTCCCTAACACCTTGGAAATAACGAAAGGTCCATACCACATAGACTCGAACTTACCCTTTCCTAGCTTGTCATATCTCTGGTCATAAGTCAAAAAATAGGTCACCCTCGTTGAAAACATGAGGCTGGACGGATTTATCGTACTGCACCTTGACGTGTTTCTTATGTGCCTCATTAGCCAAGGGAGCATCTCTACAAGTCTCATCAAGGTTATTCAAGTACAAGAATCTCGCTTCCTCTATGGAAATGTCCGGGAGAAGTTCGATAGCAAGTTGTAAAGATGGAAACTGACATTGGATAGGCAAGACAGCTTCAAGTCCATAGACAAGCTGGAATGGCATGAAACCAGTAGTTGTTTTCATGGAAGTCTAATAAGCCCAAAGAGCGGAAAAAAGAACGAGATACCAATTGGATTTATGATCTCCAACCATCCGACAAAGCATAGTTTTCAAAACCTTGTTAATGGCCTCTACCTGACCATTAGCTTGTGGATAATATGGCGCAGAGTTTTCATGGTGAAAACCTAGCTTGGCACTCAATTCCTCCATCATTTGATTACATAAATGGGATCCATGATCAGTGACGATGGATTGTGAAACTCCAAATCTAGCTATGATATGCTTGAACAAGAAAAGAGCGGTAGTCTTACCATATTCTACATATTTAGGCATGGCCTCAGCCCATTTTGTAAAATAATCCATGGCTACGATGATGTAACCATGCCCCCTGGCTGAGGTAGGTTTACAATGCATGAAGTCAATCCCCCATTTGGCAAAAGGGCCAATGGCAATGGCAGGGTGAAGCGAAGTAGGGTGGGTGTGCTTTTTGGGATAAAAATGTTGGCATGGTGGGCATTTCTTAACAGCCTCATGATAGTCTTTAAAGATAGAAGGCTACAAATAGCTAGCGCGAAGGATTTTCTAGGCTGTAGCCATCCCAGATAAATGAACACCACATGTTCCATAGTGGCAATCATTTAGCATGTGTTCAACCTCCTCATGAGTGAGGCATCGCTAGAGAATGGAGTCAATCCCACGTCTATACAAGGTATCATGCAAGATAAGGTAGTATTTTGCATGGTGACGAATGTGGCAATGATCATCGTGAGATAGATGTGGCTAAAAACGATGGGTCTAGAGATAAATCAACAAATCTCCATACCAAGGATCAGTAGTGCTAATTAGGAGCATGAATTCATCCAGAAATGAATCGCCCGGCTCAGATTCCGTGGTAGCACAGGGAAGGTCACATATAAGCTTGGCAAAAGCTAAGGATTTCTTTGGTGCAGCCTTGGTAAACTCAAGATCAAACTCCTGAGGGATGATGATCCAATGGGATTACCTGCCCCTGAGTACCTGATGAGTCAGAATGTAGTACATCGGGTTCTGGTCTGCCAATACAGTGGCAGTGCAAAGTAGAATGTAGTGAGGAAATTTTTGCACAGCAATGACCGTGGCCAAAGCTAGCTTCTCCACATGTGAATAATGGGTTTCAGAATCAATAAGATTCTTAATGGCATAATAAATCACATTCTCCTGACCATGGATATTGTCCTGCACTAAAACCATGGCGATGGTGGTAGCGAAGGCAGCAATATACAAGAGAAAATCCTTTGAATAGTCTGGGGGGTGTATCATGGGAGAATGAGTTAGAGTGTGCTTAAGACTATCAAAGGTGCGTTGGGCCTAGTCATCCTAGAAGAAGGGAGTGTTCTTCTTGAGGAGATGCATATAACTGTTTGTTTTCTCAGTGAAATTGCACACGAAATGGCAGAGAAAGTTTGTCTTCCCCTGCAAACTTTGGAGTTTAAGGATGTTGGTTGGGGCTGGTAGATTAATGATGGCAGAAATCTTCAAAGGATGGATCTGGATGCCATCTTTGGATACCAAAAATCCAAGAAGACGTCCTGTCTCAATGCAAAAAAACACATTTATGTATATTGAGCCGTATATTATAATGACGACATCTCAATAATATGTCTCTAAGATGACCGGGATGGTCCTTTTGTCACTATGAATGAGCAGGGAGGTCATCAAGGTATGATTCAACAATATGTTTAATGTCATGAAATGCATAGGACATCGTACGATGGAACGTGGTGCCAGCGTTTTTCAAGCCGAAAGGTAACTTCTTATACGCAAAGGTTCCCCATGGGAAAATGAATGTCGTCTTATGCTGATCGGCGGGAAATATATCAATCTGATTATAGCTGGAGAAGCCATCCATGAATGAAAAGATGACACTTCTAGTACAATTGTCGATAATTTGATCGATGTGTGGGGTAGGAAAGTTATCTTTGGGACAAGAATTATTTAAATCCCTAAAGTCGATACAGACTCTAATGGTGCCTTGGTTTTTATTGACAAGGACAACGTTCAATACCCATTCTGTCAAAGGTACAGGATAAATAAAACCAGCTTTCAGAAGATTCTCAATCTCAGCTTTAATATCTGCAGCCTTCCTAGGATGGAATTGCCTAAGTTTATGCCTGACAGTTTTAGCCGTGGGATAAGTTTTAATATCATGGACCACAATGGAAGGATCGATCCCCGACATCTCTTCATAGGACCAGGAAAAAATATCACAGAATTCCTTAAAAAGTGCCTTGTATGCTTCAGATTCATCTGTGGAGTAGTTCTGCCCAACATGAACATGCTCAATAACATCAGGCTTGGCTGATATGTCAATTGTGTTCATCTGAGTAATGTTTCAAAGGTTTCCTTCAAAATATGTATCTTGCAACAATATAGGACTTTGTGGAACGTTGACAATATCAGTAGGAGACAGGGATGCAAAATCATAGCTTTCTGAACTGGTATTGGGGAGGAACATGGATTTATGATGGTGATCCTCCCAAATGGGGTCATCTGTATTCATGATCTCTATAATGGAGTCGTTGGAAGGAAAAGTCATGGAGAGATAGTCTAGAACCGGAAGAGAAGGTTATAACCAGTATGGTAAATGGTAAGGATCTGAAGCCACTAAATGAATGTCATTAGTGTGATCATCGGAGCAAGTTTGAATGGTGTCATACATAGCTTCGTGCGGAGTCAACATCATTTGTTCCCGGGGTCTCAATATCAAATGAAGTGATCATATGTATTGTCGCGGTATCTGTGCTAGGAGGAGTAGAGGGAAAAATACCCATAAGGGATGAATCCTTCATCATACCTACCCCAATCGACTGGTAGGGAGGAGGGGACTGGCCTAACATGGGGATGTTATTGGCCGTGGAGGTAGTAACATCCGGCGTATAGAAATCAAGCTAGTCAATAGTAACAATTCTCTCGATATGCAGGAATTGGACCGTTCAAAATACTATTGAAGAAACAACATTCATGGCATAGAACCAATTCCTTCCTAAAAGGAGGTTATAATCTAAAAGGGCATCTACCACTTCTACTTGGATGGAAACAATTTCCCCCCCCAGCTCGACCGCGAGGGCTGATATGAGGCCATGGCATTGGAAATCCCTCCCATCAAAGGATTTAAGGGTCATAGGTGATGTAACAAGCTCGGGAGAGCCAAGATCTTTCCAACAAGTCAGAGATAACACCAAGGTCGAAGCTCCTTCATCTAGTACCATTTGAAAGACTTTATTTTCCACTACTTTCGTAATGATCTGAAAAGCAATTTTATGCGGTAATCTAGGTTTATGGTTCTCAACATTGAAGTGAATCAAGTTAATGTTATCCGGGTCTACAACTCCTAATGCAGTCAACAAGTTCTTGCGCTGTGTAGGGAAAATTTGGAGTACTTCTAGGGTAGACATCACATAAGGTTCCTGAGCGAGATCTTCAACCACATTATAGAATTGAGCAGCTTGGAAATTGGGATTAAAGATAGCCTTTCGAAGAGTACTCTTTGGTGAACACAAAACCATGTCGAGAGTAGGCTTCTCGATAGACAAGGGAACAGTAGACGAGGATTCTGGAGAACTAGTGGAGGTAGCTTTCCCTAAAGAAGATTGATCTTCTTGCTTATCTACAGGTTTATCATAATTTTGGCTTTGATTTTGCAGATGGATAGTATTTGAGGACATCATACAAATTTCCTCTGATGAACTAGAGTTACCCTAGTTCGACATGTGGTCTACTAGTTGTTGTTGAGAGGGGAAAGGATCCGTAAGTACTGCAGGTGTGGGATTAGACTTCAAAAACTGGGAGATTTCGTCCCGACGGGGACACTCCTTGGAGAAGTGGTCACCACCACATAACATACAAGGGTATTTAACCTTCCTTTTACCTATGTTGTTGTCATTATGGGTTGATTGTGGGGCCTCCTGTTAGTTTCCAGGTTTTTTATTTCGATTTTTACCTTTCTTTTTATTACCTGAGGTTTGAGCACTTTGAATAGAATTGACCTCGACAGAAACCTTGGGAGTCAAAGGAGTAACAGTTTGGGTTTGCTTGGCAGGTTTTTCTGTGGATGGGAACTGGATTGAACCAACAATCTCGTCAATAGGTACTTCTGCTGATGGCTTGGTAGGATCAATACTGGGGTGAGGAGCTTGAGGAATAAGGTCATAAAGAGTCTCGGACTGGGAATAAACCAAGTCTAGGTACTGATCCCAACTAATAGCCTGCTCTTCGGTAACGGTACCACCCATGGCCACATCTCGAGCAATAGGAGGAAACAAGGACTTAGTGAACCAATCAGCTAACAAATGATCTGGAATAGGGGCCTTAATAAGTATTCTCCTCCTTCTCCACTCATGAATATGGTCAGAAATGTGGGTGGAGGTCTTTTGTCATAGGGAAGTTAAAATATCAGTGCATGTTTCATAACGAATAGGGAGCTGAAAATGCATGAGAAATACAGTTGCCAACGAGACAAAATCCACAAACGAATGTTGTGGGAGTTCAATATACCACTTCATGCCCGTACCAGTCAAAGTTCACTGAAAGAGTCATAACCGAATGGAATCATCCATGAGGGAGTTCAAAGAACACCACAAATGAAAAGTCATAACATGGTTCCATGGATATTCACCCTACTTCCCATCGAATTTTGGAATGTCTGATGGTAACTTTACTGGAATGGGAGGCCACAAGGTATTGTGTCGAATGGGATCATTAATCAACTTGGACAAATCAGGAAATTCCAAAGTTGCAAGGAAAGGTAACTGTCTATTGGGCTGCACATACTGGTAATATTGATATGGCATGAAATTACCAGTAGGACCATAGTTTGACTAAAAAATAGATTGTTGTGAGGAAGAACTACCTGAAAATCTGCCCATGTGGGGTTGATTTCTGGAATTAAGACCACTAGGACCACCAGATCTTATAGGAGAAGGATCGCTAGAGCCACCGGGACCACCAGGACCACTATGACCACCAGGAGGTGGACCAGAAGACCCTCTGGAACCTCCAAGAGGGGGAAAACCTATGGGGCCACTGAAACCACTAGGTGGAGGGCCACCAGACCCTCCCAAGCTATAACGAGGAAAGCCACCAAGTCCCCTAGGACCACTAGGACCTCCAAGACCATAAGGAGGGCCGCCAGGCCCTCCAGGACCATTAGGTCCCCCAGGGGGAGGACCTCCATAAAGCAGTCCTCCCGCACCTCCCACAGTATGTATGGGTATCCCTCCCATGTCTGGGATGTAAGACTAGTTGGGTTGCCCCCATGGCGTAAAAGTGTTGCTAGGGAATGGAATTCTAGTAGGATTAGATGGATGATTACCTACAGGTATTTGATAACCATAACCATTAGAAGACTGAATGGCAACAGGTTGTGCCCCCAAGGGCAGACCTGAACTAGATGGGGGATTTACCACATCAGTGTGGGTGGGAGGGACAAAAACTGTAGATGTTTCTATTTTAGAGGTCTGCTCTTGACTAGGTACAACTATAGGATCAGATAATGTAGGTCATGTGGGGGGTTTCCCTCAGGCATTAAAAGGTACTGAAGACACAGGAATTGAAGGTTGGTCCCCAGATGCAAAAGATCTTGGCGAATTTGGATCAGACATAACATAAGAGGTGAGAGGAGTGGAAATTTGAACTGGGATGTGGGTTGTTAATGAACGATCTATAATCGGTTCATTGGGTCTCATAGAATTAGATAGTGAACGATATCCCATAGGAAGGAATGTGGAACGAACTGGTGAAGGGCCTAATAGGTTTTCAATCTGCTTTTCTACCTCTTGTGCACGGAGGATAGCAACACGGTATTTCCTGTGTTCTTCTTCACTTTCAGCAGAACTTACACGGGTGCCAAAGGAGGCAATGGCCTGTCCGATAGGTGTCTCCCAAAAAGGAGCATTAGGACCAAAGTTCGGACGGGTATCATCAACATGATATTTCGTGGGAGGATGGAGCGATGAATCCTCACGGGAAGGCTGTTGGACCAAGGGAGGCGAGTGTGAAGAATGTGGTACTCCATTTTTCGCCACCACATGATCTCCCACTTGGGAGGTGGTAGTAGCTCCTTGGTCGATAGCTTCCATTGGATTTCCTTCTGAAACAAAAGCAAAATTGGGTGGCAAGCCCCATACTCTCCTGGACTGTCTTAACTCAGCCAGTGTGTACAGTTCCTATCTAACCTAGGGTCTAAAAATATAGAAAAAACACACCAAAATACTTCCCTACTCAAACTATAGGTCAAAACAAGCAAACTTAAAATGACAGGAGGAGTTCAAAAGTCAGGTCTCTCACTAGGATTGTCAAGTTGGTGCCACTCGTGATATACCTCGAGGATACGTGCGTAGTAATCTCCCTGAATCTTGTTTTTGGTGTATGGCTCCAAACAAGATGGCCAAAGGGATTTTCTCAGATAGATAAGGTACCCTAGTGGGGTCTCCTAATATACTCAAGGTACATGGGAGCTCGAATCGGTAGTAGTGTTGTCTAATGCATAACCGTACACAAGGGGCCTTCCGATATACAATCGAGTACGTGAAGTACCTTTCTATATACCTCAAGGGTACGTGAAATGTCGTTCAATATACTGACGGTACGTGGAAGAACCGCGCGAGTCCCAGAATGTAATGTTGAAAAATAACGACAGCTCCTACGCTTTACGATGCCCGAACACATCTCTAACCTATCACTCAAGTTACTATGTAAATTTTAACCTACAACTACTGTTGATTTTAACTTGTATGGTTAGGTGAATACATGATGTTCTGACAGAAAAGTAAAACCATGTAGTATTCTTGTGCAAATGTTCACTTTACCATTCAATATGCCTACTTACGGGAGGGAGGAGAGTGTTTTTTCTTTTTTTTTTCAAAACCAAAAAATCATTCCAATCAACAATCATGAACATCAAATCAAAGACAAGCAAATACTTCTACAAACCAAATTCTTCTTTCTGAAAGAAAATGGGAATGGTGAGAATATCTTTTCCTAAAAGAACAACACCAAGCACACATATATGCCAATGCACTCTAACTTTTAAAATTTCTCAAAAACATAAGCAAATCTAACTTAAAACTACCATTTTTTTTTTTATCGAGATAGTCCTATATGCATGAGAGATGAAAGATCATAAAGGTCCTGAAAGCTTATGAAGCCAATCATAAAACCCAAATCCAATGCTCGAATATGATGTCCTAACCTCAAGAAAAACTTTTCTTTTTTGAAGGGAAGAGAAAGAAGTTTACTATGCAAGCAAGAAATGAAATCTAGAAGCTAATCTAATGTTCTTCTTTCACTATATGTAGCAAAAAGAGAGTTCAATGAGAAACCTAACTTTTAGAAAATAAGAAATCCTTCTTTAAACACAACCAATGAGCAAGAAACGGATGAACAATAAAAAAGAATAAACAAACTTTTGAAATTCCACTCAAAATCAATCTTGAACCATCAAAGCAGTAAGCCACGCACATCAGATTCAATAACACAAGCCTGATAACAGAACTGAAAGCAATCAAAATTCCAAATTTTTACAAAGAAAAATGAGGAAAAAGGGATTTTGGACTAATGCCTACCTAGTACCGCGCTTCGTAGGTGTTGTAAGAGCATTTCCAAAGCAGCACCGCTCCTCGTTAACCGGATACAGGCTGTGGCACCGCTTACTATCCACTATGCTTAGGCGGTGGCACCGTTCCTAGCACAAAGCATTGCTGCGGTTCCCTATAGATGGCCAAAACAAAAAGAGAACAATGGATCAGATAAAAAACAGACTAGATCAAGGTGAATACTGTCGAATTGAATATGGTAACAGAGCATAAAAAACCGAAATAACTCAGATCTAGAAATTTCAAACCCAAATAATACAAATCAGAAAGTAGATCTGACTGTAAAGAGTTGAATAAAACAGAGCCTGGATTCAGACGAGAGTTGTAGACTGAGTATGATTAGAACGGCTGAATACAACTACTCCCTAGCAGAGTTGCCAGATTTGGTGATCAAAATATTTCTCCTCTTGCGGACAGCAACGTGTTCCGCTGGTCTGAATGGTTTAGATCTAGAACAAATAGATCATAGAGGTTGATAACTCTCCCTAGACGTTGTATATATTTGGAATACAAAGCTTTGATAGTTCACCTGTGTACCTGCAAAAGAGTTCAACATGAAACAAATCAAAGCAACCAGAATATGATCTACTAATCTATGTTAGTGACTAAGGAATCTAGCAATATATATCTGAAATCAAACATCAATAATATATATGGGACTGAAAATCAGCTCGGATTAGAATTATGAAGAATTTTACAACTGAGCCTTAGTGTTGACATTTATCTCCATGAAACCAGCTCTTCATCCCCAAAAGCTCTGACTCTCGCTCTCTATGCTCTCTCCAAATGATCTTGGGCCAAGAATCAGTCCAATTGCATAACAATACCTTCAATGTTCTTTCCTCAACCATGGCTATGAGCTCATATTTATAGGGATTTAATGGATAAATATGGTTGAGAAATTAGTGGGTGAGGTGGCCTCTAAGATCCTAGGATGAGGGATCTTGAGCTCAACCAACCCACAGTAGTAGGGATAAGGGGTATCTTGAATATTATCATCTAGAAGCTTCGAGAAGTTTCTCGTTTTCCCTTTTTACCCAGGGTACTGCGCTTCTCCTTCTATGATAGAGCGGTTCTGGTAATAACTGCCTATGGGCCAAAGGTAACAGGCGGTGGCACCGCTTGTGGACAACCGATGAAAAGCGGTGCAAATAGGGGTACCACTCCTGGATAAGGGAGGATGAGTGGTGCTGGGAATTTGTATGACAAACTGATAAGAAACAATTTAGTCTTCACTCCAGACATTGGGATTCAGGGCAAGTAGGTATGTCAAAGGTATTATCACATGATGGTGATAGGATTTTGGTATAACAATCATCACTGGATATGGATCATCACTCGAGCTGGATCATCACTACTAGATCATCATCACTGGAATCATCACTACTAGATCATCATCACTGGATCATCACGGGTGCTATCTCATGATTCTTCTCATCACAAGAATTTCTACAGAGCCAACCCTTTTTCATGTTGGTTGTAGGCATTGCCTACATGTAGGTATTCTTAAGCACTTATATCTGACCTACTCGTCATAATGGACCGCCCAACACTTACATCTTATCTACTTGTCAGAAAGGCATGCCCAGCACTCACATCTGATCATGTAGGAACCAATCCTACAATCATATCAGAAAGGCCCAGCACTCACATTTAGCCATGCAAGAACACATCCTGCAACCATGCTAAAAAGGCTCTGCTCTTTCACCCATGCGGGAACACATCCTGCATCCATGATGAAAGAGCTCTACACTTACATTCACCCATGTGGGAACACATCCTACAACCATGATGAAAAGGATCTACACTTACATCCACCCATGCGGGAACACATCCTGCAACCATGATGGAAGGGCTCTACACTTACATCCACCCATGCGGGAACACATTCTGTAACCATGATGGAAGGGATCTGCACTTACATCCACCCATGCGGGAACACATCCTGCAACCATGAAGGAAGGACTCTGCACTTACATCCACCCATGCAGGAACACATCCTGTAGCCATGATGGAAGGGCTCTACACTCATATCTGACATGGAAGGAACCAATCCTCTCACCATGATAGAATGGCTCAGCCCTTACATCTGACCATGGAAGGAACCAATCCTCTCACCATGTCAGAATGGCTCACGGACTCATCACTTCCCTTTGGAGGGAACCTCGATCTGGAGAACACCAACCTTCTCCCTGAAGTACTCAAAATTCACCCTAACCAATGGCTTTGTCAACACATCAGCTATCTGATCATCCATCGCAACATATTGGAGCTTCATTGCTCCCCTCTATTGGAACTTAGGGAAGACCCACAGTGTTGGCCCTTTCGGAAACAACCTGCAAACAAGTTGCAGTCTCACCAGAAACAGCTATGGGGTGCCACAGAATCAGGTTTCTATAGGTAAAAGAGGGATATTACTGTACCTTTAGCCTTAAAAAATATTAATCATACAACACAGAGCTTCGATAGTCACTTAATTAGCTTCGCAGTTTAGATAAACAGACAGTTACTTGCTTAACCCTTATTTGGGAATTCACAACGAAGTTAATACTTAACAATATATCTTACTTATCATTCACCTACTTATCAAATGCATAAAACAAAACAGCACAAAACAAAAAGGAACCACCACAACACAAGATGTACGTGGTTCACCCCTAGTGTAGGGGCTACGTCCACAAAACTACATTTTTATTCAACTCTTTACAAACAACAGTTCTAATCTACGCACTCAGCTGCAGAGGTCGTCCACGCACACGGCTGGGACTTAACCTTAACAAAACCCTCTGTGCACTCAGCTACAAAGGTCATCCACGCACATAGCTGGGACTTAACCTTAAGCCCAAAATTAGGCCTTAGCTTCTTCGCATCAATTTATCATCATACAAAAAACCTTCGAAAAAGCTCTTTTTTCCTTTACATAAGTGCCTATTTATACAAGTGCACTATTACAATACCATGTGTTTAAACCATGGGCTTAAAAACCATGAGTTTAAACCATGGGTTAATTACAAAAAGAGGGGCTTCGACCCAACCCCGACACCCCTAAGACTATTTTGAACCGCAACTCCACTTACAAGCTTCACACCAAAACCGCGAAGTTTCCAAAATTAAGGACCTTCAAGGTCCGCACCCCAACAGGCCCCTAAGACTCACCAGTGTCCCGTCCCAGGGCACTCTACTGCTTTTCTGGTGGGAGAATCTTGTTGGCGAAGATAGTGAACTACTTGTTGAGGTTGCGCATGATATTGTCGGTTGCTTGCTCCTTCTCCACAATCTCCTGCAATGTTGTTGACGATGCTTCGCTGGCATTTTCCTGTGCGAATGCATCATACTCCTTTAAAACTTTGAGCTGGTTGTCCGCAGCAGTGCTCAGTTCCAGGGCCTCGTTAATAGGAGGCTGCACAGAGTTCACCAACAGTGTTTCTTTCCTTTTGCATGCCTCGATTTCTTGATGGAGCTCATTGCTCTTCTTTACCATAAGCATCTTCTGCATAGGAGGCAATGTCTTGATTTCCGCTTTGACTGCATCCAGCTCTGTTTGTCGCTGCTTGATAGTTTCTTGTAGTTTTTCCACTTCTGGGTTGTCTTCTAAGTTCACCCAGGACTCCACACTTTCATCTAGCAGCTTTGATGCACTGCTCATAAGATCTGAGATCTTCATTACTGAGGCTTGAATATCCCTGCGACGTTGTTCCCTGACCTCTGGTGGACTCTCTGGAATGATGCCAAGTTGAAGCTCCACAATATAAGCCTCATGCTCTACTTTCATCTTTTCTATCAGGCTGCGAGATTGTTGTGCATAGTCTTTCATCTTGGTGAGTCTCTGCTCTGGTTCTTCTTCAGCCTGCATGTCGAAGTTAGGGAGACTTCGACACGCCTCAACCAATACTCGCGCCAGTGCAGCTTTCTTGCTTTCTGCTTCCCTATTCTTTTGCTCAGCTTCTTCCAACTGCACTGTGAGGCTCTCACTCTACTTCATGGAATTTTCCAACTACCTATGTGAGTAGCTTTCGCATTCTCGGATCTCGTTTATAATTGCCAATTGACACAGATGCAGCTCCGGCATAGACAACTTGGCGTAGTCTATCTCAACAGTCATACTCATCTGCGATTGAGATGCTGCATCAGTTATTATGAGGGTCGCACTTGGGACCTGTCCTCTATTGTTTCTGGCTAGCCATTACCGAGTATCTGGCTACGCGCTTGCTAGGGCACTGCTTGCTGCAGTGCCAGTTGTTGTTTTTTCTGCTAACGACTTTAGTTCTGTAATTCGCTGCGCTACGCCTGAGAGTGCATCAAGATGTGTAGCTGCAAACCCTGACCATTTTCCAGTTAATACTTATGTGGACTTCATCAGAGCCTGATCAAGCTCTTCAATTGTCACAGCGAGCTCTTCAACAATATTCTTTCCCTTCGATGCCTTAGCTTTCTTTCTCGACGAAGGCTTCGTAACTTCCTCTGCCTCTAGTGACTTGCGCTTATCTGGGTGATTGGGGTCAGAGATTGTCTTGACCGATTATTCTTCTTCTTCATCACCTCCATCATCCCCACCCTGGTCGTCTTCACTCTGCTATGACTCACTTTGTTCTTCACTTTCTTCGAGTGGGTCATTCTACTGCGTCTGGCTAGGACATGCCCCACATCTATCACTGGGGGGACTGGTATGCTGGGCCTTGTTCCTGCATCCTTCATCCACTCAGCCGGCCACTGCTGGACTACTGCGACAATGTCCTCGTCGGTCACCACGTATGGCAACTTCCAACATGCATGTTTTTTATCTACGCGAGCCTTGATGAAGACATTGTGCATGTCAGCCTTGAAGTTGGCCACTCCCGCATACTAACAAAATAGCTCATTACTAAGCCGTGGTGTCTTCAGGATTTCATATGAAAGACTCATTGAATAAAAGGTGAACACCTAGTTTGTCATCTGCTGCAAGGATTTATCCTGCGACACCCATAGAGATGCGTATCTTGCTATGTTAGACATGTGTGGAGGCACATCAGCAAACTGTGCCTCGGTTGGCTCTCTCCATCCTACCAGTGCAATAAGCACTAACAACCATGAGTAATGAAAGGGTCTACCTTTCTCCTGTGCATCACAAACATCTTCGAGGAACTCCTTGGCAATGTACGCTACCCAATTGTAACTATAGCCTTCGGCACAGTTCGCAGCAATACTGACAATCAGGGAAGGTACTTCATTTGGTCTGCACTTCCGCATTAACTTGCATGCTAGTAGCTCTGTGGTGAAGTAGATGTTTTGATGTTGAATTGTCGAGTTTTGATACCCTCGCTTTCCTTTCGTTAGGCCAAAGCGGTCCTTCATGTGCTGTGCCAGCTTCGTGTCTTCGTGCTTCCCGACGAACTCAATGCTAGGATCAGTCCCTTCCTTCGACAAGCCTGTAATCTTATGGATCCGTTCTCCATCAATAGTAATTCTCTGGCTTCCTATACATAGGTGCCCATCATGCACCAATGCCAATAGTTTCTAGACCACTATGGTAACCGACGTGCTACAACCGAAGTGGGCAACATTCAGCATCTTCAACAAGCCAGCTTGCTCCAAGCCAACGACCCACTGTTTTAATTCTAGTAGCATCGTACTGGTCTCCTGATAATGGATAGAGTGGAGGTATTTCCATGGTGTGAACTGGGGAAACTTTCCATGATCATTCGTATCGTGGTCTGCGTACTTCAGCCGGTTTATTTTTCCTATCATTGTTCCAACCAGTTGCACACCCTGTGGCAACGACAGGGTGCGTAATGTGAACTTGGTTGTCCATTGAGGTGGTTGAACTCCTAGTCGCACAGGTGGAAGATATGGTGGACGCTGTGGTGCAATGTTCTCATCCTCACCAAGGTCTTCAAATTCTCCAGGAGGATTCATCACAGTATCCTCTGGTGTCTTTCCTGATGGCTGGTTCCTTTCTTCATTCCGCTTAGAACGAACTTCTGCCCTAAAATTCTTCCTGGTTGATCGTGTCTGCATTGGTTGACTCAGTGATGGGGGAGTCTCTTTACAAGGTTCATATGCAGGTGGATTGCTCATAAGGTTCTACAGACCCTTCTTTCTAAATTCTCTCAATAATTCCTGGACTTCACGATCAGCTGACATGGACTCAACTATAAAACTCAAGAAAATGCGTAATGTGACATTCGTAGGTCTGGGTGTCTTCTTATAGAATCCATCAACCAAATCTATCATAACTATGCATTAAAGACACCAAATCTGGTAGAGCTGCTGTAGATCTTTCCCAAACAGCGCTAGATTTCCTCAAAATCACATCATTACAAGCAGTTAATGCAGTTAACGTACCGGCACTGCCAAATCTGATTTTTTTCCAACGGTCACATTTTAAGATTTGGCACACCTTTCTTCTTCGGCACAACCACTAACTTCAGCTTTGCTACACTAAGGACCTTCGACACAGTATAGACCTTCGACACACCCTGGCACCAGTGTCGACAGAGCTTCGAGCTTCGACCCTCAACGGGATTTCTTCCACAACCTTCGACACTTCCAAAATCTGCCAAATCTTCTCTGAGAACAGCTTCATTATAGTCTAGTCCCCAATTTCAAGTATTCTTGGTACTTAGACTCTTCTTCTTGCTATTGCTTCTGATCAAGGGGTATAGGCTTGTCCTTGTACTTCTTTAATCTACTTCCATTCACCATGGAGGGTGAAATTTCTCCATTCAATTTAGCTAACTGAACTGCACCACCATCAGTAACTTTCTGAACTATGTATGGTCCTTTCTAGTGTGTCTTGAACTTTCCTGGGAACTTCATGAATTTACTATCGTACAAGAGCACAAGATCACCATTCTAGAAATGCTTCTTCTTACTATGTCTATCATGCCATGCTTTTTCTCTAGCTTTCTGCACTTGCTGCTGGAAACCTGCAATGAATCTGTCTTCTTCTAGTTCTGTTATCTTCACTAGCCTTTCATTCAACATAGCTAGATCATTCATCTCTATGAAGGAATATATCCTGAGGCTAGGAACAATGTACTCCATGGGCATAACTGCTTCTTTTCCATATACCATCCTAAAAGGTGTATGGCCTATCAACTTCTTGCAAGTGGTTCTATAAGCTCATAATACTACTAGAATTCTGAGATCCCAATCATTTTTGTTAACATTGCAAACCTTCATCAGAGCATGCTCAAGAATCTTCTTAAAGGCTTCGACAGTTCCATTTGCTTGAGGATGGTAGGTGGTACTCTTCTGATGATATACTTGAAATTCTTCAGTCAATGCTTCAATAGTCTTATTCAGAAAATGTGATCCTTGATCACTCATAAGAATTCTAGGACATCCAAACCTTGACAAAATATTATCAAAGATGAACTTCGCAATTGTAGAAGCGCTACATTCCTTGACTAGTTGAGCTTCGGCCCAACGAGTAAGGTAATTAGTTGTTGTATTAATGTATCTTGCTCCAGATTTCTTTGCAGGGGGATTGATTGGTCCAACAAAATCAATTTCCCACTTGTCAAATGCTTGTAAAGTTACCTGTGGAACCAGAGGCATCTCATCCCTTCTGGATGATTTTCATGTCCTCTAACAGATATCGCAACTGTGGCAATACTCTCATGCATCCTTATGAATCGTAGGCCACCATAATCCTACTGTCAGAATCTTCTGTGCTGTAGATTTTCCTGCATAATGACCTCCTGTTGCTCCAGAATGTGCCTCAGCCAGAATCAATGGTTTTTCATGCTCCAAGACACATCTGTGCAGTATTTCATCTAGTCCCATCTTATATAGCTGTCCTGCTATCAAGGTAAAGTCATCTGCTCTAACCACTAGCTGCTTCTTCTGTTGTGTTGTCATCTCAGAGGGTGCAAAACCTATAGACAAGTACTGAAAAATATCCTTAAAATAGTCATCAACCATCTGGATGGCAAACAACTGGGCATCAGGAAGACCTTCGTCCAAACTAGTGGGTTCTTCTCCTGATTCGAGCCTCGACAAGTGATCCTCAACAAGTGGTCAGGCCCTAGGTTAAGTCTTCCTGGCTTAACTATGATCTCAAAGTCATACTCCTGAAACAAAATCATCCATCTTCATATCCTTCCACCTAACACAAGCTTGTTAACCAAATACTTCAAAGTAGAATGGTCAGTGAACATCTTAAAATGAGATCCTAACAAATAATGTTGAAACTTCTGCAAAGCATAAACCATAGCTAGACCTTCTCGTTCTGTCATAGTATAATTATTTTCTGCTGTGGACAATTTTCTACTTGCAAAAACAATAGGGTGATCAATATTACCTTCTCCTGACTGAGCTAATACTACACCTAAAGCACTCCATTCAAACTTCATATCTTTCTTCAATTTATTTTCCATAGGGGCTGTAATCTGAGCATATCCTTTAATGAATTTCCTGTAATATCCAGTATGACCAAGCATAGTGCGAAGTTGCTTAACAGACTTTGGAGGTGGTAAGTTCACAATAATGGCTATCTTCACAGGATGCACCATCAATCCTTGCTTGCATACAATGTGACCTAGCAGAATTCCAAAAGGTGCACAAAAGATACACTTCTTCAGGTTCAATGAAATCTGATGTTGTCTACACTTGTCCAACATAAGTCTTAAACTGGCTATATGATATTTCAATAAACCAAAGATAGTCCAATCATCAAAGTAAAATTCTAAACACTTATGAATAAATTCCTTAAATGCAGATATGACTACTCTAGAAAACATAGCAGGTGCATTCTTCAATCCAAAAGGCATAACAGTGTACTGAAAATATCCCATTTCTGTAGCAAAGGTTGTTTTATGTTGATCCTCTGGAGCAATTCTGATCTGATGGTAACCTAAAAATCCATCAGTGAAAGAATACACTTCTTGACCTCCGACATTGTCTAAAACTTCATCTGTAAAGGGAGTAGGGAAAGGATCATGTAAATAGGCATCGTTCAGCTTCCTTAGAACAACACAGATTCTGATTTCTCCTTTGGTCTTCTTTTCTTGTACCACCATAGGGCTGACCCATTCAGACTCTTCAACAAGCTCAATGATTCCTGCAGTGAGCATCTTATCTAACTCTATCCTGACTTTTTCTTTATACTTAGGATTCAACCTATAAGGGCGCTGCTTCACAGGCTTCGTATCAGGTTTCAAAGGGATTTTTATCACTCCTATATCACCAAGGATACCTTTCATTTTTTAGAACTTCGACAGAAATAAGTCCTGATACTCATGGAGAAGTTCAGTCACTTTTCTTACCATTTCTTCATCCCAGTAATCTCCAATGGTAGTGTACTTAGGCATTTCTTCTGATCCAATGTTTACTTTCATTGTCTTCAAGGGCTAAGTTACTTTAGGTGCTTCGACTGCGGGTCCATGTACTTCATAGTGTCCTTCTGACTCAAGAATATTAATGTTGCGTGGGTCATCATCTTCATCAATGGTGACGTTATAACATTCTACTGCATTAGCTTCTTGTTCCTTCCAATCAAGTTAGTGCTCAGCTATTTATTTATCATCAAACACCTTAGTATGGATCAACCTAATAGCTGCATCCAAAACAGGGCAATCCTCATTAATAGAAAATGTAAGCACAAAACTATCAACAAGGTTATCCCAACTTACAGTACCATGGCGAAGCTCAACCTCCACATACCATTTCTCTGCTACAAGTTCTAGAGTGTGTACAAACCTATGTACCCATTCTTCACAAGGTACATGCTTCCATGCTTCATGAGCATGTACCTTCCAAGGTCATAGTGCCATTGGACCCTTCTCAAATGTTCCTGAGGGCTAGTCTTACCATTAAATCTGCTTAGCACATCCTGAGGTTGATCCATGAATCTTAGGCGAAGAAGCTTTTGACAAGCTCTCCAACTATGAATATACTTTTTATGACCATTCCGCCATCTGGCAGCTGCGGCTCTGAATGTTGAACCTAGAGTCTCCATTTTTTGTGAATCTGGTACTTGCTCTGAGAATTGTGCAATAAAATCTTCTGGGTCTGTCAAGCCATCAAAAGTAGGTAAGTTCTTTGTCTATGAGCCAACCCATCTAATAGACTTGGTAATTCTTGCACATCGATGTCCATGTAGCTCATAAAGTCTATTCTTCCAATTCTCTAGGCCTTCGTCTGAATCAGTCATGCAAGAACTGTCACACTGCCAATCCATTATGCCTTCAGTAGTAGGGTTAACATAGTCTTCTTCTTTGGCTGTGATGTTGTAAATATGATCTAAAACATCCTGATCTTCATGTCTGACTGGCTCTGTATACCTTTCTCCTTGAGAAGGGTCCAACGGCACTATGACTCTCAAGCCTTTTCCTTCAAAAGTCATCTGTCTATTCTTAAGGTTGATTACTGCATCATTTTCTATTTCCCATTCAATTCCTAACAATGCTGGATAGGGGTTGCTATCATCAATTATTTCAATGACTTCAAAATATGCTAAGGTACTGACTCCATCAATGTCCACTGGTACACTAGGGAATCTTCCCAAGGGCACAATATTCTTCCAGTTAGCTAATCTTAGCTGTATAGGGGACCATTCAAGCATAGGTCTTCCCATTTGTTCCCATGTATTCCTAGTTAGTACATCCACTTCTAATCCTAGGTCTAAAATAATATCATTCATGTCATAATATCCTATATGAGCATGCAATCTCATTTCTCTTCCAGTCCTTCTAACTCTATTAACATTTTTTCCTCTATCAGAGATTTGCTGAGGTTCGCAAGATGCAATAACTTTCTGTAACTCATTCAAAGCATTCTAATTTCTTAATAACTTCATACAACTCTGTAAAAATGATGTTAGTGTACTTACTTGAGCTGGCGAAGTTTCTTGATACTGTAGCTGCTTTTGATGTTGTTGTGTAGTTGCTACTGATGTTCTTGAATCAGCAAAGTCTTTTTTGGCTTCCATAAATGTTCCTTTTTCTCTTCCAACATCGAAGATGGGAATTTTTTCTAGGGTCTTGCGGACCCAAGCCTTGTCAGGTTGTTTCTCCTTATTCTGCACTTGCGTCGTAGCTCCACTCCTTGTAACAACGTTAACGGCTGGGACATGTCTTTTCTCGACAACAATCATCTGAACATTCTGAGTAGGGGCGCCATTTATTTCTTGTATCTTGGCTATCAACTGTGGACATTGCTCAATCACATGATTGACTGCTTTGCAATATCGACATGTCGTAGTTGGGTTCTGACAGTCTCTAGATACATGTCCTGCCTGATTACAGTTATAGAAAATAACCTGGCCTCGACCTCTTCCCGACATACCACCATGACCTCGACCTCTGAAATTACCTCAATCTGATTTATTACCATGGTAACCATATCCATCATTGTCTTGTGCATCGGGTTGTACCCTATAAGCATCACAGGTTCGCTCTCTCATGAGGTCAAAGCTGCGACACTCGTCTTCGTTGTGTCCAACTGACTTACAGAACTTGCAGTAGGGATTCTTAGGTACTTGAAGATATCTCTGCAGCAGGTAGAAATCTTCAGGTCGATGCTGACCAGTTGTTCTATAGATCTCACAATATAGGACAGGAGGGTTAAACGGGTTTGGTGCACCAGTATTCAGATAATTTCTTACTGCAGGGCACTGTTCTTTCTCATGACCTTCTGCCTTACATCATGTACACCAAACCTCTTCGCGAGTAGCTTTCCCTTTCTTCATGTCGTGAAGCTCCAAAGCCATTTCTACTAACTGTGCTTGTATTTGGGCTATTCCAGAATTATCTCCGACAGGAGCTGTTTCGAGCTTCATAGCAATTTCCAATGCTTCTTACTGATCAGCAACCTTGTGTTGCATGAGTGGAGTCTTGATATGTGGCAACATTGCTGCAATGAACCATTCTTTATGTTGCTCTGGTCCAATAGTGAAGCTAACTTGATCCAACAGAACCTTGAACCTCTGATCAAAGTCCCAAACTGATTCAGCTCACTTCTACTGAATTTATTTCAGTTCAGTTATAGACTGTGACTCTGATTTAGGCTTCTTAAATTCTTTAATCATTTCCTTTTTAATATCGGCCAAGACATAGTTTTGAGTACTGGAAAACTTCATAAACCAGGTCAAAGCTCGGTCTCTAAAAGATGTGACCAACTGCGATGTTCTTGTATTCTGATCCATAATATTCTTAGCAGTCCAAATAGCTTCGCATAAGAACCAAAACTGCTATGGATCCTCTGATCCAGTTCCTCTAAATACAGGGAGCTTGATATCATCATTTACATGGGCCATAGAGGATCAAGGGGGGGGGAGGGGGAGGAGGAAAACTGGTAACAGGGGGGGAGCTTACTGAGGTAGAATGACCTGCGTAGGACTACTCGGGCTAGGGTTACTTTCAGAATGCGACGGGTTCTCAGGGATAACAGATCTTCACTGCGGAGTGATAGGAGGGTTTCTAACAAAAGAAGGGGTATAACTGGTATTCTGGCCTAGGGTAAAGGATCCAAAAGTTCTCTTGTATCTTTTACCTCTTTGAAGCAAACCACTTTGCTTGTCGAAGTCACTTTCACTTTCAAACATAGGTTAGTAGCACTAAATCTAGCAATCTGATTCAATAAGCAATATGCACTTTTCAGCCAAGAGCATTTTAATTTTCAGACTAAGTGAGTTCAAGTACTTACCCCTTGGTCCTTTGAAGAACTATATTTCTGCTTTGCTGAAAGAAGTATGTGTGTCGATGGCAAACTCTGTCAAAAATTCTTCAAGGGTTCGCGTTGTCCAGAAGTCAACAGCTCTAGATGCCACGTTGTTCACTCTTTTCAACAAGTTAATTCTTTCTGGGGTCCATCCAGGAGACTGATCTTCTTGGAAGTTTGTCCTTATTTCTATCAACCTAGATAACCACTGGTGCAATTCTATGTGGATACTACCAAAGAAAATTTCATAAATATCAGAAAAAATGTACCTTTGCAAGAAGTCGTCTGAGCTACGACGAGGATCTTTATTTTCTTGTTCAACAAAATTCAGATAGGTGTCCTCAACCTAGTAACTGATTTATTTTACTGAGGGCCTCCAAAACATATCCCTCCAGGTACGATGTAGATCCCTCTTGAGCAGATACTGGTTCAACCGGCAACGGAACCAATTTGTTGGCACTTAGGGCAGACCCACAGTGTTGGCCCTTTCGGCAACAACCTGCGAACAGGTTGTAGTCTCACCCGAAACAGCTATGGGGTGCCGCAGAATCAGGTTTCTGTAGGCAAAAGAGGGATATTACTGTACCTTTATCCTTAACAAATATTAATCATACAACACAGAGCTTCGACAGTCACTTAATTAGCTTTGCAGTTTAGATAAACAGATAGTTACTTGCTTAACCCTTAACTGGGAATTCACAGCGAAGTTAATACTTAACAATATATCTTACTTATCATTCACCTACTTATCAAATGCATAAAACAAAATAGCACAAAACAAAAAGGAACCACCACAACACAAGATGTATGTGGTTCACCCCTAGTGTAGGGGCTACGTCCACAGAACTGCATTTTTATTCAACTCTTTACAAACAACAGTTTTGATCTATGCACTCAGCTGTAGATCTCTGCACACTCAGTTACAGTTCTTCTCAACAACCCAAAATTGTGCACTTAGCTACGGAACCTTTCTTACAAAACCCTCTGTGCACTCAGCTACAGAGGTTGTCCACGCACACAGCTAGGACTTAACCTTAACAAAACCCTCTGCACACTCAGCTGCAGAGGTCATCCACGCACACAGTTGGGACTTAACCTTAAGCCCAAAATTATGCCTTAGCTTCTTCGCATCAATTTATCATCATACCAAAAACCTTCAAAAAAGCTCTTTTCTCTTTTACATAAGTGCTTATTTATACAAGTGCACTATTACAATACCATGTGTTTAAACCATGGGCTTAAAAACCATGAGTTTAAACCATGGGTTAATTACAAAAAGAGGGGCTTTGAACCAACCCCGACACCCCTAAGACTATTTTGAACCGCAACTCCACTTACAAGCTTCGCACCAAAACCGCGAAGTTGCCAAAATTAAGGACCTTCAAGGTTCGCACCCCAACACCCTCTACACCATATCCCTGATATAGTGATAATTGATCTCAATATGCTTTGAATTTTCATGGAATACTGGATTCTCTAACAACTTCATGCAACTCTGGTTGTCACAATGTATACAAGTAGCATCTAATTGGAGATCAAATAAATCAGACAATAGCTTCCTCAACCATACTGCCTCACAACTAGCTGAACAAGCTGCGACATACTCTACTTTAGTTATACTCAGTGCCACATAGGCTTGCTTCCTGCTAAACCAAGAGATCACACCTGATCCCATACTGAAGCAACACCCTGAAGTGCTCTTCCTATTGATGGCACTTCCTGCCCAATCTGAATCAACATAACCCTCCAGGTTAATATTCTGATTCGCATCGTACTTGAGCCCATAATCAACTGTACCCCTCAGGTACCTCAGAATATGATTTGTGGCAATCAAGTGAACATGTCTCAGATTTGTCAGGAACTGGCTCAAGGTGTTCACATCAAAGCAAATATCTAGTCTTGTGTTCATTAGGTACATCAAGGACCCAATCATCTGATGATACATTGTAGCCTCAACCGACTCTGATGAAGCATCGTTCAATAGATTCAGGTTCGATGCCATAGGTGTGGCCATAGCCTTGCAGTCCATCATTCCAAACCTATTCAGGATCTCTATTGCATACTTCCCTTCTCCAAGGAATATTCCATCTACACTCTGCCACACCTCCATACCTAGAAAATAATGCATCATACCCAAGTCCTTCATTTCAAACTTGGCAGCAAGCTTTCTCTTCGTATCAGCAATCAACCCACCCATAACTGTTACAAACAGATCATCTACATATAGTAGAAGCATCACTGGATTTCCATCTTCAACCTTGTAGTAAAGGTTGGAATCTACTTTACTCTTGGTAAAGCCCAAACTGGATAGAAAGCTATCAATTCTGTCGTACCAGGTCCTAGGTGCCTGTTTCAAACCATACAGAGCTTTCTTCAATCTACACACATGAGACTCCCTATCATGTGTCTCAAAACCGAGTGGTTGTTCTACATACACTCCCTCTTCCACTACACCATTCAAGAAAGCAGTATTGACATCCATCTAGTGTATCTTCCATTTTGATCACTACATCTAGAGCAAGTATTGATCTGATGGAAGTGTATCTGGCTACAGGTGCAAAGGTTTCTTCATAATCTATTCCTTTCTTCTGAGAGAAACCCCGAGCCACAAATCTTGCTTTATATTTTCAATGCTACCGTCTGCAACATGCTTGATCTTGTAGATCCATTTGGAAGTTACAACTGACTTCCCTTCTGGTCTTNAGAACCCCCGAGCCACAAATCTTGCTTTATATTTTCAATGCTACCGTCTGCAACATGCTTGATCTTGTAGATCCATTTGGAAGTTACAACTGACTTCCCTTCTGGTCTTGGAACAATATCCCAAACATCATTCTTCATGATCGATCGATACTCTTCAATCATACCATCCTTCCATTCTTTCTGTTTTGCCGCTTCTTCATAACTAGACGGTTCTTTATCAATGAAATCACATAGTAAAGCTACATACCCAGAGCAAGATCTGGTCCTCTTTCTTTCTCTATGATTCTCTTCTGGAGCCCCGTATCTTTTCACGCCTTGGATAATTTCACGTACCCAAGCAGGTTTCCTCTTATGAGGATTCTTCTCCATAGGTGGATCTACAGGTCTTTGTGGTTCTTCATATTCTTGATCTTCTGCTTGGGTTTCTTCATTCATGGTTGTATCATGAATTCTGGGTGATTCTGCTTCTTCGGGTTCTTCAGCAGGTCTCTTTCTGGATTTGTTGTAAGTTGTGTCTTCATCAAATGTCACATCCCTACTGATGTCAATCTTCTTGTAACCTGGGAAATATATTCTATAAGCCTTCAAGTTTTCAAAGTATCCCACAAATATACCCTTCTTTCTTGAAGGATCTAATTTTGTTCTCTTCTCTTTTGGAATGTGTATGTATACAGGACAACGGAATATTCTGAGATGGCTAACTTCTGGTTTCTTACCAGAGAAGACTTCTTCAGGAGTCTTGTTTTCGAGTACACTATGTGGAGTACGGTTCTGTACATACACCACTGTTCTGGCAGATTCTGCCCAAAGATGCATTGGAAGATCTTGATCATGAAGCATAGCTCTTGCATCTTCCATGATAGTTCTATTCTTCTATTCCATAATCCCATTCTATTGTGGATTATAAGGAGTAGAAAACTCCCTCTTGATCCCTAATTCTTTACATAGCTCTTTGAATTCATTTGAAGTGAATTCTCCGCCATTATCTGATCGAAAAGTCTTGTTCTTCTTTTCAGTGTGATTCTCGATCAAGGCTTTGAATTCCTTGAACTTTCTGAATACTTCGTCTTTTTTCTTCATGAAATAAACCCATGTCTTCCTAGAAAAATCATCAATGAAAGAAACATAATATGCATACCCGCTTAGTGAGCTTGATGACATAGGACCACATACATCGGAGTGGATAATTTCTAGGATTCCTTTGGCTTTTCTTTTGCTGCTAGGAAATGTCTTCTTTGTATTCTTTCCTTTCGCACATCCTTTGCATACCCCATCATGTTTTGCTTGGAATTCTAGAAGACCTTCAACAGCTTTTTTTGCAATTGGCAGTGCTCTGTAATGCACATGTGCAAGCCTTCTATGCCAAAGTTCACTTGGCTCTACTATTTCATGGACCAAGACTTGTTCTAGATGACCCTTTAATTTGTACAATCCTCCTTCTTGTTCTCCAATCACCACCGCATCATCAATAGTCTTTCCTTTTGGCCACATGATGACTTGACCATCTATGGATGCAACCCTCATTCCTTTTGCATCTAATGCAGATATGGAGAGGAGGTTCTTCTTGAGTCCTGGAATAAACAAAACTTCCTTCATTGTTATATACTTTCCAGAGTCTAGCTTATAGGAGGATTCCTCACTACCTTTTATTGGATACTAGTAGTCATCTACTAGCTTCACCTTGTGAGGTGATTCATGTTCTGATAGTTTTACAAAGGATTCCTTGAATCCTTTCGTATGCTTGGAAGCCCCACTATCTATAAGCCAATAAGTGCTTCCATGAGTAATGTTTCCCATAAGAGTAGAAATCAAAACATATTCATCATCACTGGAAGAACTTTCACTTTCATATCTATTTCTTTTCTTGGATGGTTCATCATCCTCTGCAGCATGAGCATGATGCCTTCTCTTGTTCCCCTTATTCTTATGAGAGTGAACCTTATTCTAAGGACAGTATTTTGCAAAGTGTCCTCTTTCATCACATGTATAACATCTCAATTTATATAGGTCCTTTCTACTGTTATCTCTATGGTAAGGATTCGTACCTTTGGAGTGATGAGAGCTTATTTTGCCTTTCTTGGAGTGAATTGTGAGAGCTTGATCTTCACTTCCCATCTTCTCTTCTCGAGCTACTACCAGAGCTTCTTCTTGAGAACATTCTTCCCATAGTCTGCTGAACTTGACTAGCTTCTTTTTGGCACAGATTTCTTGGATGAATGAATCCCATGACCTAGGAAGTCCATTCAGTGTTGTCATCACAATTTCTGCATTCTCCACTTCTTCATCTACAGCTTCTAGTTTTTCTTTGATCTGGGAGACCCCTGTGAAGTAAGACTAGATTCTTTCTGCATTTTGAATCTTCACATTCTTCAGTTGGTTTCTCAAAGTCATCTTCTGGTTTATGTTCTTCCCTTCAAACAATTTGGTTAGGGCATCAAACATAGCTTTAGGTGTCTTGAGAGAGGACACTTGTGGTATGAGACGATCCTTGATAGAATCAGCAATGATTCTCTTTTCCATAACCAACTTCTTCTTATGTAAGGCCTTTGCCTCATCTCCCTTTGGAACTGGAACCTCCTCACTGATATAGGAGTCCAACTCATTTTCTTCCAAGACCAGGGAGATCCTATACTTCCAAGCTCGAAATTTATCAGATCCCTCAATATTTTCATCAAGCTTGGTGTGATGATACATCTTAAACTGAGAACCTCAAATGGAAATACAAAATATTTAGATATTACGAGGTCAAGATTTCATATCTTGATTTGGAGATGAAAATCCTGCAGAGCTGGTTCAGGAGAAAATTAGGGTTTTTCTTTTTTAGAGTTTTGTCCAACCAATTACTTTGAATTTTATCCCAAACTTCTATTTTAGGGAGGAGATCAATCTAGGCCTGGGCTCACTGAAAAATTCCTCTTCTATGAAAAGCCCTAATTTCTGGCAGCCATGTTGGGTCCAAAACTGAAAAACCTCAGAATTGGATTCTGCTTCGACAGAAAGATGTGCCCTAGGGAGGAGAGTTATTCCAACCTTCTTTTGCTGAAAATATATGGAGAGAGATCCATAAAATAGGAATCCCTAGTTCCCGCAGCTGCACAGTATCTTCTTTTCAGGTTAGCTCTGATACCATGTTAGTTTTTCAACATTAAGCTAGCATTATTAGGATCTTTCACTGAGAGAATAACAAGTACAGCAATCAAACACAAGAGACAATGAACACAGTGTTTTCCCATGGGAAACCATAAATGGAGAAAACCCCGCAACTTCCTTAGAGATAGAATTAGCACCAAAATAGTAAAAGCCCAAAACAGTAAGTGATCTCCCGACAACAGTAACCTTTTTCTTATCTATCCCTAGTGTCTTCTTCTTCCTCAACTATGAACTACATTTCAATGTGTTTGTGATGTGTGCTAAATAGAGAGTCCAACCCTCTATTTATACTAATCCCGGCATGACTAAAACCCTACTAGGGCCGACCTCTCTAGGAGAGTCTAATAACCTTAGTGCCCCAGAACTATGGGGTCTTTAACCCTTAGACAATAGGAGGTTTACCCACAATGACTTAACATGACTTGTTTACATTATAGATATTCCTGATCAAAACATCGAGGCATGAAATGACATGATAACATCCCGGAATAAACATCGGGTTACAATAGATAAGAAATACAAGTGAATACATTCCAAAGTTACAATTACATCAATAGCTAGAACATCTTATTACAACTCCCCCATGGGGTATGAACATGTGATATAGTACAACAAGCACTTCCCAGAAGCACTTATGAACGTCTTCTGAAGTCCAAACAAATCATCTTTTTCCACTTCACTAGGCTCACTTGATAAAAAAACACTAAGTACAACTTAGGTGGTAACATATGGCTCCATCTAGGGACACATGCTCTGACTAATATTCTGAACAAAGAAGAGGATGTGAGAACTCCAGAATATATGGGTCCTGCATAGCAATTAAATCTTGTGAGTAACATGTATATAAAAGAAATCAACTATAAAAGCAGATTAATGTATAGAATTAGTCTATGATGTACAAAAGAGCAATATTTTACAAGACTAATATAGAAAAGAAAAAATTTCAAAGTTAGTACTATGGTACAAAACATCTATAATACAACAATATGATACATGAAATTTAATAATACATGCAGGGCAAGGTTTAGAAATTGGCCTTGAAACCACCGACGCCAATAAAGGCATCAAATTGTCTCAGTGAAGAACATATTGAGGAGAAAACCATTCACTGGTAGGCTTAACCTTTGTCCTTATAGGTCATTTAGATAGAAAGAATTTGCTCCTACTACTTCATCAATGATATATGGCCCCAACCATAAGTTGTCAAACTTTCCGTGTTTCCCAAGTTTCTCCCTTCATTTGTCCCAATGTAATATTGTGTCACCTACTTGAAAGGATCCAGGTCGTGTAGATCTATCAAAGGTTCTCTTGACTTTGTCTGAATTTTTGATACTTTGGTCAAGGGAATTTCTTCTACTCTCATCTAACTCGATCAACTGGTTGATTCTATTCTGAATGGCATCCTGATCTGGGCTAAGGGTCTAGAGAAGCTTATACACTGGAAGCTTTAAATGGACATGTAAGGTGACATCTAGGCCATATACAAGTTCAAAAGGCCTCCTTCCAGTGGAACTTTTCTTTGTGATTCTATCAGCCCATAATGTAAACTTGATCTTGCTATCCCAAGCCTTTTTATTATCACCAATAGTTTTCTTGATTATGGTCATTAAGTTTTTATTACTTGACTCAGCTAAACCATTTCCTTGGGGATAATATTTGGATGAATGGGATAGGACAATGGCGTACTTGAAACAGAAGGATGACCTCTCAGAGGAAAAAAAGCACGGGCCATTATCTGTGATGATTCTAGATGGCACACTGAATCTTGTGATAATCTTATCTTCTAAGAAATCCATGACTACAACATCGGTTTCCTTCTTGGTGGGTATTTCCTCTACCCACTTGGTGAAATAATCAGTGGTGGTAAGTATCCAAGAATAACCATTGCTCGAGTTATCTTTGAACTTACCAATGAAATCAAGCCCCTACTGCTGGAAAGGAGCTTGGACTATTATTGGGATTAAAGGCAAGGCCTTCATTTGTTGCTTTCCAGTGAACAACTGACACTAGGGGAAAACTTTGATAGACTTGTGCACATATGAAAAAATGTTTGGCCAATAGTAGCCTGCTCTAAGGATTTTATGAGCGGTTGTTCTTGCTACGAAATGTCCACCACAAAATCCTGCATGGAACTCAACCATGAGTTTCTTGGACTCAGGTTCATCAACACATCTAATTATTAAACCATCGGGGTTTCTCCAACCCAAACCATCCTTTGTTAAACAATAATTAGTTGCGTTTAACCTTAATGCTCTTCTTTTATGGCCAAGTAGGTGATCAGGGCATGTAAGGTTATGGAGGAAAAAGATGATGTTGGTATACCAAGGGTGCTACTCTAATCTATGAACCTCATTTGATACACTTTGTTCTGAATCACTATTCTGGTAGATTATTCCTAAGGCCTTTTCATTTCCTTGGTTCAACATATTTGCAACACCTTGTCCCTTAATTAACTTATTAGGTTTTATCTCTAAATCATACTCCTGAATCCTTGAAACCCACTTACCCCTGATTCCTAGACAATCTTGTTGAGACATGATATCCTTGACAGCTACATGGGGTACATACCCAATTATTTTTTAGTATCCTACATAAGTTATAAAATGTTTAAGGGAATTGACAAGAGCATAAGCCTATTTCTCCATGGTGGTTGTAGGAGGAGCAATTCAATAATTCGACTTGAACGATAGCTGACTTAGTCGATCAACTGACTAAGTCGACCAACCAACTAAGTCGACCAGCTGACTAAGTCAGTCGGCTGACTAAACTAGAGATTAGGTCAGCCACCTAAGGTCGTGTCGGTTCATCGAACCGATAGGTAGTTATTTTGTAACTGTTTTGTAATCATATATATTAGGCTGTTGAGCCAGATCAGAACTCAGTTCAGTTCTCTGTATTGTATGGACTCATTCATGTAATATAATCTTTCCATTCACCTACTTGTTCTTATCTCTTGTCTCTGTTATATATGTATGTTTTAGTATGTATTATTGGTAACCTTATGTGATCTGTGAGATTACAACATTGGTTCCGTTGCCGGTAGTACATGTCTGAAATGTATGCAAATAGATGATATCAGAGCAGGAGATTAAGGACTAGTGGGAACGTAAAGTTGCAAACTATTTGCAGAATTATGCACGAAGGAACAGATTAACAATCACACAAGCAAAATCAAGCTTCTTTACAGAAACACATGAGAAGTTTGTAGAATCAGTGCCCCAACTTCTGAAGAAACTCCTGGATGAAAAAGCCAGAAGGGACTAATGACCAATAGTTGTTGGAAAAACTGATCCGAGGAGGTAGAACAAACATGTCGGAGTGGTTCAAGAAAATTGCTGACGACTTCTGTGAGGAGAAAGCAGTAGAAGACAGAACTTCAGTAGAAACCGTCAAGGAGAAATTTTACACAGACCTCACCAAGCAATTTTTGTTCTCCGTACCGGCCTTGCTGTTCAGATTCCTAATCGAGAAGGGAGTAGGACATATTGTCGAACCTCATCCATCACTTCACAAACTGCCATCAAACTCTAATTGGGTGAAAAAGCAAAAGAAGTGCAAAAAATTCATTGTAGAAAGGGAGTGGGAATACTTCCTAAGCAAGTAGACTGAACTATCTGGTCTTTCTAAAAGCGTCGGGTAGGCTATCGGGGGGTAGCTAGTCATATGTCGAGATAAAGTGGAGTGGATTCTAGTCGACTAGAAGTAGATACGCCAGTAATGAGAATTCGACCGAAAGGAAAATAAAGAGAATAGTATCACGCAACGGTGTGTCGGACATTCAGAAAATAGAGAGGGAAGAGAGACAACAAAGGAGGGAAGAAAGAAAAGAACGAGCCTTAGCGCTACATAGTGGAAAGAGTCCTAGGGCCACCGACCAGGAAAGGAATCCGCCAAAGTCGGGTCATGACCGACATGAAGAAGGCGTGGAAGAAGAGGCGTCCCCTACAAAGGAAGAATTGTGGATAGAGCAGCCAGAAGCTCTCCAATTAAGAGCTCCCCATGAAGGAACAACCCTCTCTCTATTGAATCTGTGTACCCAGATACAAACTATTATCGAAGAGGACCTCTGACTACTAGTTGGTGACTTTGGTATATGGAGTCGACTAGACAACGAAACATACACTGGACGACACCTCATTATCCATCCACCAGAGGAAGGAAATTGGGTTACCTTTCAAGCAGTACCCTCCAACCAAAGTATCCACTTACTCTTACGACACATGAAGGAGCACCCCCCTGCCAAATATAGCTTTGGAAGACACAGAACATTCAGAACTATGGACAAATAGTTGCAGTGGGCCATTGATAGAAGAAGTCGGCATCAACAGACTGTCAGTCGAAGATGAATCGACAACCGACGGGAACGAAATTTTTGTCGATCATAGTCCCGCAGAGATGAATAAACCAATAACCCCACCACCTCCTAAGAGTAGTGACAGTGATTCCGACATGGGTCACAGGTCAGCACACATTCCTCTATATGAAGGGGATGAGGACCCCAGATGACACTGGTTAGTCTATGAGTCAACTTGGGAGGCCAACCAAGTTACGGATGAAGATAGACAAATGGCATAGTTCGTCGATGCCTTCGGGAAAAGGGAATTGACTTGGTATATGAACTTTTCAGAAAGACAACCTAGAGCAACCAAAACCAAGATCAAAGTGCAATTTCTATCATTTTTCAAAACTCTAGATGCCAAACACCTGGCAGCGAAAAAAATAAAAACAACATCACAGAAGCCAGGAGAAACTGTCCGTGACTATGATAAGCGATGGAAATACCTTCTGAGCCAGCTGGACTATGTTATAGATGAACAATTACTAATCCATTGGTTTCTTGCAGGTTTATCTCAGACAGTCCGCCGACATATCAGTCTGGAAGAATTCAAATCTTACGAAGATGCACTTACAAAATCTTTCCAAGTGGAAATGGATGAGGACATCCCAGCATACTCCACTGACCACGGATTAGAATAACAACTCGAGAGTGTGCAAAAGTATTTAAAGGAGTTAAACCTCAAAATTCAGGACATCTGGTGCACAAAGTGCTCGACGGCCGGACATTCCAAAGACAACTGTCGACAGGAATACAGCTGACGGGACGTTCAATTTGTACAGACAAAATATTTTTGCGACATTTTCCAGGAGCATGGGGACCACTCAACAAAAGATTTCCCCTTCAACATGAAGAACGGCAAGGCATCTTGGTGTGCAATCTGTGAAACTAAAAATCATAACACAACCGACTGCCATTTGAATCTGAAGAACTGACAAAATTATCATGTAGTCTACCAAACCAATGCAGTTGTGCAAAATAATGAGAATAACAATTTACCAAATGATCAGAACGGTCAGATATATCAAGGTCGCAGATACAAGCGCCGATATGACAATCAACGTGGAGGCTACGGAGGACAAGGTCGATTCCTTGGGAATCGCGAAAACCGACCACGTCGACCCATCCAATGCTTTACATGTTATGAGGGACATCAGTATGCAGACTGTCCATATAAAGATAGAACTGACCTCAAATTTTGTACTCATTGTGGAGTAGGGGATCACTCACTAGAGGATTTCCCTACCATGTTGAAAAAAAATACAAAGAAAAATGTTAATGTCTTCTCGTGTGTGCAAAAAAATGATGTTTTAAACACAAAAAATTTGCATATTGTAACTCAACAAGGAACAAAAATAGGAAGTGATAACCCAAGAATTAGCAAAATAAAAGAGAAAAATATCTACCCTGATCCACTTAAAGAAAAACAAACATACAAAGAAGCAATCAATGTATTCAAAGAATTTGCATGACAAGAATAAGCTAACTATAATCGACATAACACAATAAATGAATTAATACATCTCATACAAAAAGACAACTTAATCTCTTAGTTCATCGACTTACTATATGAAATAAAACATAACAACTACGAAAAACAAACAAAGAACATCTACAGCTTAAATAAAAAAGATAAAGGTGATGCCGACCCACTTGTCGACTTGGAAATCGAAGGATACCATGTCCGACAAGTAGTGCTTGACTTTGGATCACAAGTAAACATCATGACTCGTGACACTTGGGAACAAATGGGCAGACCTAGACTATACGAGTCAGGAATTTACTTGAAACTAGCCAACCAGGGCCTAATTGAACCTATTGAAGTCTAGAATAATGTTGACACAACTTTAAAAGGAATCTCGACCAAAGTTGACTTCGAAATCATTGACCCTAAGGAAGGATCTAGTTCCTTCCCAGCGTTAGTAGGTCGACCTTGGGATAGAGAGATGAAAACATCGATATCCCTGGACAAAGAGAGAATCAAATTAAAAGGAAATGGACAAAAGGTCATTGTACCTATTCATCCATCTCAAGGAGAACCTTGGACTGAACCTATCGATGAAGAAGTCAACGTCCGACAACTCTACCAGATTCAAAACAACGCAGATTATACAAAACCTAATATCTACAGAGAACTTCAGTTAGGCAACCAAGACTTAGTTGATTATAATTCAGACACAGAATTATATGATTGGGAGATCGAGAACTAGGAAACACAAGCAAGAGGGTGTTGGACTATTCAAAAAGTGCAGAAAAATCCCACGCAACAATGCTTCATAGTGTCCATTGTCCCAAAAATCTTTAAGAAAATTAGGGAATACCCTACCTTACAACCTACCAATGTAAATACTACAAAAATACCAAGATACGAGGAAAGGGAATCACCAGTCATGCATGTAGAACAAGTTTCCAAAAATATTGATGAACATGGCCGACTTCAAAGCCTAGTAGAAACTTTTACAGGACAAGCTGCTCGATGGTGGGATACCCATCAGACAAGATTGCAGACTTGGACAACAGCTTCAACTTACTTTGTCGAAAGGTTTGGAGGAAAGAAGTTAACCAAACAAGATCAGATATCCATATTCACTCAATGATAGAACCCAGAAGCTCATATTAAAACATGTGAAAAAGAATGGAGAGGACTTGGATACAAGGATGAACGAGCATGGCCACACCTGTTCCCATCAACCCTCGTTGACTTACCAAACAAATGGTATAAAATGGAAGAAGCTAGAGGTGAAACATTCTTATGGCATGAACTAAAGGAAAATTTCATTAAAGATTTCAACTTTATACCACAAAATGAAAACTTGGTTGAAACAGCAAAACAGATTAAAGAATTTATCTAGCCGACCGAAAACACACCCTTAAAAGATAACCAACAGACAATGAAATGCAACAATATACAAATGAGGACAAAACCACAGTCGACAAGACTACAGTTAGAAAATGAAAACACGGAAGGGAAAAGCTTTATATGGAAATAAAACCATGTTGAAACAACCAAACCCATTTGTACAATCCTTAAAGTGGAAACAACCGACAAACAACATACCGACAAAATGATTGTAGCCAACTTCCCTCCCACATTCTCACAATTTAAGGAAGGAATTCGACCAATCAATGAAGCCAAAGCACCAAAATGGCTAGATGCTAAAGTCAAAACTAGAGAATTCGACATCTCAAATGATGATCGACCAAAAATGGAAAAGATTGGTGACTACTGGAGTGAAGATAAGACCACAGAGATAGTGAACTTATTAAAAGAGTTCCAATATGTATTCACTAGAGATTATAAAGACCTCAAAGGATTAGTCCACGAAATGGGATAAATGAAGATTGATACTAAACCAAATGTTCGACCTGTGAAGAAAAGGCCATATAAACTAGCTCACAAATACAAAGAGATAGTCAAAAAGGAAATTGATAACATGCTTGTAGCAGGCATCATCTATCCTATTGACCAATCAGAATGGGCAAGTCCAATGGTTGTACAGCCTAAGAAACATGATCCGACCAAACTAAGAATTTGTGTCGACTTCAAAGAACTAAATAAAGTGACACTGATAGACCCATTTCCAACTCCTTATGCAGATGAAATCTTAAATGACGTTGTAGGACATGAATGCTACTCATTTACAGATGGATTCTCATGTTATAACCAAGTGCCAATAGCTAAATAAGACCAGAAGAAGACAACCTTTATGTGTGAATTTGGCTCATTTGCTTACAAGGTTATGCCTTTTGGATTAAAAAATGCACCTGCAATATTTTCTAGAATTGTTGTTAAAACATTTCAAGAATATATTTACAAGACCATGGGAGTATACTTTGATGATTGGACAATATACTCCTTGTTAAAATATCATTGCAATTGGCTCAGGCTTATGCTGGAGAGATGTCGACAAATTCAACTATCCCTAAACATCAAGAAATGCATATTTGTGACCCCCATAGGGATATTATTAGGGCACACTGTCTATAAGGAAGGTATAAAAGTTGACTTTGCAAAGATCAAAATTATCCTCGACCTAAAACCACCAGTAAACCCAAAACAAGTCAGGGTACTACTTGGCCACACAGGCTATTACAGAAAATTCATAAGATATTATTCAGATATGACCTATCCACTTGAAGAACTATTAAGGAAGATCAAGAGTTCAATTGGACAGAGGAGTGCCACATATCATTCGATAAATTAAAAGGAAAACTAGTCGAAGCACCAATCCTAAGGTTTCCAAACTGGTCAATCAAATTCCGTGTTCATGCTGATGCATCAGGCTTAGCAATAGGAGCAATCTTAACTCAACCAAGAGATGATGGAATGGATTATCCTATAGTCTATAGTAGTAGAAAATTAAACAAGGCCGAGAGAAACTATTTGACAACAGAAAGAGAAGCACTAGGAATGATCTTTGCACTACAAAAATATCGACATTATCTTTTAGCTAACCCATTTATATTCTATACAGACCATCAGGCACTTAAGTATCTTGTCAATAAACCACTACACCATGGAAGAATCTATCGATGGCTACTTCTCTTTCAAGAATTTGAATTCAAAGTCGTTGTCTGACCAGGTAAGTTAAATGTCGGTCCCGACCACTTATCCCAAATCGACACAAGAGAAGAGCCGAAAGGAGTCAAAGATGACTTACCTGATGCACATTTATTTTGGATAGAAGCAGTCCAAGCAAAATTAGAAGAAATAGCTCAATTCTTGGAAGATGGACATGCATTAGAAGGAATGAGTACGAAGAAGAAGCAGATCTTAGCTATGAAGGCTGCACCATACAGTCTTATAAATGGATTCTTATACAAAATGAGATTAGATGACATCCTCAGAAGGTGTGTACTAGAACACGAACGAGACAACATTATGCATGAAGCACATTATGGACCTGTAGGAGGACATTTCCAGGCAGACACAACTGCAAAGAAAATCCAACAGTCAAGGTTACAGTGGCCAACACTCCACAGAGATTGCAAAAATTTTGTCAGTCAATGTGACAGATGTCAACGACTAGGTCGACCCATGCCTAGAATAGAAATTCCTTTGATATCAGTGAACCCAAGTTTAACATTTGAAATCTAGGCCATGGACTTCATAGGACCATTTCCTATACCAGCAGAAAGAACAGGCGCAAGGTACATCATAACTGCAATCAAATATGTAACTAAATGGGCAAAGGCTGAACCAGTCGACACATGTTCTAGTGAGATAGCTGCTAAGTTTATCTATGAGAATATCATCACCAGATTTGGATTTCTACTAACCTTAATTAGTGACTAGGGAACACACTTCATCAATAGAACTATCAAAACCCTAACCGACCAGTTCCAAATCGACCATCGTCGAAGCACAACATACCATCCTCAATCGAATGGAGAAATTGAAGCATTTAATAAAACATTAATAAGAGGACTAACTAAAATATGTAATGCTGATTAGGATGATTGGGATGAGAAAATACCTGCAGTATTATGGGCATATAGAACAACATACAAACGCTCAACTGACCAAACTCCTTTTTGACTAGTCTATGGACAAGAAGCAATAGCTCCACTACACTTCTGACAACAGACACCTATCATCGCATAGATCCGACATGTCGATGTCAAACAAGGAAGAAAGGACCGACTATTGCAACTAAGCAAACTTGAAGAACACCTACTAATAGCAATACAACATCAAGAAATTCAGAAACAACAACAGAAAGCATGGCATGACCGAAACATTAAGAACAAAAACTTGTCGGTAGGAGACCTTGCTTTACTATACAATAGTCGAGTAAAAGGTAAACCTAAAAAGCTCCATACATAATGGATGGGACCCTACGTTGTTTAAGAGTTACATACCAATGGATCAGTCTGACTAAGGGCGTTACAAGGCATAGTATTTTGGAAACTCGTTAATAGAGCCCGACTAAAACACTATAAAAATTAGAAATAAACCTAAAAAAAAATCCTATAATGACCATGACCATAAACCAAAAGCTATAAAAACCTAAAAATCCAAAAAGCACAATAATATCGTACATGCAGAAAACTATGACATGAAATTACCATTTCGACAACCGACATCATGCCCATCAACATAAAACCATCAACCATTTTCATCGACCGACCACTTCCATCGACCATTTTCATAACCAACATCGACCGATGACCTTGATAGTCCCATCGCGCATTCATGACATAGAGCGCCGAAAGAAATTCGCCATTAACGCACACTCAAGTGTTCCAGCTGGAACATGATGCCCGCCATTAATACACTCATCGACGAAAACACCCACAGCGTCGCCTATAAATACTGGACCGCCGAAGGATCATTCACCGCAATTCTTATAGAGAGAGAATTAGAGCATCCAGTCAACTGAAAGCCGAGAATCCCTTAGTGAAATAGACCACCAAACTGACACAATGGCACCCAAACAGACTAGAGCCTCAACCAAATCCAAGGAACTACAAACTGCAGACACACCTTTAGTTTGCAGGCTAAAGAACATTAAGAATGCCAAGGTACAGGAAGTCTCATGGAAAAAAATTTGGATCGAGAAGCAAGATTGGGATTATGTCAACAAGAAGCCCACTCAAGCTGCGGAGAAAATCAAATACAACACCATATTCAACTATCTCAATGCACCACTCATGGCCAGCTTCGGTGGCACCAAAGTAACAGCCGTAAAATTCATCGTAAGCTAGTACCACCATGGCCGGTTCTACTTCGACCATCCGGTCGACATCTCTGAAGAAGTCATCTCCAAGCTGACAGGTCTCTCAAACACAGGAGATCCAGTACTAGTTGGTATTAAAGAAGGACTGGTCGAAGAACTAACTGGGTTGGCTTTGGGAAAAAACTCGAAGGGGTTGATGATTAGTTAAATTACAACCCGAACACCACAATTGTGGCCAAAATAATAGCAATAACACTCACCCTGTCAGGTTGAGGCAGCGACCTCAAATTAGACATGCTAGAAGCTATCAACACCATTGCAACAGATGGAAAGATATAAATATGGGCTGAATATGTCACCGACATGGTCAAGAACATCCGTGAAAGATGCCAAGAAACGGGAGGGATCATCAGGTTCCCCTCCCTCATTTTATGGATAGTCATGTACTATATCTGCCTAGAGGGAAACCGTCAAGGTTCCACATGTGGAGATTCAAACCATTCTCCCAGAGAGGAAATTTGCAGCAACTTGAAAATGGAAAAGTGTTGTTGGAGAACTAGCTTCAACAGCTCAAAGTATGCACGACTAGATGGAGGGTGCCTCAAAACATCCAAATAAGTATGCTGAAAAACTCCCACATCCATCTAGAACTCGACCATACCTTGGTATGGTACATGCAGGGCGACGACTCAAATGCAAAAGCCTTCGACTACTATCTATCCGTCGACCAGATCTTTCGGGAGCTGTCTCGACAAGCTAAAACAAAAATACCAGTACCAATGACAGCAAAGAAGAGTGACTTCTCGGTCGAGGAGCCGCTAACCGACTAAGAGAAAGAGGAAGACTATGAGTTGAACCTCTACATCAGGACCTTTGTGTCGGAGGAGACACCGGTTGAACACACTGGCCGACTCTAAATCATCATGATCAAACCTCCGACAGCACAGAGGGCAGAACCTCAACTAGAAGAAACCTAGCCAGAACAGTAGGTAATCACTCTGGCTGCAGAAAGTCTCATCCCGACCCAGGAGCCAAGGGGAGAGACAGAACCAAAAAATCCAGAGTATGCTATCACAAAAGGAATTATTAAAAATTATCGAAAGAGATAGCAGCTGCAAGGAAGAAGCTAAAGACACAACAACAACAACAAGGAAAAGGTAAGCGCAATCTTATCATTGCTGAATCATCAGATGACGAGGAGGAATTGGTAGCTACGGCCATTGACATAATAGAAGATGCCACAGCAAATAAGGTGTCGGTCGAAACCCAGTTCCAAATATTTGTTGAGGCAAGAGCACTAGTGGGTCGACCAAAGAAAGCCAAGACCACCCACATGACGATGCCTGAGAACGTCATTGATCTTGTGTCTACGCCTCCACCTCCATCTCTGACAAAAGTAACTAAAGAGAAAGTACCAGAACAACATTCAATAAGTCCACTCAACTTGTGTAAAAATGCTATGTCGAAGGTTGTCAAAGAAAAGTTCGACAAGGACAGGGATTTGTAGGCATTCATTGAGAAACTGCCTGAGATATTCACGTCAGTCCAGAAGATATCCACAAAATCACCTCTCTTCGAGGTCGGTGGATACCAACCAGGCCATGAATTTCAATCCCGAACCTTTGCAACTATCACGTCGACTTTTGAGATAAATCCTGACAAGGAAGCTGAAGTGGCTGCACGTCGAACCTCGACTATCACCCCGACTATACCCCAAACTAACATGCCAGCCGCTGCACCGACCGGAAAAGAAGAACATGCCGAGGACATAACTCAACAAATTTTCTCTGACTTAGACTCACCTCCCCAGCCCGACAACCCACCTTTCAACCTCACTTCCACCAACCCAATCACCCTCGACCATTCACCAACTCCATCACCACCACCACCACCACCCCCCAACTCAGAGCAATCCCTACCACAACCATCAATACCAACTGCATCCACCCCTGCACCCCCTCACGGAGAATTCCGTTAGTGAACCTCTCACATAGCACATGTGATCATGGGATATTAAAGAATACCCTTAATTTCGAGAGATATTCACCCAAAATATTTTTGTTGAAACCCCCTCCCAATACTTAAAACCTCCTCCCCACCCCTTTTTATACCTCAATCCTTATAAACCACCCTACCCAGCCCCACCTTAAACCCCTCATCCCCCCAATACCTGCAATATATTGATTTGATTTTTGATAATTTTAAAACCCACAATATGAAGTAACGTGATAGGATATTGGACAACAAGTGAAGCTCCCGTGCACCCCCTGCATCTAAACAACCCAAGGCAGTAGTCATCCCACCTCCCCAACCAGAGAAACCATTAACCACTATCCCACAAACCAAAGATCTCGACTCGACTTTTGCAAGTACACAGGTGCTGACACAAATAGAGAAAGAAAAGCATAAGAAGAGGAAGGAGAAACAGAAGAAGGAGCATCATGGACAGCCATCAAAAGTACATATCAAATTGAAAGACGCAAGCTCACTAACCGATGCAGAGCTAGGACAACTCCTCAAGACCCTAGCAGTAGAAGCAAAGACGAGGAGTGAGTAGAGATGTAAGGAACTCAACGACAAAGTCACAGAACAGGTTGAGTTCCTCAACAAATGTAGAAACCTGGCCCATTCAGTAATGCCAGGCCCCATAGAGGTCGACACCAACAAACTACTCGAAAGGGTGTATCAGCTATTTGAGAGCATGGTGTCAGCACTCCAAGCACACATTCAGGAAACAAAGGAAGAACAAAAAGAAGAAACTGCTTGACTCCTAATGGCACAACACATCGCCTTTTCTGAAGCTTATAAAGTGCTGCAAGATCACATGGACGAGTCTGTCATCACTCAAGAAATACTGAGAGACTGGCCTGCTTACTATGGGCAAGTCTATCAACAAACTCGGCAAACCCGATAAGGGATCCAGGCACTAGAACACAGGAAAACCACTGATGAAGCACTCAGAACCACCATTAAAGGAAATTTCAACTCAAAATGGGCCTTTTAACTTTAACGCAAATTCCATGTCATCATGTGTTAGCCAATGAAATTGCTTTAAATTTGAAATACTGTATAGGTCTTAAATACTTTTTTAATATAAATTTGGGGATAGGTATCATGAAAAAAAACGGGGAAACATGTTGAAAATACAAACAAAAAAATAGTTTTTTCTTTTCTTCCTCCAAAATTAATAAATATTATTTTATTAATTTTTTTAGGAGGCCCATTTTGAGTTGAAATTTCCTCTAACGCATAAAAGAAAAAATAGTGCTTGAAACAACCAAACTGCAGAAACTTGAGAGGGAAGCACATCGGTGGGTGCAACAAGCTATCCCCAACTTGGAAAAAGTCAACATCATCTGCCCGCAGATGAAACAACTTATCGAGACTGCAAAGGAGAAGGACCAGTTTATGGGTCCTGACATGGAGAGAATAGTTGAAGTCTCCATTTTAGAAAAGATGTCAATCTTATAAAGCCTGACCACACTTACCATTGACATCTAGAATATTTTGCATAGTTGGACAGATTTCGAACATCACCTCATAGTAACAGCCCCAACCATTGTCGAAGTCTGTGTACAAAAAAGACCGACCATCAAACTTCACAGCCCAGGCACATCACAATAACTATTGAGACCGGACAGGAAGAATTTTGCACCTCCCTGTTTCTTCGGGATGAAGAAACGTTTTTCTCGTGGGGGAGATGTAGGAGGAGCAAGTTGATAAGTCGACTTGAATGATAGCCAACTTAGTCGATCAACCAACTAAGTCAACCAGCTGACTAAGTCAGTCGGCCGACTAAACTAGAGATTAGGTCAGCCACCTAAGGTTGTGTTGGTTCACCAAACCGACAGGTAGTTATTTTGTAACTATTTTGTAATTATATATATTAGGCTGTTGAGCTAGATGAGAACTCAGTTTAGTTCTCTGTATTGTATGGACTCATTCATGTAGTATAATCTGTTCATTCACCTACTTGTTCTTATCTCTTATCTATGTTATATATGTATGTTTTAGTATGTATTATTGGTAACCTTATGTGATCTGTGATATTACAACAGTGGTATACCTCAACTTTGAATGTTGCAAGGCTCTACTCATAAAGGCTATAGGTTTCTCTTATCCCTCCTTATTTTTTTGAAGCAAAACACCAGCAATGGTGTCTTCTGAGGCAAAGGAAAATATCTGAAATTCCTTAGAATAATCTAGACTAATCAAGACTGGGGACCTAGATATGGCATCTTTGATAGACTTGAAAGCATCTTTCCCTTCATCCGTCCACTCAAATTTAGCATCTTTCTTTAACAATTTTTGTAGAGGCTTCATTAGTTCTGCTAAATTTGGGATGAATCTCCTTATCAAATTTATCTGACCATTGAAAGAATGGAGAGCTTTAAGATTCTGAGGCAAAGGGACTTCCTTAATGGCTTCAACTTGATCAGGATCTACTTTGACACCATCCTTAGAAATGATGTGTCCCAACAAATTGCCTTCATCAACCCCAAAGATTGACTTGGAAGGGTTTAAGGAAATACCATATTTTTGACATCCTATGAAAACCTTCCTAAGATAACTTATGTGGTCAAATATTTCTTTCGAGAAAACAATTAATTCATCTTGATATATTTCGATTATTTTTCCTATAAGTTCTTTGAAGGAAAAATCCATGGCTCTTTGGAAGGTGGCACTAGCATTTAATAAACCAAAAGGCATTCTTAAAAATTTACAGGTTCCCCAAGGTGTGGTGAATGTAGTTTTATGTTGATCCTCTTTATTTACCAACACTTGGTTATAACCGGAAAAGCCATCCAACATGGACATCATTCCTGATCCCGTTACTCTTTGAAGCAATGTTTCCATGTCAGGCAATGGGTAATTATCTTTAAGGCATGATTTATTTAGATTTTTGAAATCTATACATATTCTAATTGACCCATTCTTCTTTCTGACAACAACTAAGTTGGAGGACCATGATGAATGTCTTGTCGGTGCTATGATCCCTACTGCTAACATCTTCTGAATTTCCATCTACACAATGGGGGCCAACTTAGGATTTATTCGCCTAAGCTTTTGTTGGAAAGGTTTGACCTCCTTAGCCTCTTCTGTGAGGGGAATAGTGTGTTGAAACAAATCTTCTTGATAGGATTTAAGTTCATCATAACTAAAGGCCAACACATCTCTATATTCTTTGATTAAATTGATCAAACTGTTCCTTTCCTTTTCTGAAGTACCTTTTCCAATTTTTATTAACTTGGGGTCCTTATCAGTTCCTATGTTTACTTCCATATAATCCCCAATTTTTATTTCTTCTTTTTTGTTTTTATGACGATCTTGTCGATCAAACATATTTTTAAAAACTATAAGGCTACTCGGGATGTGATTCCTTTCATTATCCTCACATTCTTGATACTCTTTACCCTCATGCTGATAACTGATCTTGCAACCTTCAAACTCTTGGATATTATGGATAAATCTCAAGAGTTGTTCATCATCTTTAAACACCTGCCAATGATCTACATTATCTAGAATTGATGGTTTGAAATTAATTTCCATTTTTCCATTCCCATTAATCATTTCATCTGAAGGCTAGAGGGTTGATGCTGCTACCACCAACCCATCTACTAACCCATTCATTTCCCTAGGGACCTTTTGAATGTTAAGGGCATCAAACCATTCCATGGTGTCCCATATGGCATTTCTATACTTCCTTAGTCTGTCATTTTTGCATTGATACTGATTCGTAATCTGTAGGACAAGTAAGTCTGCATCACCCTTTATGTTCAACATATCTATCCCCATGTCTTTAGCGGTTTCTAACCCTAGAAGCAATGCCTCATACTCAGCTACATTGTTTAATGCTTCAAACTATAACCTGAAAGCAAAGTTGTAGACTTTATTTGAAGGAGAAATGATCACGATGCCAGCACCCTTTCCGGCTTTGGAATAAGCCCCATTAGAGTACATTTGCCAAACTTCATCTGTCTTTTCATATTTAATGTTTTCCTTAATAGGGGCCATGAAATTTGACAAGATAGCATAGTTTCCAAAGTTATCAGTGAAATGAACAAATTCATTTCTAGGTTTCTTAGGGTTTTCTACATGTTGTTTCCTTAACTTCTCTCTATGGAGTATCACCCTATTGTTTTTCGATGCAGGTATAGTAGCATATGTCCAATCCATTTGAATGTTCCCACCAAGAGTTGCGGCCCACTTTCTGGATAGAAACATACCCCAATTATCTAGAACATCTATCACTACGACATCCATCGACATGTCGATGTTAGGATACTTGGCCAACTTAACCTGTAGATTTAAGATTATCCCTACCACTTCAACTTATCTTGCATCCATTGCACAAACATTGTGGTAGGGTTGGGTGACCCTTAGATTTAGTTGTTCCATTACTTTTCTTGTCATGGCATTTGATGAAGCACCTGAATCTAACATGCAGTTATGAAGGAGAAGGTTATCAACTAAGAGAGAGACATAAAAAGGAGGGTGGTCATCTCTTCTCAAATCAATAGTGTTGAGGACTATAGGCATATCCATAGTTTCAATATGGTTGGCTTCAAATCAGGGATGATTTTAAGGAACCATACTTATTTAAAAGTGTATAAATGTTGGCGAATATTACCAATTCTTAAAACGCCAACTATAAAATGATTAGCGATATTTTTCAAAAAATATATTAATTTCCAAGGATTTTACATCGTTTATATAATAATTTGGCAATTTTTAGGGTGAAAATTTTTTACCCCATCAAAATTGGGCGAAACAGGGCTTCAAAAAATGCAAAATGGCGAATCTTTTTTGGGAGAAAAACATGGATAAATAGCCCACTGGGCTAAAATTCGCCCCTAAAATTATCCCTGCTTCAAATATAGCATTATTATTAGAGAGAGGATCCTCTTCGACAATATTATGAGTTTTATTCTGACTATCCTCTATGGATTTAACAAACTTTTCCTTTTAACCAGGAATTTTAAGGAAACCAATTGCATATACAGACATCTTAGCATTACTTATCCATTCTCCATGTTAATATTTGATTCAGGGATAAAAGGAGGATCTGGGAGAGGAGGAGTGGTTACCTTTTGCTTGTACTATTTAGATGGTGATGGCTTCTCCTTCCTTCAATAAACTGCACCCTTGAATCTAGCCTCCTTCATTTCCTGAATTGTTTTCGGAGAAGGCATTGCACCATAAAAGTTGGAAAGGATATCCTTCTCATAACTATAATTTGTGGCTTGCTGCCAATGCTGGTTTGAAAAAGGGTAGGTCTGGCATACCATGTATACATGATCAGGCTTGCTTGAAGTTGTTTCTGGATTATTGATCTCGGGAAGTCCATGTTCCATGACTTGATTTGCAACATAACAAGTGCTTTCCTGGTGGAATTTTTCATAGGGTCTACACCATGGAATTACTTCTTCTACCATGTTAGTTGAGTCTAACTGGTTTGGAATCCTAGGTTCTTACTGAGGAGCTTTTTTTTTATACATCTGATTCTGTTTAGGATAAAAGTTCCTAGGTCCATTATTTCCTTCCATTGTGATTATTCTATTTTGTATATGATTCATTTGTGCAGAATGATTTGCCATAAGTTGGTTTTGACTAGTGATCAAGTTCTTTATCATGTCTGTCATCTTTTCCATGGGATCCTTAGAAGTTCCCTTTTGTTCTGATTCATCAGCTTTACCCTTAGTTTCTTTGTTGTAGGAAGTGTTTCCCCTAGTGTAGCCTGGAATGTTGGACTTGCCTAAAGATTGCATATTCTTTTCTATTTTCTTGGCTAATTCCTGGGCAGTTTTTAGATCGGTCGGTTTCTTATCTCTCAACTAGTACCTTAAGTCATTGGTGAAAGCTTCAATGTAAGATATGAGGATAGAGGCATCCTTTGGCTTGATGTCTTTAGGAAGGTCCGCAACCACACACCTAAATTTGGTGTTAAATTCATCCATGGTTTCATTCTCCATCTTCTTTATGCTATGAAGGGCAGCAAGCAAATGTCTTGGTTCCTTCTTTTCTCCCCATTTCTTCTTAAAACCATCTTGGAATTCACTAAGAGTTTTATATGCATTATCATCTAGATCGAGGTATCATTCTCTAGCATCATCTTCTAAGAACAAAGCAAATAGCTTCATTTTGACTTCATCATGGTCATGGGCAGCATCATTGCAATAACTGACCAGGTGCTTTTCGAACTTTCAAAGGTGAGACTTGGCAATGATGGCATTGTTGCCTTGAAATATGGGGAGCTTCTTGATAGCATCATTTGGAATGGCATGGGGAGCACCTGCTATCTGAGAAGAGTCAAGGGGTTTGAAGAGTTCCGCCATTTCTTGAGATTGGTGAATATGACTCTCTACAAATATGTGATGGATATGTGAGAGGGATTGGTCTCCTAAATATTTAAGGTTTCTACGAGAAGTCTTCCTATTCAATATTTCCCTAATAAATATTTCGGGATTAGGGAGAGGATTGAATAATTGATTGTGGTTTCTTCGGGTAGAAATTCTTGGAGGGGTGTTAGACAGTGGAGTCGCCAAATGGATCGAGTTTTAATTTTTATGTTTTTTAAAGACAAGATCACTCAATTTTTTTTTATCTTTTTAGTTGTTTAGAAAAAATTTAAGCTAAGTCGTACTCGGGAATAAAAATATTTATCCTCGGCAACGGCTCCAAAAAGTGTTGCCGCCTTTCACACACCTGGGGAGGACGTGGCATAAATATTCAAGCCACTCAGTGTGTCCTTGGGGGCAAGTCTTGAGTCAAGGCTGTCACCTTGTTCTTGACTCCTCCGTTTAGGATCAACTCCTAACGAAGCCAAGGGGGATAGACCCTATTAAGTTACTAAGGCAAAATGATTTAGTATGGTGATGTTAAACTAAATGAGTTTCTTAGGAGTTTGAAATTTAACCATAAAAAACCATAGATGACAAGATAAAAAAATGAGTGCACTAAAGCACAATGTTGAGACACAATATATATATATATATATATATATATATATAAATAAATAAAATAGTCGGTGCCTTAAAATGGAGTTAGCGATTACACCAATGTTCCACGTTCAGAACTGCTAGGCCTACCAGAGAGGCCGCAAAAACCAACAGTGACCAGAGAGCTATCAGTTCGGCTCTCATATTTGTGCTAGCTCCACATCCCGTTTTTACATGAAAAAAATGAGTATGAATGATAAAGAGAGTGAACCCAACACCCCCAATACTAGATGTTACATCATCATCGAAGAAGCCATTTGGATAAATGACTGAAGGAGTTGGGACAATAGCTCGATGAGATATTTTAGTGCAAGTTGTAGGACAAGAGTTTACAAGATCAAGTATCCTGAAACAAATAGAACCGATATCCGATTCACGGTCCTCAAATAAGCAAGAGTTACAGGCCCTCCAACAATCAAGATATAGAAAAAAAGAAAGTAAAGTTGGTCTTGGACGTGATCTGTCTAGTTGTTTAAATTTTCCATTAATGAGAGGTCCTTCCAAACGATATCCAACTTGTAAACAGAAGCAAGAGTGGCTCAAATAGCCTGAGCAAAAGAACGGGAAACAAATATATGATCCACCGTTTCAATTTCCAACTTGCATAAACATCAACGATTTGACCTATCCAACCCTTTCTTATCAAGTTTTCCGAAGTGCTAATGCAATTCTCTGCACATAACTAGCTTCTGCATTTAAGCTTGACTGGTATGTGCCAGTGCCATAGCTACTTGTATTTACATCCAATTAATTTCTCTAAGTTTGATGAAACTAAAAGATCATATGCCATTTTAAAAGAGACCTCACCATTTTTTGTATTATGCATCTAGGGTAATAAATCTTTCTTCTCAAATAGTCTCATGCCTCCATGAGATAAGCCACTAGGATAACAACACCATTCCACCTTCCAATCATCGTCTAGGTCCAGATGTGCCGTAGACAACCAGTATATTAGATCAATATATCTATTCAATAACACCAATCCCCATGTATTAACTCAATATAATATTTTACAAAACTAGAAATAAAGTAATAATAATAACCTTGAAATCTAATTAAGATGTTTTCTTGTTGTTTTAGTGAAGAAAACTAACTCATATGTATGATGATGTAAAGTTAATAAATCAAATTTAAAAAACTGACTTAAAAATGAGAAACTAAAAAGTGAATTATTCTAATAAAATAAACCGACACTAGATTCATTTTAGTCTAAATCGCTCTTCAACATCTCGAAAAATTTGAACCTTCAAAATATCTGAATATCTATTGATGTAAACTAAATTAATTTATTATAAACATAAAATTTCTGAGTCGCTCTTCATCACCGCGGAAAAAATGAAACTTCCAAAATATCCGAACATCTATTAATGATACTATAATAATTTCATATAAACATAAAAATTCTAAATTTTCATTAGTTGCATTGTTTATTTTTTTTAATTCCAACTTTTCAAAATTAAATTAATAGCGTAGCATATACCCTAATTAGCATAAAAGGACCCTGCAATACCCACATAAGAGGAAGAAGCTAATAGCAACCTATCATTTGCTGGAAGCCTCTCTAACAAGTCGGTGGCCCTCGTCATTTGGTTTACCATCCCTCCAAACCAAAAGAGAGAAACGAACAGTATAGTCTTCAACCGTGATATTTTTAAATTTGTTTTATGGATTCCAAACCCTAATTTGTTCCAAGGGTGTAGTTAGTTTGATGTTAGAACATGTTTTTCACATTTTTTTTAACGGATTTCAAACTCAAATTTGTTGCAAGGATGTAATTTCTTTTTAAAACATGTCAAAGCGTGATATTTTTAAATTTGTTTAATGGATTTCAAACCCTAATTTGTTCCATGGGTGAAGTTTGGTGTTAGAACATGTGTTTTACATTTTGTTTAATGGATTTCAAAACCTAATTTATGAGGTAGACAAGCACAAAGGTCATATTTTAATTTCTCACTGTAAACACTATTTTACACTATTTTATTTCATCTGGTCATCCTTATCTGGATTGCAGATTCCTTCTATCCAAGGGGCAACGAGCAGAGTTAACCATTGACTTTACTCCTTGCCGATTGGATGGAGATAAGCTCATGTATTTCATCCAATGAGAATTTTCTATATATTGATTACAGAGAAGCACGGAATTTAATATCAGAACGTATCAACGTCATGCTTGGAACTTGACTCAATGTCCACTCAAGTCATGGTTTCCTTGCATTTCGCAGACATCTTATCCTTGGGAGATTTGAAACAACCGTGCCGTGTGGCATCAGGTAAAATATATCATGCTTATGCGAAAAGAGGAACATGTGAAAAATAAGACGAGTCGGTTTGTAACAGTCGCGGTGGAATTCAACTTTCGATGGCGTGCAGCGCGTTGAATTTCATTCCACTGGCAATTCAACTTTTGGTTTGGAGATCATGGTGAGCGACCTATTAAAGCCTTGGTTTCTTAAAAAAATCAAGAGCAAATGCTAATGCTTGCTGTGTAATTACTTCATTCATCACCTGGAGCTGCTAATTTGAATATAATTTCATTTGCCCAAAGGAAATCGGCAATAGGTTTTCAAGATGAAGATATCGAATGACAACCCAACAAGACGACAACCACAGGAAGTTACCACTGCGTTGCCTGCAAGAGGAGACAGCCTATCATCGTTGGCCATGTCTAAACCTCACTGGGAAGATTCTCCTTACTTTGACGGCTGGAAGGAGTATGCCAGAAATCCTTACCATCCCATAAACAACCCATCTGGAATTATCCAGATGGACTTAGCAGAAAACCAGGTATATTCTATAGTTTCATATCGGATTAGTAGATGATTTGTTACCATTAAGTTAATTTCATATCGAATATTCGTTAGCGGCGTCCCGTTTCAGTTGGATTAGATGCCAGCCAGATCCAGATCCGGCAGAAGATTTCAAGCTCTCGATAGTGATTAGATTCCCTTTTTTGGACTGTGGCCAAATAGGGCAGGAATTTTACAAACTTCGAAATTCAGTTTTCCTTTACCACGGCATCCATGAAATTGAAGGAGTTTAATTGCATGTTCTGGGGAAATTAATTGCAATATATGTATAATAGAAAACAATTCAGAGTGCATCGGAATTGGATGATAATTGCAATGTTTTAAAATTTTACTTGCAGCTGTCATTAGATTTGCTAGAAAGCTGGCTATATACGCATCCAGAGGCGTCGATTTGGACGGAGGAGGGCCTGTCAATGTTTAGGGAAATTGCATCTTATCATGATAACCTTGGCCTCCCTGCTTGCAGAAAGGTACAAAATTGTATCTCGCTTGCAAATGAGGACATGTTTTCTACCATTCTTGATTTTTCTTCACCCAAAATGGAGTTATGATGCAGGGAATTGCGATGTTTATGGAAGAAGTTGGAGGAAGAAAAGCGAAGTTTGAAAGAGATAGAATTGTTCTCACTGCAGGAGCAACTGCAGCCCACGAGGTGTTGACTTTCTGTCTAGCTGATCCTGGAGAAGCCTTTCTGGTACCAACGCCATATTACCCACGGTAAACTTTTCTTTTATATGTACTGTCAATGAAAGTGTTCTGCCTTCCGTGTAATAACTAGTTACTAAACTGTAGGTGCTGAATTTTCAAAGGTATGGTAGTATTAGCTAGGTTATTTTAAGCCATGAGGTGGAGCTCAGTTGGTTTTAGTGGGGTTTCAAATTTCATGGTGAGGGGTGGAGATCAGTTGGTTTTAGTGGGGTTTGAGGGATTGAGATTGTGAGTTGGCAGTGGGGTCTATTATTGTGGTTCTTGGATTCTTGATGCAATCACTGTGTGACAGTTCTACTTGTTGTTGGACAGATAGTTCTCATATTCACACAAGACTGACCCTCTAAGCTAGTTCTCACACATTCACACGGCCATGTACTCTATAAGGTGCAGGTTCCTAGGTTCCTGGTTGAAAAAAAATTAACTAAGCTATTTTAATATATTCTTATGATAACAGAGTTAGCTAAGTTCTACTTGTGAATGCAACTTAATAAATCTTATATTACTGCAGTTTTGACAGAGACCTAAAATGGCGTACAGGAGTGGACCTCATACCCGTCCAGTGCAGCAGCTGTAACGATTTCCAGATAACGATACCTGCCCTTGAAGCAGCTTATGAGCAGGCCAGGGCTCGAAATATAGAAGTCAAGGGCCTTTTGATTACGAATCCATCAAACCCATTAGGAACCACTATGGAGAATAGCACTCTGAGAAATTTACTTGCTTTTGTGTATGAGAAGAACATTCATCTTGTATGTGACGAGATCTATTCGGGATCAGTGTTTTCATCTCCAAAATTCACTAGCATTGCAGAGATTTTGGCCACCGAAAAAATTTGTCAGACCGACCGTGTTCATATTGTTTACAGTTTCTACGAAGACCTAGGACTACCGAGCTTCAGAGTTGGAGTCATTTACTCTTACAACGATACAGTGGTTACCGCTGCTCGTAGAATGTCCAGATTTTCCTTGGTTTCTTCACAGACACAACATCTGATTGCTTCAATGCTATCTGACACGGATTTTGTAAGAAAATATTTAACAGAGAATAGTAAAAGGCTACGAGAGAGACACGAAATGTTCGTCTCTGGACTGCGTGTGGCTGGCATCAATTGCCTGAATAGCAACACCGGTTTGTTCTGCTGGGTGGATCTCAGACATCTGCTGCAATTCCGTAACCAAGAAGGAGAGATTATATTGTGGAAGATAATATTGAAAGAGATCGGATTGAATGTTTCTGCCGGTTCTTCTTGTCACTGTGGTGAGCCTGGGTGGTTTAGGTTCTGCTTCGCTAATATCAACGATCAGACCGTCCAAGAATCGCTGAATCGGATTCATCTCTTTGTGGAGAGCAAGACACCGAATCAGAGGGGCATGGCTGGCTGACTGAAGTTGATGGATGTCCATTCACATTGATGATTACTTCAGCTAGCTCGGATATGACACAGAGGCATCGAAGTTCGGTTGGAGTTCCATCAAATAGACTGGTGAGTGATGTCTTTATTACAAGGTCATGTCATAGGCTCTATTCCTTACACTTGTAAGTCTAGATTATTTCATGACGTGTACATCCAATGACCGGTCGTTCTTAGATATAAATTGTAACAAATCCTGTGGAAACTCGTGTCAAAAAACATTAAAAGAAAGTTTTGAAGATGTTTGACTTCGCCAAATGCTTGGCATTACTTGCTAAATTATGTTTCCTTCAACTCCTTATCTAATACAAATTTAGTTGTTATAAATAACAATATGGATCTATTTTAACCTTCAATTTAGTGACTATTGAGAGATATTTTTTATTAAAATATCAATATATGTTTATATTAATCTCGCATACTCTGACAAGTATGGAGAGATGAAAAGAAATGAACGGAATGGTATTCATGTTATTCAGAAGTTTTGAATTTAGATAAACGTATGTTTATGTATTGTGTTATACTATAATATCATAATTATTTCATCATTGGTTTGTCTTTCGAATATTCCCCGAGGCTTGTCTTTCGAATATTCTCCTAGGCACATGTTGTGAGAGATTTTGGACAGACAATAGAGATGTTTGGTTAGGGTTTTAGATGACAAGATAGAATGTGCTTCATGTGTGAAGGCCAGAAGCTGGGATAATGTGGTTCTTTTGCTGCAGATTTTTTACATTATGGTTGTGGTTTATTTTTCCGGAACTAAAGACGAAATAGAAGACAACATATTCCAGATTGAATTGGATATGAGATGGCGTTGAAGGGTTCGAGTGACGCCGATCTCGGGCTCTTTCTTGTCCATGTTGTCGTTTCACCTTAGCCGCTAGTGCCAGAACATTTGAGGCTAGTCTTTTATCTATTAAATTGGGACTTCTTCCATGCAAAGGTTCTTGTATGACGATGGTCAGCGGTTCCACATAACGTCGGTGTCGGAGGGGATGTCGAGGACTTCGCTTCTTTGTCCTCTCCTACGACATTGTGTGCAAAGGGTCTCTCTATTGAATCATTGGCGGTGTCACGTGAGGTGGTAGAGGGGTCGGATGCCCTTTTGTAAAATAGGGATGCGGTACCTTGGCCTCTAAAGGTGTGGGTGGTAATTCTAAAGGCTCTTTTTATCCATTAGATAAGGGTAAGCACACCGGGAGTGTGATAGGTGTAATATTTTATGGTTTAGTTCTTAGATATAGATATGTTATTATTGTTGTTATGTTGGATATAGTAGCACAATGTGTTTAGATTAATGGTTTGCTAGTTATTATTATTTTTATTATGTTGGACTTATAAAATAATTAATAAGATAAAAAAGGCAGATGATCGATGCCACAAAACAAAGAATGAGGAACCATGATGTTATGAGCAAGGAGTTGTGGAAAAGTGTTTACCTATGTTTGTTGAGTCTATGGTGATCACTACGAGAAAAAAAACATTTTAGCCTCACATTAGCACCACTATTTGTAAAGGATTTGAGAAATCCTCAATTTTCAAATAGTGGTCCAAAAGTGGTGTTATTGTGGAGATATGAATGTGGTGCTAAGATTCATGGTGCAAAAGTGGTGTTTGTAAAAAAGTTGATTTTAGTGCTACATGAATATGTGGCATTACATGGTGTATGGTGCAAACCACCAAAACCAATCTTAGGTGGATTTAAATCTTATGGTACAAAACACCAAAACCAATCCAACATGGATTAAGATTTTATGGTGCAAAATAGCAAAAATATTATTATTATTATAATCAAAATTTTATGTGGCGCAAAGCGCCATTAAATAATAAATGATGCAAAAAAAACACATAATTAATATATATGTTTCGGGTGCAAAACACCATAAAATAATAAATGGTACATATATATATATATATNGTGGAGGTGAAAACAAATATAAAACCTATATATAGGAGATTTATGGGCGCCCGCAAGAAGCTGCTACCAAATTATGATGCAATGGGAGGGCGCGAGTGGGTTGAATCAACAACGCACACGCACCACTTAGATGCACGTACATGCTCCCGCTTCGGAGTGACGTACATGAGACCTTGAATGATATATAAGTAATTTTATCAAGTAGCTGGTAAATCCACCTAGGTATAAATGCAATAGATACTGACTAGAAATAATACTATGTTTGGATATTGTAACCTCAACATTTAACCTCAGATGAAAATTACATCCCTTATGTGGTAAGTTAAAATTGGTTATTAGTGCACTTGAATCCATTGAAAGAAACTCGCTCTCCCTATATTTCTACAAATAAACGTCACAATCAATGCATTATAAGCCATGGTTATTACATTATTTAACTTCATGTCATCCATCACACTAGGCTAATATACATGGTCGATTTCATGGTATACCCTCTCAACCTCTTTATTTGTATCAAGACAATTTCCTTCTGAAATCCCTTCATCAAAGGATTGTAAGTATGAATATTTGGTTGATCAGAACCATTTTCCTTCATATGCTCCACTAGTGCAACATAAATGACAACTTTGCCTTCTTTTCAATGTCTACTATTCAACGTAGTATATGTTACTTCATTGCGCCGAGAGGCGCTCTACAGCCCAATATGGGGTGGATATTGTAACGTTACGTAACGTTGTAACGTTACATAACGTTATGTCGGCTATAAAAAAAATTAGAAGAAAAAAAAACAACAACTATATAAATAGCAAGAAGTATCACAAACTACATCATAGCTAGCTACCTTGATCTAGCAACAACAACAACCACCAGCAACAACAACAACCACTGTGACAGCAACAATAAACCCATTAGGTAAGAATTTAAAATTTAAAATTTAAAATTCTCCATCAACAAATTTTAAATTATGTCGGCACAACCTCCAAGCCAGCAAGCACAACCTCCTCCTTGCCATGTCCTCCTCCTTCCCGCCATCTCCATGTGGCAGGCTCACGCAGACCCTTTTTGGTTAATATATATTTAAAGGTATAAAATGTTCACGTGTCAATTCGGTCAAGATGGTGGATTGCAAGCTTGTCGTAATTATTGCAAACGGTCATGCTCCAATCGTCGCAGTTATTTTTATAGCGTGGCGATCGAATTTTATGGTTGTTGATGTCATTCAAAAAACAGATACACCGTTTTTGCAGAGACAGATAATTTATGGGCTTGCATGAATCTGGTAGATTAGGGTTTGTAGCCTTCCATTCCACAAATGCATTGTTTCTTTTTTGATCAAACGAGAACCCTAATCCCTCCGGCCAATTATTGTTGATTCATTCAATGGAAACTGTAATAGTGGACTCCTCCCATATTGCAACTGAGGGCTGAGCATTATCAATGCCCATTTGACTGTGTAGAAGGAGATCTAAGGAAGTGAAACCATTAAAATAATCACGTTAGTATTAATATATATTAAAATTAAAATGTATATTAATATATATTTTAATGTAGGGGTGGCAGGAGGGGGAGGGGTGCTCTATGACCCCGAGGGACATCTGAACCTCAATTACGCCTGGAATTTGGGAATCGACACCAATAATATGGCGGAAGCTCTTGCTCTTTGGCAAGGTCTAAGTCAGGCTATTCGTCTCGATATTCAAGACTTAATGGTAGTAGGGGACTCCAGGATAATCCTCCATCATCTCATATGTCGGGAGTTGCCCTCCTCTTTTCGCCTTAGACAAGTGATTCGAAGAATTTTTCTCCTCTTGCCTCTTTTCAGCTCTATAGAATTCTTCCATGTCTTAAGAGATCTTAATGAGCAGGAAGAAAGTGCTGCAAACGAGGCAATTTCCATAGGTTTAGGGGTTCTTAGTATCAATGGGGTCCAAAGTTTGGAACCTATCCCCTAAGCAAAGGAAGACGTTGCCAAGCATGAGAAGGATGGGTTCGTGGAATGGGGGCCCAAGACATTTGTCTTATGCGACGGCTGCCTCGTGGTTACTCCTCCCCTGGAATTCAATCGACACGTGCCTATTGTTTGCGCCTTCCTCCATGCATTATCATCATTCATAAAGACGCCTGCCCAACCCGTCCTCTGCTGCATTCTTGCCCGCTCCTTCTGATGATGGGTAGTAATTCTCAGTTTATGTGGAACTTCGTTCGTACCTCCTCGTGTACTTCTTTGCAGGATGGATTTAACAACGTGATCCATTCAAACCCGACGAGCGATGGGAAGGAGATATGGCACAATCATAGTTCTTCATGGAGTTGTTTGGATCATCTCTCTTCGGATCAAGTCAAAATGGTTCTCTTGGTGGATAAGAATTGTGGGTTAGTTGGAACCCTGCTGCGTAATGATCTTTAGACGAGCTCTGGCTCTCATGAATTTGTTCTCTTTGATTCCTCGTTCAGGTACTTATACCATAACTCGTGCCTTCAATCGTGGCTGAGTTATTCTACAATCTGCTTCTCCTTGGGGGCTATTAAATTCCGGGTTGAGCACACAATTGCCATAGGGCAAGATTTCTGGATTCACCTATGTTCTGTTGTATGCTCTCGAAACTCTGTTGGATTGAATGTGAAGGTCTCCCTGGTTGGTTGGCGAAGCTCCCAACGCTTCGAGGTTGTGATATCAGTGTTATTCCTGTCTGCGTCAGTGGAAATGGCGGACTCTAACGGTTCCTTTGCCTCCTGTCCTGATCCTATGGAGGATCTAGCAGCAGATGTAAGGGTTCTCAGGCGTAAAGTTCGTAGGCAAGGAAATTGTCTGCACCAAATAGACGTGCTGGGTGGTCGTCACTTGGAACAGCTGGAAGAGGATATAGGACAACTTCACACTGAATTTCAAGATGCTATGAGGAAGCTGGAAGCTGTGGTTCAGCAATCTCTGGATCAATTGGACAACAGGATGCAAAGCTTGGAGCAGAAATGGGCAAAGCGAAAGGAATTTGGAAATGCAGGGCCCATCCCGAGTTTTGGAGCAGAGGCTATCCGGCGTTAGTTTGAATTTTGTTTTAGTTTCTTCCTATGTCCGTTTGCAGTCAAAAGTCCTGATTTTGCAAATGTTCAGGCATATGTAGTTTCAATTATGTAGTTCTGCTGTTATGGGTAGTCTAGATGTTTGACATTCCTGTTTTGGAGATGTATCTATTGTTGGCTCAGCCACCTTTTTAATATAATTTCTAACCGTTTCTGTCAATATATATATATATATATATATATATATATATATATA
>LPNX011185295.1:239133-254756 GCA_001517045.1 Pseudotsuga menziesii
TATATATATTAAAATATATATTATAACAATTTAAATTAAATATAATTTTAATTTTAAATAATAAAAAATTGAAATTGATATTTAAAATATATTTATCTTAAATATAACATTAATATTTATATTAATATCATGATGTAAGGAAACCCGATTTATATTTCAATGTCTATGTAAACATTATTATATATTGAAATATAAATTTCAATTAAATTTAAAGATATAAATGTAAACTATTATAAGTAACTAACAATTAATTTAGGGTGTATTCCATTGGTAACACGTTGCTATGGTTAGAGGTAGGTCATGTGATCAAATCCTCTTGATCAACGTTTCCTCCATTTTCAACAAATGCAATATGATTTAACTTTATAAATATTTTCCTTACTATTAATCATAAGAAGTACTTGTGGTATAGTGGTAAGGTTAAGGTTGTTAGGATAATGGGCATGAGGTTGAAGGGATCAAACCTCCCGAGGTGCAAACCTCTTCTCAAGTATTTCCCTCAAGGAGGTTTTCACCTTGGGAGATTTGATCCCTCTCGGCGCTTGATAGAGCCTAGGATTTGGATCTAAGCTGGTTTATCTATTAAATTGGGACTTCTTCCATGCAGAGGTCCTTGTATGACGATGGTCAGCGGTTTCACATAACGTTGGTGTCAGAGGGGACGTCGAGGACTTGGCTTCTTTGTCCTCTCCTACGACATTGTGTGGAAAGGGTCTCTCTATTAAATCATTGGTGGTGTCACGTGAGGTGGTAGAGGGGTCAAATGCCCTTTTGTAAAATAGGGATGCGGTACCTGGGCCTCTAAAGGTGTGGGTGGTAATTCTAAAAGCTCTTTTTATCCATTAGATAAGGGTAAGCTCATGGGGAGTGTGAAAGGTGTAATATTTTATGGTTTAGTTCTTAGATATAGATATGTTATTATTGTTGTTATGTTGGATATAGTAGCACAATGTGTTTAGATTAATGGTTTGTGTATTATTATTATTTTTATTATGTTGGACTTATAAAATAATTAATAAGATAAAAAAGACGGATGATCGATGCCACGAAACAAAGAATGAGGAACCATGATGTTATGAGGAAGGAGTTGTGGAAAAGTGTTTACCTATGTTTTTTGAGCCTATGGTGATCACTACAAGAAAAAAAACATTTTAGCCTCACATTAGCACCACTATTTGTAAAGGATTTGAGAAATCCTCAATTTTCAAATAGTGGTCCAAAAGTGGTGTTATTGTGGGGATATTTATGTGGTGCTAAGATTCATGGTGCAAAAGTGGTGTTTGTAAAAAAGTTGATTTTAGTGCTACATGAATATGTGGCATTACATGGTGTATGGTTCAAACCACCAAAACCAATCCTAGGTGGATTTAAATATTATGGTACAAAACACCAAAACCAATCCAACATGGATTAATATTTTATGGTGCAAAATAGCAAAAATATTATTATTATTATAATGAAAATTGTATGTGGTGCAAAGCACCATTAAATAATAAATGATGCAAAAAAACACATAATTAATATATATGTTTCGGGTGCAAAACACCATAAAATAATAAATGGTATATATATATTCACCATTTACATATATATACCATTTATTATTTTATGGTGCTTTGAACCCTACATATATATTAATTATGTGTTTTTTTTGCATCATATATGTGTGTATGTGGGGGTGAAAACATATATAAAACCTATATATAGGAGATTTATGGGCGCCCGCAAGAAGCTTCTACCCAATTATGATGCAATGGGAGCACGCGAGTGAGCTGAATCAACAACGCACACGCACCACTTAGATGCGCGTACACGCTCCCGCTTCGGAGTGATGAAACTCCACGCCAGACTGCTAGCGTGGGAAATAAGAGCACGCACGCGCATGTGGATGCGTGCACGTGTTGGGTGCGATAGCAAACAGGGACGCGCACGCATCCCTGTGTATTAAAAAAAACATCGGGCGTATTTTTTTTAGCAACCTGCGAGAGCGCAAGGAGGAGCCAACGACCCGCAAGGAGACGAATTTGACCCCCAAGGAGCCCAACTAACTTGTGCAAATCGCCTAAAATGACGCTGGAGTAAGGTAAATAGAGTAGGAATGCAATTTTTTTTGTTTATTTCATTGTTTTTATTGTTTTTAAAATAAAAAACAAAATTAAAAAAAAAATTGAAAATCAATTGAAATGGGAAAAATTTGATACTGCAGGTAAAAATTACCTAACCACAATGACCAATACCAATGAACCATCTGAAGAAATGAATGAAACAAACCAAACAGAGGACCCAAACCCCGAATTAAACGAAGAAAACCTCGAATTAAACGAAGAAGAAAGCCTTAAAGATAAATTACATGGGGATTTAAACCAATTAAGAATTTTGAGTGATGAATTGAAGAACACGAGGGAACCCTCTTGGGTTTCCCTCGCCACATCAATACAAAAAATTATAGAATCTATCAACATTGCCCACAGTGAGATAACCAGTTTGAGCGAATATAGGGCTCGAATGAGAGAGCATTATAGCACTAGTATATCTAAAGAGGATATAAAAAACCTGAATATTACAAATGCCCAACTGTGGAGAAAATTTACAGATCCTAGAATAGGACAGCCTCCAGATGTGAGGAAGGGGAGAGTTTGCATGGACTGGTGTAATTACCATCCATGGAGAGAAAACTGGAGGAAGAGATGGTTCATGGTATTCGACAAGCCTCCATGCAACAATGTTGATGTCCCATAGTATTTTCTCAGGAAACTGTGGGTTGATTTTGTGTTAGGGTTCCATTTGAAATAATTCGACATCATCGAGTTCCAGGGCATCGGTTTTGGCTCAGCTGAAGATCGACCTCATGCCCACCGAAACCCACTCAGAGCACTTGCTGCACCTAGACGAGAGCCAAACCTACCTCCTCAACCCCGTGGGTTAGGTAGTGGGCTATATGACATCCATGAGTCCGTTAGACATGCCACACAACACCTTCAATAGCATAACTCATTTGTGGCTATGTCCTCACAGAGCGAGCAGGACCCCCCCGAGAGACACACTTCTGCACGATCTATTGGTGGTGGGCGAAGAAGAGCAGATACAGGTGGTATCCAGGTGGATCCATCTATCTCGACGAGACCAGTGCCACATTGTTGTTCTCATTGTGGGCATCCATGCCAGGTTGCCACGTAGGAGCATGGCACAAAGAGCTACCTACACCAGGTTAGTCATTGTTTTATTTAATGTCATAATTTCTAATAAATTTAACTTAGAATCAGATGTTGATGACTTGATTTATTTTAATGTACAGCTATTCAGTGCCGAGTCTCCAACACACGAGTGGGAGGACGCTGGTTCATTCAACCTAGATGGAGCCATGGCATCTGCAGAGGACATTGCAGCACCATACACACAAGTAGTTTTCTTTCAATAATTAAATTTAATGTTAGTAGTTAATCTTGTCGTCCAAGATATGTGTTTCTCTTGTAATTTGTTTTAATATTTGCATCGTTTTTATTGTTTATTGTTATTGCTCCATGATCTTGTTTTTCTAACAAGGTCATGAGAGAAAAAAAAATAATTCTACCACACTATCTTAAAATTTATTCAATTCCTTCAAAAATGGATGAAATGTTCTCTTACCTTAATTGGCAACAAGCTAGGAAGTATGTTTGACATTGGTGAAAAAATGAGGGACCTAGAAAAAACTTACGTGGAAAACATTTACATGGAGGTGCACCAAGATGATGGGTTAGATAATTAAATTGGTAATTAATGAATTGGGTCTTAGTTGTATTGTCAATAATTGAATATGTGAAAATAACTACTATCTACTCAGTATGCTACTTATAATAGAAACTTAGAAGAAAATGTACTAAGAAGGGTGTTCTCAATTAGGATACCTTAAAAAATTAGGTTTGAAATAGGAGGAGAAGAGAACTCATAGCCATGTCAACTCTCTGGACCAGAAAGGAAATGAAGCATAAGCAAGGTTTACTAGGGATAACTAGTCAACTAATTCGTATATAAGGAAACTTTAGCATCAATAATGGATACGGTTTTCAAAGATATAGTTAGGGAAAATATGACAAACACTTACCCTACAAATCATCCATCCTTTGATATTGCACAAGACAAGCATATAATTTTTTAATATCATTTCAAGGATTGATGAGAAAGTCTAAGGAGTAAGCCCATAAACGTTGTGGATATTCTCTAAAATAAAGAAAAATGTAACATAAGCCCATAAACGTTGTGGATATTCTCTAAAATAGAGAAAAATGTAACATCCCTCAAAATCATAATTTAAAAGAAACATTATTATGCAAGTTTGGGACTGTTATTATCACCATCATATCATTGATATTATGTTGCTTGATTGATTTGTGACTTCTATTGTATCACTAAATTAGTTCTTTTCAATCGCCACATATTTATTTAAATTGTTGGCCCATATTTAGTTAATATTTACTAATTGAATATAAATATTTTTGTGCAAATGAAAAGGTGTCTGCAGGATTGAGTGACCAGCCATCCCCACTAGGGATCAGCAGATCCCCTCATGAGCAGGTATCTTGTAATAAAGTATAAATTTAATTTCAGTTTTGATGGCTTAGATTCATATAGTTATATATTTTTAGGTACTAATACACGATGCCATGAATATGTATGCAGGTCCCACTACATAGGCATGTCGGTGTCACTATCTCTCCATCGACTGCATTTTTCCCACCATATATGCCAGGTGTAGCCCCTGGCATACATGTCCCTTTCCCTGCATCCCTCCCCACCCAGTTCTATCCATCCCTTGCCTCCCAACCACCACCACACTTCCATCTAGCTCCCACTCTCGCCACCCCACCCATCCACCCCCTCCCTTGTAGTTTCCCATGTTTCCACCCTCCCCCCTCTGACCACATTACACCATCCATCAACATTCGCACCCATCCCAGTCCTCATCCCCCTCCTCCATATTTTCCCACCACCCTCGTTTCCTCTTCCAAGGTGGCTTGTTCCATTCTATAGCTAGTTGGCATTTATCATCGCACATCACCACTTCGCCTACTCCAGTCCATGCCCTCTCCCACTGTTCCCCCTAGTGTTGTATCCAACATTGATGTGGCTACATCATTCGCTATGCCATCCACCCTAGCATCAGAGCAGGTTGTACAGCCCACTGATCCACCTACCACCCCTGAGGAGCAGTCAATTACTCCACCTTCTAGCCCCCAGGACCAGCCTATTGTGTTCATGGTGAGATTGATTAGTTTATGAAAATATCGTTCAATATTAACGAATATTAACATAGCAGTAACTTGTATGATTTATCTTACTGCTTAAATGTTGCAGGGTTGCATTGCCGAGAGACTTGGATCACAGAGGAGGGTATCCCGCTCACCACTTATGGTCTCGTCTCAAGTGAGCTATTTAAAATTTGAAAATGCAATTTTGATATTTACATTGTGTTTTATACTTGTATAATATCCTGTAGGAGTTGACATTTGATTGTTGTCATTTCAGAGCCCAAGGGAAGGTGGTCGAAGCAGCCGGAAGAACCGAGCTTCCTCTAGCTCGAAGAAGAGGAAGATCGATTTTGGAGTTGGACCTGGGAGCTCCGAGGGTGGGCAGGAGGATTGAGAGAGCCTCCTATCTACACTAGCCATGATGTGGCATTTTGGCATGAGTTGCCATATTTTGTATATGATTGGAAATTTTTGCATATTAATATATCATTTTGTACTTCTTTATAGTAGTAGTTTACAATTGATGTGCTTGCAATACTTATTGTTGACAAAGCAATGAAGTCCGTATGTTCATAATAAAATGCATAAAAAATTTAACACTGTAGGTTAGTTAACAAAAAAATACACAAATGCATAAAAATACAGTCTTATTCATTGTCCAAATTGCAATAGAAAGCACTTCTCTTCCTTTGGTATTTACATAGTAATTATAACCTTTGTCCTTCTACTCCATTTTCTATCCTTGACTAACCCTAGGACTGTCTATCAAACTAGATTGTAATACTACCTATTAGGCAGCCATAAGACACACTTAAACCATTCTATTCTAGCCTAATCCTTTCTAAAACCCTTTCTCGAGACTCCTACCTTTTCCTCTCTCTAAATCAAGGCTTGCTCCTTTCATTTCCACACTACTTAGACCCACACGACTCTCCCTATATCTCTAACTGTCATTAGAGGAATTTTGGGGTCTAAAATGGGCCTCCTAAGGAAAATAATAAAATAATAGTTAAAATAATAAAATAATATTGATTAATTTTGGAGGAAGAAAGAAAAAAACTACTTTTTGTGTTTGTATTTTCGACATATCTCCCTGTGTTTTTACTCAAATTTCAATCAGGAGAGCTCGTTGGATGCGGAATTTGATTCCGCATCCAACAAGTACCCACACTGCATACTTTTGATGGACCCCACTACCCAAAAAACAAGAAATACCTGAAAAAATGTGATGATGACGTCATCATCACATTTTTTCAGGTATTTCTTGTTTTTGGCATAGCGGGGTCCGTTAAAAGTATGCACCGTGGGTACTCGTTGGATGCGGAATCAAATTCTGCATCCAACGGGCTCTCCCAATTGAAATTTGAGTAAAAACACAATGAGATATGTCGAAAATACGAACAAAAAAAGTAGTTTTTTTTAATGACAAATATGTCAATTCAACCATTATGGTTGACTTATTTTATTGAAATTCTATTGGTTCTTGAATTCTAACTCACAAAAACTTATTTTGGCACGTTTTCTTATAAGGCCCATTTTAGACCCCAAATTTCCTCTAATGATTATCCATTTTGGACAGCCCTAGAACGCCACTAACTCATCCTAAGCTTCCCTAACTTATTCACTGTAATATCCTATTTAGGGTAGCCCTTTTAGCCTTCTTACCCATCGCTCATATCCTAAGGTCACTTCCTTTCCTTCCTATCTTACCCACTCACTAACGCCTCACCTCAAATTTGTCCATAACCCAGTTTAAAGTGGCACAAAAGACACCCTAAAGGGACTGTATATAAACAATCATTCGTAGCCATACTTAAACAAATTTGATAGTGGTATATAAACATTCATAACTTGGAAAAATACTAGAAAAGTCCTTGAATTGCTTGCAAGTCACTGTGTCATCAAAAACTAAGTGAATATACTTCTTATCATTCCTAATTAACTAGAAATTACATATTGGACTATCATAAGACATTTTACTTGACTGGAAATTACATCTTGGACTGCCATAAGACATTTTACTTGACTGGAAATTACATCTTGGACTGTCATAAGACATTTTACTTGATTGGAAATTTGATTTGGTTTAACAGTGCCATTGGCTTGGAAACTTGTCACTTATAAAATTGTTTATCACTGATGTTTACTTAAAAAGATTGTACCTTTGTCTTAACAAGCTAAAAAGTGAAATATAGGATTGTCATAATGCTAAATGCTTGGCTGGAAATACTTTTATGTCGGTTGCAAGAGAGGTTGATTTTGTACGATATGATGATAACGTCCCATCAACACCACTAACATCCTTCAACCACATGCATAATTGAAATGAAAACATCCCATAATGATAATGCCCCATAAAAATTGTTCTTTTTTGACAAATAAAAAATGAAACAATTTCATGAATATGTGTCTTCTATAATGATCTATTGAGCACTTGCAATTTTAACGAGCTATTGTACTTGTTGCAATTTTAACAATTTAAGGGTTAGCATGCATAACCTAGGGTTTAGAATCAATGAGGAAACCCTAACCCTAACTCAAGTTTAAAGGTTAGCATGCATAACCTAGGCTTTATAATCGATGAGGAAAACCTGTCAGGTAATATCCTATTTAGGGCAGCCCTAATAGCCTTCTTACCCACCTATCATAGCCTAAGGTCACTTGCTTACCTTCCTATCTTATCCACTCACTTCCTATATTGCCATCCCTATTGATCCTTCCTTTGGTAGCAACATGTTCTCTTTGGGTGTACAATCATGGCTTGAAGGGTCATTTTGGCTAGCAAGTTCTTTTTATTTCATAGGATTTTCCTTAGTCAGCATCTTGATGGCTTACACAAGTGCATGATGACCTATCCAATGGTCTGCACTTAGGATATCTAACAGAATAAACACCATTAAAGTTTACTTAACAAATTCAACCCAAAATTATCTCAAATTAGCATGCATAACCAATGCTAGAATCTACCCAATCATTGAGATAATATAATCTAAAATTCAAATCTCCACACTATAATTGTTTTTCTTATTAGGGTTTATAAACCCTAATCATCTTTCATCATATAAGCACATGGCATTTCAAGCAAGTCTAGCTAGGGTTAGCATTTTAGGCAAGTCTAGCATGTAACTATTCATCAATTACAATAGTGTTAGCTAGGGTTTAGGATAACAAAGAAATTCAATTTATAACCTAGGGTTTAACTCAGTTGTAACAATTTGATAATTTGAGTATTGTTCCTAGAATTTCCACACATTGGTATTTTCATTTGTAAACATATGAAATAGTAAGTAGTTCATATTAATCCCAATAAAATTATTTCATGTATGTGCATAGCCTAGGTATAGGGCCTTTTGGTTTTTACTTAAATTATACTAACCAATCTAATGATATATACCTAAAGAGGTCATAAAACCCTAGTTCCATCTCATAACTTGTGAACCCTAGTTATAATATGCAATTTGTAGTTCATGAAACCCTAGTTGGTTTTCAATTTGTAAGTGTATCCTAGGGCTATATGGCCTTTTGGTTTCTACTTAAATGATACTAACCAGTCTAATTTGATCTTCAAACCTAAAGAGTTCATAAAACCATAGTTTGTAGTTCCATGTCTGAATATGTATCCCTAGTTTTATTATGCAGGTTGTTGGCTTATATTCTAGTACATGAATAATATAATGTTGCAACATGTGATTTCTTAGTGATATCTAGACACATTGGGCCATGAAAACATGAGGGGGAGGGCCATTTTCAACCCATGTTATAGCATATGATCGTAGTTCATGAAACCCTAGTTGGTTTAGGATGTGTACATGTACATGTGTTTCTTATTCCATCTCATAACCTGTAAAGAGTTCATGAAACCCTACCAACTAACATAACATACCATAACATACTAACATCATACCATATTATACTAGCATACCATACCATACCCCACAATACTAACATCATAGTACATACCCTACAATACCCTATGATACTAACATCATACCATGTACTAACATACCATACCATACCATACTAACATATAACATACCATACCATTCTGGTTCCATCACATAAATTGTGAAGAGGTCATAAAACCGTACTTCCATCTCATAACTGCTCAACCCTAGTTATAGCGTGCAATTTTAGATCATGAAACTATAGCATGCAATTGTAGTTCATGAAACCCTAGTATGCAATTGTAGTTCATGAAACCCTAGTATGAAAATCTTAACGAGATTGTAGTTCATGAAACCCCAACATGCAATGGTAGTTCATGAAACCATAGGTGTGTTTCTCTTTTCCATCTCATAAGTTGTAAAGAACTCATAAACCCATATTTCCATCTCATAACTTCTCAACCCTAGTTATAGCATGCAATTTGTAGTTCATGAAACTATAGCATGCAATTGTAGTTCATGAAACCCTATTATGCAATTGTAGTTCATGAAACCCTAGTATGAAAGTCTCAATGAGATTGTAGTTCATGAAACCGTAGGTGTGTTTCTCTTTTCCATCTCATAACTTGTAAAGAGCTCATAAATATATATTTTCATGTCATAACTTCTCAACCCTAGTTATAGCATGCAATTTGTACTTCATGAAACTATAGCATGCAATTGTAGTTCATGAAACCCTAGTATGAAAGTCTCAATGGGATCGTAGTTCATGAAACCCTAACATGCAATGGTAGTTCATGAAACTGTAGGTGTTTTTTTCTTTTCCATATCATAACTTGTAAAGAGCTCATAAATCCATATTTCCATCTCATAACTTCTCAACCCTAGTTATAGCATGTAATTTGTAGTTCATGAAAGCCTAGTTGGTTTTTGATTTGTACATGTACATGTGTTTTTACTTCCATCTCATAGATTTTAAAGAGGTCACAAAACCCTAGTTCCATCTCATAACTTCTCAACAATAGTGATAGCATGCCATTGTAGTTCACAAAACCCTAGTTGGTTTTGAATTTGTACATGTACACATGTTTCTACTTCCATCTCATAGCTTTTAAAGAGGTCACAAAAGCCTAGTTCCATCTCATAACTTCTCAACCCTAGTTATAGCATGCAATTGTAGTTCACAAAACCCTAGTTGGTTTTCAATTTGTACATGTACATGTGTTTCATCTCATAACTTCTCAACCCTAGTTATAGCATGCAATTGTAGTTCATGAAACCCTAGTATGCAATTGTAGTTCATCAAAACCTAGTATGCAAGTCTCAACGAGATTGTAGTTCATGAAACCCTAGCATGCATTAAGTTATCCACATTATAATTGTTTTCCTCGTTACGGTTTATAAACCCTAATCATATTTCATCATAGAAGCACATGGCATTTGAGACAAGTCTAGCACCAGTTTCGACGTCAACATGTCTATCCTAGGATGATTCCTCAAACCCTAGGTCTTTGTCCATTGCATCAACACAAGCACCAAGACCTCCATGGAAAATCAACTAAAATTAAAAAAATATTCTTCTAAGCAAGGAATCAAAGGAAGCTCGAGACTTATCAAGTTAAGTTTTCCATGTTCTTTCCCTAACCTCCATGTATCACACAAGAACAAGACTGCAATATCATCAAAGAGATTAGCTCTTTTCTTTGTATCTTCTACAGGGCTGGAAACCCAATTATACCTCCTTTTCCTTGACAACAAGAGCTATAGATTCTGCAATACAACCATAAATTCCTCTAGTATTATATCTCCTTCTCCAAGGTTTACTTACATATATAAACCCAGTGTCCTCATGCATATCCAAGTTTCATCATGTAATGCATTCCTAATATAGTTGTGTACCACATCTTCTTGTTCGCAATGCTCCTCGACATATGTGTCAGAGGTGGTTACAATGCTCCAATGCTTATTCTCAATATGTGTGCCAAGATGGTTACTATGCTCATTTGTTCTCCTCAACATGTGTGTGAAGGTGGTCATTATGGTCCAATATTTCACTTATCTTCATCCTAATATCACAAGGCAACCCAAGAAAATAAACCCTAGTCCAAGTGTATGTTAACACCATGAATATACATCCCTTTAGGGCACTCTTTCCAAGCATATAACATATCTAGAACCTCTTACTACAACAAATTACAACATCAATAAATCTACTAAGAAAAACCCTAGTTTATGAAACCGCTGCACAATGGAGTCACTGGGCCATGAAAACATGGTGGAGAGGGCCCACTAGAGGTAATGGCATGCCAGGAGACCAACAGAGTCAACAGCTCATTGATCTGACCTCCGGTTGCCGAGTTATGTCGAGTTGTAAGTCACATGAAAATGTCGTTCAGGGACACTTGGTCTCTCTCAGTATGGGAGCCAAAAACCAAATGGAGCAGCAAGATTGCATGTCATTGGATCTGACAGGTGTGTATGGCCAATGCTGACATGGGAACACCACCAAGACTAGAATGGAGGATGGCTTTTCAAAGATGACCCACCATTGCGAGAGTTGCATTGAAGGAAACTGAGCAAAACCTTAGTTTACGAAACCGATGCACAGTGGAGTCACTGGGCCATGCAAACATAATGGAGAGGGCCCTATAGAGGTAATTGCATGCCAAGAGACCAATAAAGTTGATGAATCATCAATGTGACCTCCATTTTGTGAGTTATGTCGAGTTGCAAGTTGCATGAAAATGTTGTTCAGGGACACTTGGTCACTCTCAGTCCGGGAGCGAAAAACCAAATGGAGCAGCAAGCACGTCATTGGCTCCGACAGGTGTGTATGGCCAATGCCGACATGGGAACACCACCAAGACTAGTGCAGAGGAGGGTTTTTCAGAGTTGACCCACCAATGCAAGAGTTGCATTGAAGGAAGCTGAGAAAAACCCTAGTTTACAAAATCGACGCACAGTGGAGTCATAGGGCCATGCAAGCATAGTGGAGAGGGCCCTTTAGAGGTAATGGCATGCCAGGAGACCAACAGAGTCGACGGCTCGTCGATCCGACCTCCAGTTGCCAAGTTATGTCGAGTTGTAAGTCGCATGAAAATATCGTTCAAGGACACTTGGTCACTCTGAGTCCAGGATGACATGCTAATTGTTGGGCATTGTAAGAGCATTATTAAAAGGTTGAAGAAGGGCTTGGGAAGTCAAATTGCAATGAAGGATTTGGGTCGAACACAACAAATATTGGGCATGAACTAAATTTCTCCAAAAAAGGATAAAAGAAATGTTATAGAACCATATCTCTTAAACATGAACATCTCTTTGACCTTGCTCTGTGTTATACCTTCTGCTTTCTCATTCAATTCTAATTATTGACTCAAATAGAAGAAGGATAAAAACTTACTAGAATAGCAATTAAAATTTAGAGATGAAACTATAATGCACAAGTCAAATACCATTTCATAATATTAGAGAAATTATTTTTTGATTAGTAGCCCGATGCAACACAAATTGGAGAGAAAGTTGCAAAGATAGTAGTTTACCAGGTAGGACATGTAGAGAACAATATAAAGTGCAGAGTTAGCAAACTTGTGAAGGACATGATGTTTAAACTCCTGTAACAAAGGTAAGAGAAACATGTGTGAAATATTAAACCAATGAAGGGTTTCTATTGAAGATACATGCATAAAATATTTTCACTTGAAAGTTACATTCAAATAATTCAATCTCGAATTAAAACGAACAGAAGGAATTGAGAATGCAAATGATGAAAATTTGTATTCTTGCATAGCTTTAGTGGCTAACAAGAAGTAGTGTGAAAGGGATGGAGAAAATAGTCATTTGTCTCTAGTCAAAATAGTCAAATGTAGAGAATCGTGTGCTTGTGCAAGATAACATGTCAAAATATGGATGTCAGTTCCATGAGTGGTTGAAATTGACAACTACTATCAAAAGACAAGATGATCATGACAACGGACTCTGATTTCTATGTGAACTCTGCAAAAGCCTTTCCCTTTCCATCTATATCAATGTCATGTCTAAATATATAGCATATATAAATAATTATTACCAATTATTATATGTTTTATGCACCATCTTGGATCCATCTATCTCGACGAGACCAGTGCCTCATCGTTGTTCTCGTTGTGGGCATCCATGCTAGGTTGCCACGCAGAAGCATGGCACAGAGAGCTACCGACACCAGGTTAGTCATTGTTTTATTTAATATCATAATTTCTAATAAATTTAACTTAGAATCAGATGTTGATGACTTTATTTTTTTTAATGTACAACCATTCAGTGCCGAGTCTCCAACACACGAGTGGGAGGACGCTGGTTCATTCAACCTAGATGGAGTCATGGCAGCTACAGAGGACATTGCAGCACCATACACACAAGTAGTTTTCTTTCAATAATTAAATTTAATGTTAGTAGTTAATCTTATCGTCCAAGATATGTGTCTCTCTTGTAATTTGTTTTAATATTTGCATCGTGTTTATTTTTTATTGTTATTGCTCCACGATCTTGTTTTTCTAACAAGGTCACGAGAGAAAAAAAATATTCTACCACACTATCTTAAAATTTATTCAATTCCTTCAAAAATGGATGAAATGTTCTCTTAACACATATTTCATTAAATTTGGAAATATTCTATTACAAGGACTTCATCCACATTGATTTTTTTTGGAAATCTCTAAATACGTATTCTATTAAATCTAGAAAAATCAACTCAAAGAACTATTCCATTAAATTTTGAATAATTAATCCAATGAACTACTTTCTCAGTTTAATTTTATTTATTTATTTCAAGTAAAACTTTAGTATTCAACTATTCAAAATGAAATATTACATCTCAATTAGAACTAGAGGAAATATTACATCTCAATTACAACTAGATGGGTTAGATCTAAAATTTAGAACTTTTGCTAGATTGAGTTCCTTCAAAATGAGGAAAGTCATAGCCTTTGAATCCTACATAATTTATATTAAAATTATTTATAGGTTGTATTAGATGTTAAGTTGATTAAATTATTTTATGACATAATATCAACATTGTATTTGTTACTACAACAATTATAAACATTGTCATAGTAATTATTTTTGTCTTTGTTATGTATGTTGTTTTATTTTTGGAAATTGGCACCACTTATAATCAAAATGAAAAAATATGTTATGACTTTAAAGTCTAAGTTTTATCTTTGTAATGATTAAAGTAAATTATGAATTAAAATAGCAACATAATTTATTATAAGTGTTTTTGGCAGTGGTAGTATATTAGAAACTAAGTTGATGAATGCTTACTTTATGAATAATAGATTAACTTGAGAAATTTCTTACCTATACATTTATTTAATGATATTGATGTTAGTAAAGCCTCCCTTATTTATTAATATTAGATGTTTTAATAAGCAAAATATATTATGAACTAGAATAGCATTAGCGCAATACAATTTGATTTTTTTCATATACAAGAGGAAAGGGGAAAAACCAACTAAACTAATTATTACAAGTGTCCATTATTTATTTATGAAGCATTTGAACAATGTGTTTAATTGAAAAGAGCATATTTATAATGAAAATATAGATATCTTACAATATTTATATTATCATTAAGATTGTATATCATCTATTAATTTATGTTAGGGCACGGAGGAATCGAACCACCATCGTCGTGCTTGTAATGCAGGTGCTCTTCCATTGAGCTAGGACCCTTTACAACATGAGGGGAGAGGGACTGTGTTAACACCTAGATTACACATTTCTAATCCTCCGTGACAGATCAAAATGATGACAATGTTAGACTTTGATTCTTTCAAAATGATGAAATTCTTAGACTTTGATTCCTTACATAATTTCTATTAATATTATCTATAGTTTGTATTAAATGGTAAGTTGATTAAGTTTATGTAATGACATCAATATTGTATATATTACTATGATTAAGAAATTGAATTATAATTTGATATGGTAACTAGTACATTGTTGGTGTTGAGTTCCTATACTAGTAGAAGGTTGGCACAATTTTAGAATGGCCCATTTAAAAACTATTTAATGTAAAGGTTTGGTACCCAATATTGTTCTAAAATGTTCCCTTGTATTTCCCTGAACTAGGCTTCCATCAACCAACCTTTACATGAAGAGTCTCACTTTCATCATTCTGGAAGATATATGAGGTGGTTTTTGTCATCCAAATCATCTCTCCTTCATCATCAACTCATGATCTAACTAGCAACATATTTCCTTTCTCAAATTCAATCATAGGATTGAATCTTGGCTTTAGCTTGTTGCACTTGGGTCCAACATATACCAGTTCATCTGTCACATTATCAAAATCTCCATCCATAATACTTATATTCCATGCAGTGCATTATGATCAGCATTAAATCTCACATGGATTAAATTGTCTTTATAATGTAATGTATTTGATGATAATGTCTAACATGAATTAAAGCTAACATGATGCTACTACTTAATGATTGATTTTCTGGATTAAGTTATGTGAAATATTTTCAGT
>LPNX011185327.1:14214-28518 GCA_001517045.1 Pseudotsuga menziesii
CATCCTTAATTACATAATTGTTTGTTTCTAAATTCAAGCCAGGAATAGAATATCTACACCCAATCCATTTTGTTTTCTTTGACGGGGTCAAAAATTTGCCGAAAGCATGAAAGGTGAGCGGTATAGACGTTTCCAAAAACCTCGGCCAAGATATACATCCAGCAATATTTCGTCACTGCAAAACTCCGGACCCTCGATTTGGATGCTCCAAGAAATGTACTCAATCTCTCTACCCTTATATGTAGATCCATTGTGATCAAACGTGGCTTGATGTTTATGTCGAATTCTAAAACCATTCCTCTTTTATGGCACTATTGGTCAGGACCTGGCTGATTTCAGAAAGAGTTTTTATATTTCTAGCAGTAGTGTACTTTTAGGAGTCTCACTGATAAGCAGTAGACTTCAGTTTGATGTTTCAGTTTCATAAACAGTTTTACTTGCTTAGTGAGTGAGAAGGTTAACCTCTTATCGAACTTGATATTTTTAAGAACTTTAAACTACATGAATAAAACTATTTATGAAACTATAACCTCAAACGGAAGTCTGTTTCTTATCGGTGGGACTCCTAAAAGTACAGTACTGCTAGAAGCATGCCCTATTATTAGCCCCTTGCCACGGCTATATGGACTCTATGATTCGGCTTGCCATCATTTTTATTATTCCTGGCTTGAAAAAAAATATTTAACCAAAGTATTATATGCATCTTGTTTTCAACATTTATTTCAACCAATGAAAATATTTGAACTTTTATATCATCCAATAGAGTTGTTTGTGTTCTTATTTTGCGTCATCCGGAGGCAAAGGTTGAGGAAAATAGATTTTTGCAGCTTTGATCGTATGTTTGGAGAGCATAAGTTTTGAATATTATCCAAATTCTAAGTAATGCTAGATATAAGTCTAGAAATAATCAACCAACACTTAATGTTTTAGCTTTGCATTTAACTATAACCATAAAAAAAACTATAATGTAAACTTAGCATGCTAGGTAGTTGTTGCATGTTGGTCGGGCATCTATGCTCATGCAGGCATGTGTGCATGCTCTGGTAACTCCAACGCCACAACCTAGCTAGCCATCCATCTCTTAACTCGCATCTCTTCCTCTTATATTTTCCTTCCATATGGAGTGTTGTAATGTGCTTTCTCTATTGGAAAACTAGAAAACCAAGAACCAACGTAACTTCTGTGAGTCCCTAGACTCCTCCTGTGAAGATGGCCAACAAAGGTATGTCACTCCCATCTCCTATGGGGACCATTCAACCTCGTATGTTCCCTCCTTGGATGATTAGACCATTTGCACCTCATTTATGAATTTCATTCCATATTATTACAAACAATTACGATCCACATCACCCATTTTTTATTTACATTTCAATTTGCATAGTGACCATAGGCCAAATAATTCTCTTAATCTTGTTGGTTCCCCATCCACTCCCTTACTCTTGTTGATTCCCCCTCTGGTCGAGGATCCTTCGATGTGCCTTGCATTAACAACTTCTTTGTAGTAGGGATATGCTCCCTCCTTCACCCACAATATGCTAGGTGTTCTAACCAAATGATTAACGTTGCATGTCAATTTTCCAACTGTCTTCCCCTCTATATGCATTAATATTTCTGTCAATTTTATTTGGCCTCGTAACCAAACCAAGTAAACCGCAAAACAAGCATAATGTATAATTTCTTGAAACACGGACAAATATTCGATTTTTTCATGTTAGAATTTGATCCCCCATTTTAAAATCACGAAAAACATGCCAGCTTAAAAGGAATTATAGAAACACACATAAATCATTTGACAAAAAACGAAATAGTTTCCTCACGACTTTAGGATCTGGTTCAAAACCCTAGGGACACTGAAAAAATAAAAAAGTAAAAGGCACTAGCATTATTCTAGGCATGAATTAGAAGATCATGGTTTTGAGTTTACCTCGGAAATTCTCGAGTTCAATCTTCGCGAGGGCCCTGTCGACGTAAAAGCCGACATTGGAAGGGTCAACGCCGATTTCCAGCATATAAATAAAGAGTGCCTGCTTGAACTCATCTTCTTGAAATATTTGATAGCCCGCCTATCAATATCCTCAACAATTGTCGTTGTGCTTGCAAAAATTGGATCGAAGGATTTCTCGATGATATCAAATAAGAATGAAAACCAAAGAGAAAAATAAATTAACGAGGCTTCCTCTTCTATGACATCTCAACATTTGAATTCCTTGCTGATATTATGGATAGATTCAAAAACATATAAGACTAACCATTTGACAAACATTAAATAAACAAAGGTGGTCAATGAATGAAGACAAATAAATTAAATTTTGATAAGAAAGGTACCTAGTTTAATGCTTCTTGAAAAAGGGATTATATGTGAATGAATGTCAAAGTGAGAAATTTCGAAAATACTAGGCCCATTGTAAAATTAATTATTCCAACTCCTCAAATAATGTGTCAATTAGTGTTTCTATGAGCCAAGATTAAAAAATAAAAGGTTTATATCTTTATGTAGGTCTATTGTGATTAACATTTCTCTTATTGCCAACTCTTTCCATAAAACTTTTAGCAAGGATTATTATGTTCACTCATGACTATATAATTTATTTATGATAATGAATTATTAAAATTTATTAAATAAATAAAAATAATTTGATATAATAAATTTTAAATATCTATTTTATATACAACTATACATTTTTAATTTATTTTCATCATAAAGTATATAAATTTGTTAATTTAAAATATTTTAAATTAATTAAAAAGTAAAAAGAGATGCCAAATAATGTAAAATTTTAAAAAGTTGAAAACTTGACAGAAAATTTTCGAAGTTGAATTTTCTTCCAAGAACATTTTATTTTTATAGTTATATTTCAAAACTTTTATAACAAATTAATTTCACTTTTTATAAAACTAATTTTTCAATAAAAATATAAATTAATTTCTTATAAAATTAAATTTTCCATATCTTCTCTCTCTATGTATTAGAAGGACACTTCTTATTAAACTGTTAAATGAAATATGTATTTCATTATGTAGTGTAAGATATGATGCAATTCAATGGTGTGAAGCATTCTCTTAATAATGCCAAAAAAAAATCCTTAAAGATACCCATTATTGTTTTTAGTTTGGAAAATTTTCTCAAAAATAAAATCCTTAACCATACATACCATATTTTTTTTAATTTAAATAATTATTAAACTAATAAGAAGGGAACGATTTTTCTTAAGGGTATATTTTGTACTTGGTAAAATACTTTTCTTAAGGTTTCCCCGTATCTTTGATAAAAGTTCTTTTATTAAGATGAAAAAATTCAAAAACTTAATACCTATGGACACACATATATGACATTAAAATTACCCCTGACTTTTATGTGAAACTTTAATTACCTATGGTCGGTGTCAAAACAATTGCCCCTCACTAAAATTTTCTAACTAAGATTGCTCAAAGGCTCACGACTACCCAATTTGTGAGTACACTTTTTAGATCGGAATAGTGAAACCAAACTCATATTTTAAGTTAAAATTTGAGCATAGCCCAATTTTTTAGTACACGTTTTAGTAGGAAAAACAAGTGAAACTAGTGAGTTAAAATTTGGGCATGGCTATGTGAAGTTTGAGGTATGAGTAGAAAACAAAGAAAAATATGACACACCAAAAACCATGTTGCATTTAAAAATACAAAAAGATGGGAGTGCATATCAGTGGCTCAGCGAACAACCTAAAATAAGCCTCGATATTTTAATATAATGATAAGCTCAGCCTTAATTACATAATTGTTTGTTTCTAAAGTCAAGCCAGGAATAGAATATCTACACCCAATCCATTTTTTTTTCTTTGATGGGGTCAAAAATTTGTCGAAAGCATGAAAGGTGAGTGGTATAGACGTTTCCAAAAACCTCGGCCAAGATATACATCTAGCAATATTTCGTCACTGCAAAACTCCGGACCTTGGATTTAGATGCTCCAAGAAATGTGCTCAATCTCTCTACCCTTATATGTAGATCCATTGTGATCAAACGTGGCTTGACGTTTATGTCGAATTCTAAAACCATTCCTCTTTTATGGCACTATTGGTCAGGCCCTCGCTGATTTTAGAAAGAGTTTTTATGTTTCTAGCAGTAGTGTACTTTTAGGAGTCTCACCGATAAGCAGTAGACTTCAGTTTCATGTTTGAGTTTCATAAACAATTTTACTTGCTTAGTGAGTGAGAAGGTTAACCGCTTATCAAACTTGATATTTTTAAGAACTTTAAACTAAATGAATAAAACTATTTATGAAACTATAATCTCAAAGTGAAGTCTGTTGCTTATCGGTGGGACTCCTAAAAGTACAGTACTGCTAGAAGCATGCCTTATTATTAGTCCCTTCCCATGGCTGCATGGACTCTATGATTCGGCTTGCCACCATTTCTATTATTCCTCGCTTGAAAATTAATATTTAACCAAAGTATTCTATGCATCTTGTTTTCAACATTTATTTCAACCAATGAAAATATTTGAACTTTTATATCATCCAATAGAGTTGTTTGTGTTCTTATTTGGCCTCATCCGAAGGCAAAGGATGAGGAAAATAGATTTTTGAAGCTTTGATCGTATGTTTGGAGAGCATAAGTTTTGAATATTATCGAAATTCTAAGTAATGCGAGATATAAGTCTATCATTAATCAACCAACACTTAATGTTTTAGCTTTGCATTTAACTATAACCATAAAAAACCTTTAATCTAAACTTAGCATGCTAGGTAGTTGTTGCATGTTGGTCGGGTGTCTATGCTCATGCAGGCATGTGTGCATGCTCTGGTAACTCCAACGCCACAACCTACCTAGCCATCAATCTCTTAATTCGCATCTCTTCCTATTATATTTTCGTTCCATGTGGAGTGTTGTAATGTGATTTCTCTATTGGAAAACTAGAAAACCAAGAACCAACTTAACTTCTGCTCCTCTGAAGATGGCCAAGAAAGGTATTTCATATTTTTATTTTCAGCTAGTGTTTTTTTTAACTATATTATACTTACTGGAATCCAAAATAAGCTGCTAATCAACATGAGCTGAAAAGAAAAGGAACTAGGCCAACTCCTCCTTAAAACGAAGACGCACCGAATTTAGACGCAACTTGGAAGGCTACGCTCCCCTCACGTGTAACCTTCAGAAATCTGAGACCTGGGAGATAGGCCGCCGTGGAGACCCTGCAAAAAGCTCATCCTACTACTAGACAAGGATAGCTTGGGCTATTGCATGTTGATTAGAATGACTTCATTAGACTCAAGGCCAATAATAATATGATTTCATTCCTAGAAGCCTATATGCCATGACAGTTTTAAATCATTTCAATTTTTTCAAAAAATGGCAAATCGATCATAACAAAATTAAAAATCCATATGTTACAATAATCTCGCCCATATTCTTACCAGATACGGAAGCACTACAGCTCTGAGACAACTCAGACTTACGTATCCAAATATAATTTTGGTGAATTGTTAATAAGTTATGATTGGTACATTGCACTTACCTCTTCTTTGCTTCGATTGGATCGTTAGTTTGAAGAACACCCTGCCAAGTATTGGCTATGAGGGAAGCACCTGAGGTTTGGGTGGGAGAAGTTATTTTAGGCACCAACCCTACGTCCTTCAATCTGCTTACAACTTCAGGTATTTTGTCTGCCATGCGCTGTGGAATGTTTTGGCTTAGAGCTATCGTAGTCTGTCCACCCTATGGAGGTGCAGAAGAAACAACTTAAATGGACGCACTTTCATCTCCATCATCATGTATTATTAGAAGAAAATAAAAAATCATGAAGCTGCAATTTAAAAATGTAGCAGAAAGGATAATTTGTCTTAATACTCGTAAAAAGATTGGATTCTTTTGAGCTATACTTATAATTTTGGATTTAAAATGGAGTTCTTTGAAGTGCCTAACAGTAACTCTAAGTGCTTGATAATTATGTATTTAAAATTAATATCTGCAAAACAACAAACACTGTATAATACCTATCTACTTTGGCAATAACAAAAAAATGGAGAACTTGCAGAAAACAAGTATCTTAAGTTCAACTGGCATAGCGTCATTATCTGGGTGCAATAACCACATTGTGAGCAATTTGGAGCATATTGGTCTCAACTTCAATAACAAGAAAAATGGAGCTCACCCACACAAGTGAAGCAAGTTTAATAATCATTTGCTCACCCACAAAGTGAGCATTTGCAAGTATGAAGTTATTATCAACTTATTATTTATATTGTTAATTGATGCACGGCGTGACCTAGTTAAGAAACAGTTTTTATAATAATTTGAGCGATTCTATTTTGATGTTATAGCTGATGGCTGAGTAACGAACACTCTTCTTTGTCAACTTTGGTTTAGAATGAGCTTATAAAAAGATTTTGTGTGCAATTGATAGCAAGGACCTCTTCCCACAGGATCTGCGAGGTGTTCTGAACATTAGCTCTGCGGAAGAATATCGATTAAAGTTTTAATAGGAACCTAAGAAGTATAAAGAAATGAAGCACTGAAAATTCGCAATCGTTACCCAGCAACATTGAGAATGAGCTTAAGGCAAGACTGCAGAATGCTCTCTGGATATTGATAATGCACTCAACGCCAGAACTGCAGAAGGCTTCTAGGTTCTAGACAAGGTATTTGGGGCAAAAATCAACAATATCCTCGAAGCTACTGCAAAATTCAAAATAAAAGCAATAAAACCACTTTGTCGTCTCCTAAATCACTTCCTATAATTATTATGCTGAACACAATTTCCCAAAATCACCAATTTCCTATAAGGGTAGAGTAGTTTTACAGGTTTCATTCATATATTACTAGGTAGATTAGGTGACCACATTATCTTTATAATTACTTTTGCATGTATCTTATATAAAACTTTTAAAATATATGGAACCTTTATATTTTATTTTTATCTTTTCTATTGCAATAATGTCTCTTTCTATTTTTTTTATATGTTCATAATTTTACTCTTGAAATAACAATAGTTATATGAAACTTAATCCCATTATTTAAAATATAAAAAACAATAACATGATAAATAAAATAAAATAATATTAAAATTGAATTAACATAAACATAAAATATGTAGCTAATAATAATCTAAGGTCATGACATATTCGTGGAAGAGGGACGTGATTTAAGGAATAGATTGATGAGATTTGGAAGGATCCACGACCACCGATCGAGAGCTAAGGGTTTGGAGAAGAGAACAACCACGAGTGGAGGTCACAGGTGTCTTGTACATGAATATCATCAACTTGTAGAGAGACCTCGGAAGCCATTAGGGGTACAAAACCTCTTGGAAGGTGTCAACCTCAATTTTGTGTGGCCTATGGAAACTATGGAGGATTTTTTAATTGCATGCCAAAACTATGGAAACTATTGATCATTTGAAGGGCTTTATAGAACCCTTGTTCTTGTATTCGTTATGGACTCAGACCCTGGATTCCATGTTTTTAGACTCTGAATATCTAAGCTTATTGTTCATTTCAGCAATATTTTGCACTATGGAGAAAAACCAAGAATTCCATGGCGTTTCAAATGTTCGTTACATTGTGGTTTCCCATTCATTTGCACCAAATCTAAACTTTAATGTTTTGGTACATTCCATTTAAAATGGTTAAATTAACTTTGTTGATAAAATTTTCTCTCAAATTATGTATTCTATTTTGGTTTTTTGGGCCATGGTTTTGTTGTTTTATGATACTTTTGTGGTGTATTTTTTATGCCATCGTTATGTGATCATCGTGGTCCACTCTTTTTTGGGGGGGTACCTTCTTATGCTTACTACTAGAGTCATTTGTCATTTTTTTGGGAATGCTTTGACCTATCTTGGGTCCATCTTAAGGCTTTTGCCCGCATAGCCCCTCTTCTTTTCAATCTTCTTGTAGTGGTCCACCTTTTTTGTGACCTCCAATGGCCCAGCCTTGCGCTCCATAGCTTTGGCTACATGCTCATTTTGGTTGTTGGCACTCTCTTTTTGACACAATCTTTTATATTTTGGATACTTCTTTGCTGTCTTGTTTATGGGAGCATTGTCTTCCTTGTGGGTGTAGAAAATTGCACAAGCCCCTCCTGTTGTAGTTGTCATTGTCACCTATGTGCCTCTTTCCACATAATAAACTCTAGCCACCGACATCACCAATATTGTTATATGAATTAACTTTCTCTCTTGATTGTGCATGTAGGATAGGTGGTTGTACCTCTTTGAGCTCCATTTGTTAATAGTATCCAAAACCACACCAGATGCTTCTGTCACTTCTTTCCTTGAATAAATTAGGCTTCTTGCTATCAAACAATAAGGAACAAATTGATGGGATTTGGAAGGATCCATGACCACAGATCGAGAGCCAAGGGCTTGGAGAAGAGAATAACCACGAGTGGAGGTGAGGGGTGTCTTGGATGGACCTGATCAACCTGTAAAGAGAGATGTCAAGCCATTAGGGGTACAAAGCCTCTTGGAAGGTGTCAACGTCAATTTTGAGTAGCCTATGGAAATTATGGGGGATTTTTTTAAATGCATGCAAAAATTTTCTTTTGTTTTGTATGGACGGCCCGAGTAGAGATATTGATCATTTGAAGAGATTTATAGAATACTTGTTTTGGTTTTGGACTAGGATCTTGGATTCCTTGTTTTTAGACTTTGAATATCTAAGCTTATTGTTCATTTCAACAATGTTTGTGCATTGTGGAGAAAAACCAAGAATTCCATGTCGTTTCAAATGTTTACATTAAATTGTGATTTCCCAGTCATTTGGTTGAAATATGAATTATTTGCATAAAATTTAAAGTTTTATGTCATGGTATTCCATTTAAAATGGGTAAATTAACTTTGTTGATAAAATTTTCTCACAAACTATGCACTCTAATTTCTTTTTTCGGCCATCATTTTGTTGTTTTATGATAATTTTCGGATGTCTTTTTTATTCTATTGTGTGCATTCGTTATGTGAGATTGAAGGTCCACTCTTGTTTTTTGGGGTACCTTCTTATGGTTACTAATAGAGTCGTTTGTGATCTTTTTGGGAATGATCTGACCCATTTTGTGTCCATTTTAAAGATTTTTCCCTCATAGACCCCCTTCTTTTCAATGTTTTTGTGGTGGTCCACCTTTTTTGTGACCTCCAATGCCTCAACCTTGTGCTCCTTAGCTTTGGCTACATGCTCGTTTTGGTTGTTGGCACTCTCTTTTTTTGCACAAGCTTTTATTTTTTGGACACTTCTTTGCAGTCTTGTTTAGGAGAGCATTGTCTTCCTTGTGGGTGTAAAAAAATGCACAAGCACCTCCTCATGTAGTTGTCACTATCACCTATGTCCCTCTTTCCACATAATAAACTCTAGCAATCGCCATCACCAATATTGTTATATGCATTAACTTTCTCTCTTCATTGTGCATGTAGGATAGGTGGTTGTACCTCTTTGTGCTCCATCTGTTGATAGTATCCCCAACCACACCATGTCCTTGTGTCCCTTATTTCCTTGACTAAATGAAGCTTCTTGGTATCAAACTCAAAGACAATAACACGAAGGGTGTTTCTCCTACCATAAGGGACCCCGTGTAGATTCCATGGCATTGCCACCTTAACAAGCCACATGGCCTTAACTTGCACATGGACCCTTTTACACATTAACACACAAATGATGTGTGGCATAATTTTATATTGACGCGTCATCCATCACCTACCATGTGGCACCGCATAACTATGACACATCAGTTTTTTGATTCGTCTCTACATAAGTGTTGGGAATCCACCACCTATGAATAGGTTGGACATTTTGTTGCACTTCAAAGAAAACTCCAAACCCATATCTCTCTCTATATCACAAAGTAAAACATACCAAACTCTTGGGTGGAATTGAATCGTAGTAAGGGGAATGTTACCACCCCCTCTTAACCAACCAGTAAACTACTTAATGGTGAAAAACAAATGTCGACGTATATTGAAGTTTATCATTGGTAGTTTTGTGTGTCCAATTCAAGATGGCTAAAGGAATTATTGGATATATACCCAAGAGCACATTCAATAAATATTTGTGAATGGTAGTATTCCCTCTCAACATATTCAATTGTCATGGATTCTAAACAACAATTTCACACATTCTTGTCTATTTGTGTACCTATCAAGTTATGAACACATTAACAAAGATCGAACACCAACAATTTGCACTACTACTGACTCAGATCCAAATCACTCCAGTGTGAACTCAAACAATTAACCAAACACGAACATAACCTCATTACATTGAACCTTTGTAGTGAAATCATGGTCATTTCTCCTCTCATGCTATATAGGGTGTAATCTTTCACCGCGAAAAGTAGTTACGATTGCAAGGGGAACATCTCTCAATAATGAGAATCTCAATATCTTTCAAATTTGAATTGCAAAAGATCAAAAGAACTATCGCAAGTTCTTGCATTCCCTTTTACAAACTTCATTGAGGACTTTCCTCCTCATTCTAAATTTCTCTCACAAAAATAAAATAAAATTCAAATTATTGGAGAGAATCATTATTCATGACACATAACCTCCCTTATAATGTTATATTTTAGCAAATAATACCTCAGTCACCTTTGCTAATTCCAATTAGGGGTTTCCTTCGTTGACTGAGGGGATTGACAAGTAACTTATCGGCCCAATCACCCTTCATGCGTCCTCCTTGGCTAAATTTAGGATGAGGAGTTTTCATATATTTCCATAGCTTGTCATAGATTATGTCATAAGGTGTCATACATTCATTTGTGGGTTACACTTCACACATGCGCCCTACTTGGCTATTTTAACTTGAGGCCTCTTCATGAGATTCCTTGGGAGTTACTCTTCCCGTAGTGCACCCTTCCTTGGATACTTTTATCTCGAGGATTTACATCTCCTGTGGGGACCATTCAACCTCGTATGTTCCCTCCTTGGATGATTAGACCATTTCCACCTCATTTATGAATTTCATTCCATATTATTCCAAACAATTACGATCCACATCATCCGTTTTTTATTTACATTTCGATTTGCATAGTGACCATAGGCCAAATAATTCTCTTAATCTTGTTGGTTCCCCGTCCGCTCCCTTACTATTGTTGATTCCCCCTCTGGTCAAGGATCCTTCGATGTGCCTTGCATTAATAGCTTCTTTGTAGTAGGGATATGCTCCTTCCTTCACCCATAATATGCTAGGTGTTCTCACCAAATGATTAACGTTGCATGTCAATTTTCCAACTGTCTTCCCCTTTATATGCATTAATATTTCTGTCAATTTTATTTGACCTCGTAACCAAACCAAGTAAACTGCAAAACAACAATAATGTATAATTTCTTGAAACATGGACAAATATTCTATTTTTTCATGTTAGAATTCGATCCCGCATTTTAAAAACACGAAAAACATGCCAGCTTAAAAGCAATTATAGAAACACACATAAATCATTTGACAGATAACTCAGTAGTTTCCTCACGACTTTAGGATCTGGTTTAAAACCCTAGCGACACTGAAAAAATAAAAAATTAAAAGGCACTAGCATTATTCTAGGCATGGATTAGAAGATCATGGTTTTGAGTTTACCTCGGAAATTCTCGAGTTCAATTTTCGCGAGAACCCTGTCGATGTAAAAGCCAACATTGGAAGGATCAACGTCGATTTCTAGCGTGTAAATAAAGAGTGCCTGCTTGAACTCATCTTCTTGAAATATTTGATAGCCCGCCTATCAATATCCTCAACCATTATCGTTGTGCTTGCAAAAATTCGATCGAAGGATTTCACGATGATATCAAATAAGAATGAAAACCAAAGAGAAAAATAAATTAACGAGGCTTCCTCTTCTGGGACATCTCAACATTTAAATTCCTTGCCGATATTATGGATAGATTCAAAAACATATAAGACTAACCATTTGACAAACATCTAATAAACAAAGGTGGTCAACGAACGAAGACAAATACATTAAATTTTGATAAAAAAAGGTACCTAGTTTAATGCTTCTTGAAAAAGGGATTATATGTGAATGAAGTGTCAAAGTGAGAAATTTCGAGAAAACTAGGCCCATTGTTAAATTAATTATTCCAAGTGCTCAAATAATGTGTCAATTAGTGTTTCTATGAGCCAAGATTAAAAAATAAAAGGTTTATATTTTTATGTAGGTCTATTGAGATTAACATTTCTCTTATTGCCAACTCGTTTCATAAAACTTTTAGCAAGGATTATTATGTCCACTCATGACTATATAATTTATTTATGATAATGAATTATTAAAATTTATTAAATAAATAAAAATAATTAGTTAAAATAAATTTTAAATATCTATTTTATATACAAATATACATTTTTAATTTAGTTTCATCATAAAGTATATAAATTTGTTAATTTAAAATATTTTAAATTAATTAAAAAGTAAAAAGAGATGCCAAATAATGTAAAATTTTAAAAAGTTGAAAACTTGACAGCAAATTTTCGAAGTTGAATTTTCTTCCAAGAACATTTTATTTTTAGAGTTATATTTCAAAACTTTTATAAAAAATTAATTTCACTTTTTATAAAACTAATTTTTCAATAAAAATATAAATTAATTTCTTATAAAATTAAATTTCCCATATCTTCTCTCTCTATATATTAGAAGGACTCTTCTGATTAAACTGTTAGATGCAATATGTATTTCATTATATATTGTAAGATATGGTGCTATTCAACAGTGTGAAGCATTCTCTTAATAATGCCAAAAAAAAAATCCTTAAAGATACCGATTATTGTTTTTAGTTTGGAAATTTTTCTCAAAACTAAAATCCTTAACCATAAATACCATATTTTTTTTAATTTAAATAATTATTAAACTAATAAGAAGGGAACCATTTTTCTTAAGGGGATATTTCGTACTTGGTAAAATACTTTTCTTAAGGTTTCCCCATATCTTTGATAAAAGTTCTTTTATTAAGATGAAAAAATTCAAAAACTTAATACCTATGGACACACATATATGACACTAAAATTACCCCTGAATTGTATGTAAACTTTAATTACCTATGGTCGGTGTCAAAACAATTGCCCCTCACTAAAATTTTCTAACTAAGATTGCTCAAAGGCTCACGACTACCCAATTTGTGAGTACACTTTTTAGATAGGAATAGTGAAACCAAACTCATATTTTAAGTTAAAATTTGAGCATAGCCCAATTTTTTAGTACACTTTTTAGTAGGAAAAATAGTGAAACGAGTCTCATATTTAACAAGTTAAAATTTGGGCATGGCTATGCGAAGTTTGAGGTATGAGTACAAAACAAAGAAAAATATGACACACCCAAAACCATGTTGCATTTAAAAATACAAAAAGATGGGAGTGCATATGAGTGGCTCAGCGAACAACCTAAAATAAGCCTCGATATTTTAATATAATGATAAGCTCAGCCTTAATTACATAATTATTTGTTTCTAAAGTCAAGCCGGGAATAGAATATCTACACCCAATCCATTTTGTTTTCTTTGACGGGGTCAAAAATTTGCCGAAAGCATCAAAGGTGAGCGGTATAGATGTTTCCAAAAACCTCGGCCAAGATATACATCCAGCAATATTTCGTCACTCCAAAACTCCGGACCTTCGATTTGGATGCTCCAAGAAATGTGCTCAATCTCTCTACCCTTATATGTAGATCCATTGTGATCAAACATGGCTTGATGTTTATGTCGAATTCTAAAACCATTCCTCTTTTATGGCACTATTGGTTAGGCCCTGGCTGATTTCAGAAAGATTTTTTATGTTTCTAGCAGTAGTGTACTTTTAGGAGTCTCACCGATAAGCAGTAGACTTCAGTTTGATGTTTCAGTTTCATAAACAATTTTACTTGCTTATTGAGTGAGAAGGTTAACTGCTTATCGAACTTTATATTTTTAAGAACTTTAAACTACATGAATAAAACTATTTATGAAACTATAAGCTCAAACTGAAGTCTGTTGCTTATCAGTGGGACTCCTAAAAGTACAGTACTGCTAGAAGCATGCCCTATTATTAGTCCCTTCCCACGGCTGCATGGACTCTATGGTTCGGCTTGCCACCTTTTCTATTATTCGTGGCTTGAAAACAAATATTTATCCAAAGTATTATATGCATCTTGTTTTCAACATTTATTTCAACCAATGAAAATATTTGAACTTTTATATCAGCTAATAGAGTTGTTTGTGTTCTTATTTTGCCTCATCCGGAGGCAAAGGATGAGGAAAATAGATTTTTGCAGCTTTGATCATATGTTTGGAGAGCATAAGTTTTGAATATTATCCAAATTCTAAGTAATGCTAGATATAAGTCTAGAATTAATCAACCAACACTTAATGTTTTAGCTTTGCAT
>LPNX011185338.1:0-12003 GCA_001517045.1 Pseudotsuga menziesii
CATATACAAGATCATATCCAAAGTAATCGCCAATCGCCTTAAACCCCTCCTCCCAATGCTCATAAGTCCGGAGCAATCTGGCTTTGTGGAAGGAAGAGAAATTATGGACGGTGTGATCCTGGTCCACGAAGTGCTGCACTCGCTCAAGACATCCAGAATCCCTGGGATGATGATCAAACTTGATATTGCAAAAGCTTATGATAAAATCAACTGGTCTTTTATGGAGAAAACGCTGATCGCTTATGGCTTCTCGCCAGAATGGGTGGAATGGATCATGTCGTTGGTTTCGTCCCCGTTCTATAGCATTCTCCTCAATGGGTCTCCAACTTCATCCTTCCAACCCTCAAGGGGCATTCGTCAAGGGGACCCCCTTTCCCCTTTCTTATTTATCCTCATGGCAGAAGGGCTTAGTCGCCTCATTAAAGATCAAGTCAGCTGCAGGAAGCTCAGGGGGGTTAAAATTCAGAAAGGATTTCCCCCTCAGACCCACCAGCAATTTGTGGATGACACCATGCTCATGGGGCACCCTTCAGTCCAAGAAGCTAGAAGTTTCAAGAGATGTCTGGACATCTTTGAGCAGGCGTCAGGCTTGGCTGCAAATCCATATAAGTCTCAGGTTTTCTTTGTTAATACCCCGCCGGTTACCCAGAGGTGCATTTTGAGAGTCCTTGGCTTTCCCCGAGGGACCCTTCCCACCAAATACCTGGGCATCCCCATGGGCCTGAAGAGGCCGAAGAGTGCTGATTGGCAGGAATTCTTGGACAAAATGAAGCAGAGACTCTCTAGCTGGACCCTGCGATCCCTTAACTTTCCCAGCAGAGTGATTCTGATCAAGTCTATACTCCAGGCCATGCCGACTTACCTGTTCTCGGTCTTAGCTGCCCCAAAGGTCATTCTCAAGCAAATCCGAAGTATCCAACGAAAATTCCTCTGGGGATCGAACGGGGAAAGGACCAAATTCTCTCTTGTCAGCTGGGAAGACATTTGCAAACCTAAGGTCCAAGGCGGCCTAGGCTTAAGGGACCCGGAGGTCATGTCAGAGACTCTCGGAGCTAAGATATGGTGGCGATGGGTCTCCCATTCTATGGAACCCTGGGACAAACTGTGGCATGTGAAATACGCAAGGGACAGGCCCAAATCATCCCTGATCCGCTTCAACGAAAATCCCATTGGATCTCCAATTTGGACGAAAGCAGCTGCAGGCAGATCCATAATCCAGGAACATAGCTTCTGGGAGATTAGGAGTGGCAACCTGGCGAAGTTTTGGGATGATGCCTGGCACCAACTCCCCATCCTTGGCAGAGATCCTAGATGGCTCCCAATCATGCTCCAGGACCAGGATTGGGGACGAACGCGGGTGAACCAGGTATGGCACCCAGAACCCCGAGATGAGTTGCGCAGATGGAACTTTCCTGCAAAACCTGAGGCTATAAATGAGGAGGATTGGGCAACCTTCCAGGACGAAATGAGAAACTGCTGCATCAGAGCGCAGGAGGGGTCTGACATTCTCCGATGGGGTTATTCAACTAAAGGATCCTTCAGCGTCAAAGAAGCGTACAGCATCAGAATCTCTGGCAGTGAGGAGAAAGATGACACCTGGAGGAAGATCTGGGAAGTCAATTTATGGCCCAAGGTGGCTCTCTTCGTCTGGTTGGTGGTCAGAAAAAGGATTCTCACGGGGGAAAACCTACGGAAAAGGGGAATAATAGGCCCATCTCAATGCTGCCTATGCCTCCATGCTGAGGACACAATGGGACATATCCTAGACAGCTGCCCCTTCGCGGCTTCCATATGGGATAGGGGGGCGATGATGTTTAGAAGGAGCGACCGTGTCCGAGGTCTCCCCTCTCAAACTATCAAGGACTGGAACCAGCGGGCCTTCTCCAATCCCATCCTCAACACCATATGGAATGCTTTTCCAGGCATGGCCATGTGGTGCATATGGAAAGAGCGAAACGCGAGAATCTTCAGGGGCCTAAGCAAAAATCCGGAGGAGATCTGGAATACTGTGCAGGACAACGTGATTGCCTCCATCAAATGCATGCAGTGGTCTGATCAGGACATGGTCCCGCCAAAAGCGGAGGTTCACGTCGCAGAGAACTGGGGCTTGCCCAACTTGGCCTTCGCTTCCTCGCTTCGCCGGGATAAAAGATGTCCCCCGTCCAGCCCGTCCTCATGGGCGGCTCCCCCCCCGGGAGTTTTTAAACTAAACTTTGATGGCGCCTCTCGCGGCAATCCCAGAAAGGCTGGGTTTGGAGGGATGGTCCGGGATCACGAAGGTCATGTCCGAATGGTGTTCATGGGAGCTATTGGGGAAGACACCAACAACTCGGCTGAGCTAGAAGGTCTCTTGCGCGGGGTGGAAATTGTGATCAGGGATGGTTTTCTGCCTGCAATAGTTGAAGGAGATTCCTTTCACCAGGTATGGTCATCTTAGTTCTGTAATAGTGTTTACATTATTTTTTTAGACACTCAAGCCAACAAACTGACTTGGTTTTGGTTTAAATGCAAGCATAGGAGGAATAACAGCATCCCGGTGGAGCCGACCCATGCCTCCCTTTGTATTTAGATAAGGTAAAGTAAATTTACTTTAGTCAGTACAATTTTTCAGTTTTTAAATAAATTTTGTTATGGTTATAACTACCTAGCAAGTGGTTACAAGTTTTGGGGAATCCAACAAGGGTGGCAATAGGGTCACCTCCTCCCAATCCTACTACTTCCCAACCCAAAGGTGAGTATAAGGAAATTTTACTCTCTTAAAACCTTTATATAAAACAATGTTTTCTTAATGTTTTCTTAACTAACAACTGACCTTTCTTTGTTTCCTGGTTTTGCATGTGTATCCTCGCATGGATGCTACCCATCTCCAAGAATGGCTCATCTATCCATGTGGTAAGGGTTATATAACAAAAAATACGTGATTGGATTTATGGGACGTGTAGTAACCCTGATTTTGCCATATTTCAAGATAAGTTTAGACTGTAATTTTTGTTTAACCCTTATGGGTTTTGATTCTACAGGAAAGAGGGCTTCGCAACCTCTCCGTTCCATCATTTTCTCAATATTTTTATGTGTATGCTTTGAAAAGACGGTGGATGCCATCTTCAATGGTATTACAACCACTATGGTTTCACCGCTGATGTAATTATTTTACATGTTATAGTTTTAGGGAACAATGGATGCCATCTTCGATGGATTTACAGCCACCACGGTTTCGAACCCTATATGTTTAATTTGATATTTAAATAATTTAAAATGAATCCCTATGGGTTTGTATGAGCTTATTGTTTTGAGTTTTGGATCTTAATTATAGTACTTGTCATAATTTTGTTTATCGAATGGTTTCCATTTTACAATGGTCTTAGTGCCACATAAAAGATATTGAAGGTTTTGTTGTTAATGAATTATCTATGAGCTTGATTACAATCTGTAGGGTTGATTTTTTTAATATAAGTTTTTCCTTGGGATTAGATACCCATAAGAAGAGTTTGTGCAATCATGAGCTGGATGTGTGAGCTATTATGATCGTAATAGTATATCTAAAAGATTTAGTTATAAAAGTTTTCCTACTCGATTTCACACTTGTAAGTTTTAATTAGTTGACTTAATAATTAGAGTATTATGATTTTTGTTGTATTATAATTATTCCATTGATCTTGGTAAATCTCGATGTGCATTTGGGATTTTTACATGAGATAACATTTATATGACTTTAACTTGGGTTTGAAAAGCCTCTCGGCTCTTATTCTGTCCATTTTAGAAATTCCTAACTAATAGTTTATAGTCTTTTCAAAATACAGGTTATGCAAATGGATATTGAGCTATTTTATTTGATTTGGTTTGATTAATCATTTTCTGTATGAGTTTTTTATGTGAACTAATAAAAGTTCCTTATGTAAGCTGTATTGTAAATTAACTAACTTTTGACTCGAAATAATATGAATCTAGTTTTGAAATAATCTATTTTAAATATTGTTCTTGAAACATAAATAAGCATAATCTAGAACATTTAACCAGATCTATGATACTCCTTCATTTCGATTGACTAGTTGTGTGAACATTACAACATTATACGAATCTCTGATTCGGGTCTGGATGCACATACATAAATTCATTAATAAATATTAAGATCATGAATCTATGAATACTAATTAAAATTTATTTACTTTACATGAATATATCAAACATGAAATATATTTGGAACATATGCATAGTAGAAAGGATATTTGAAACAGATGCATAGTTCTATTACTGTAAAAAGAAATGAATATGTTCATAGTTAAGTTGAGATTCTACTTTAACTAGTTTAGACATAAGAAGTAGAATGAATATTATGAAACCCCTATAGGGAAAACAGGATTGAAATAAGTATTCCTCCCAACCAATTTCTATAACAGCCAAGTCTCACTTGCTCCAAGTTCCCCGAGCCTATTGATTGAACCACAAGGGAAAAATACACTTAATGCCCCATCTCTTTCATTGACACATCAGTTGGTTCTCAACTGCTAGCCTCCTTCTTGCTAAATGGACATAATATTATATATTATTTTACCCTCCTATTCTTTAGCATTCCACAAAGAGTTGTGAACTGATTTTGGGGAGGATGCCTCATGCATATTGAGTTCTCACTCAGCACCTAGAGCCACTTGTATTTTTCCATTGCGGGTGAGCAAACACTATTTCAGTTCTTATTCTCTATGTTGTCACTTATGATCGGCGCACGTGTGTCAAAGCCCAAAATTAGGCACACTGGCTCAATGACAACTGCGAAAAGAGCAACCACTGTCACCACACTCCTCTCTTCCTCGCTTCAAGTTGGCTCTTCTCCAACTCAAGGGGGGTTTCCCTAAGGTTAAGATCACCAAGGAAGTTGGAAGGTGTTGGGATAGGAAAAATGCATAAGGAAGAATATGATGTGGAAGTAAAAAAGAAAAAGTGCGCACCAGATAGAGAAAAGTAGGAGAAGGAAGAAGTGAGGGTGCATAGTAGAGGAAGTTGAGACAAGGAAAGGAAGATCCGAGTCAGTGGAAGAGGAAGGCAGAAGAGTTAAATATGGACATGTGAAATCCAAGGAAGACTACAAAAGGACGAACCAGCAGAAGGATAAAGGGAAATTTTGTGGCTATTCATGACTTGTACAGACAGGCTAAAAGACGTTTCTGTGGCTAGTTATAGATGTGGTTAATTTGATACAGGACTTTGGTGGCTAGGTATGGGCCGGAATTAATGTAACGGAGATATTTTGTAGCTACTTATNTTCAAGGAAGACTACAAAAGGACGAACCAGCAGAAGGATAAAGGGAAATTTTGTGGCTATTCATGACTTGTACAGACAGGCTAAAAGATGTTTCTGTGGCTAGTTATAGATGTGGTTAATTTGATACAGGACTTTGGTGGCTAGGTATGGGCCGGAATTAATGTAACGGAGATATTTTGTAGCTACTTATGTCTGTAGTAAATGATTTATACTCATTCAACCCTGCACAGTCTTGTAAATACTATAAATAGGAGGAACCTGCTCTGTATAAGGGTTAGCTTGGAGAGGTAGATTCAATTAGGTTCATTGAGAGTNTGTAGTAAATTATTTATACTCATTCAACCCTGCACAGTCTTGTAAATACTATAAATAGGAGGAACCTGCTCTGTATAAGGGTTAGCTTGGAGAGGTAGATTCAATTAGGTTCATTGAGAGTCAGTAAGAGTAGAAGTATCGTAAATATCAGAGACGAGTCTAATAGTAGAATGTTGTTGAGCCACACATCTGCAGCTAAGTGCGTAGACTATTAGTAGAGGTAATCTACAGCTAAGTGCACAGACTGTTAGTAGAGGTAATTTGCAGCTGAGTGCACAGATAGTAGAGTAGAAGAGTCGATCCAGGATGTGTACAGATCAGTAGGAGTATATAGAAGAATAAAGTAGAGAGAATGAGAGAAAGAAGATTCTAAGTCCATTAGATATATCTTAGAATAGTTTGCAAGTCGTAGACTGCAAGGTGCTATATACATTTCTCAATCCAGATGAAGAGCACCTTGGTGTTTTTTCCAAGACGAGTTTCCACGTTATTTCCTGTGTTGATGTATGTTGAATGCTTGGATGTTTAGCTGTCAAAATTGAATATTGAAGGTTTATGTGGATGTTTGTTTACTTTGTATTTCTTGCAGTTGTTGTTGAATGTATGTCGCAATATTACCAATCAGTAAATGAATGAATGAATGTTTAAAAGACTTAGGTCGATATGTTATGTATGATTTCATGGTTAAGCTGCTAAGTTACAATATAAGTTGCACACTGTCAATTTAGAAGTAAGGAATCAGCTGCATCACACAGTTGCACCAGTTGTTAAGTTGCAAGGACAAGTTTGTGTTGCACGTGCTGTGGCACATAGTTGCACTTCTGTAGCACGGTAATAGACTCCATCACTCCATCTATGTTGAGCGCCTTAGCTACACGCTAAGGGACTGCAATCCCTTTCCAACTGTAGAAACATGGTTCAGGTAGTTACACATTAATATATCTCGGGTGAGACTATGCCTACTTTGCGGGTGTTGCCGACTGAGCTTGCTTCATTGGGTCGATGTCTTTTGGTGTTTTGTTGGTATTGTGTTGTTGTTGAACCTCAAGTTGAGACAAGAATGGAGATTAGGCCAACAAAAGGTTTTGTTGTCGGTACCGTTAATCGTTTGAGTCGAGGGAAATGTTGTGGAATCTGACAAAGAAGGAAATAAAGGATTGGCTAGAGTCTAAGACGCTAGCATTCGCGCAGGATCACGGTTGAGCGCAGAAAACTAGTTGGATTGGTACATATATTATGATATTCATGAGATCTTCTTTGCATAGTTCCATATTGTGTTGCATGAGTGGTTGTCAAGATTGGAGACTAGGCAGAAAAATTTCCAGAGAAGAGAAGTGGTTGAGTGGAGTGATGAGTTGGTTCACGAGATAACCAATGTAAGTAACCCCATCTCTAGAGCTATTTATTTTTGGGTCAATAGTATTTTGCAAGGGTGTATTACTGATTTTTTAGTAGAGACTATAACCTCATATAGTGAGGCTGAAAGAAATTTTTTCCAAGGACCACTAAGAAGGTACTAATTGTCTATCAACACATGGATAAAGATGCTAGTTTATGAGAAGGGCATCTTATAGTTGAGTAGTTAAGCTGCATATCCAAGGAGAGGGGATATGTCGTGGATGATCTGTAGATGAAATGGGAAAATATGAGCTAAGATGTTCCCAAGAAGTACAGAACCTAAATTAGAAGTTGGATTCCTAAGAAGTGGAAGGAGATTTAGATCAGGGAAAAGAAGAAGGTCAGAGGGAGGTCGATGAAATCCTAGTTTGTTCGAAGAAAGTGAGAACATAATTCAGTTGCAGCTGGATGAAGGTTATTGTGAAGAAGAGGAGGACTACAACCCAATTTCTGAAGGAGAAGAAGAATATGAAGATTATTTGGGAACACCAAGGTCAGGACGCAACTACATCACACCCGGAGTATCACCAAAGGTAAGATCTAGAGCCTCATCTTGTGAAAGAGTTGTTAACACTGATAGTGTTAGTACTACGACTAGCACACAGGAGGGTACACCTCCATTAAATTGTTCATCAGATAATCCCAATTCCAACTCAATGGCTAGGCATGATATTCGGTTACCCACATTCAATGGGAATGGACTAGAGGATCCATAGCAGCATTGGTTCCTCTCTGAAGTTGTTTGGATGGTTCGCCTAGTTCATAATGCATACCTAAAGAAAGCATAGATGATCATGACTCTGAAGGGTCGTGCGAGGGATTAGTTTATAAAGTGTTGCATAGTATTTCCATGAACACCACAGAAGACCCTTGAAGACATACGAGTTGCAATGATCTGTGAGTTCAAGAAACCTAATTCTGAGTCACAATGCATCATTGATATCAAGGAGATAGAACAATCATTAGCAAATTTCGTATGGGAATTTGAATAGAGGTTTAAAACTTTGAAGGCCAAAGCAAGTTTCCATATGTCGGGTGTACACCATAAATATTGGTTTATTGCTCCGCTATAACCACACATTTGAGGCCCATTAATGCAACAAAAGATTGAATCACAAACCGAACTACTAGAATTGGAAATGAAGCTGGAAGCCTCACTAATCAATGATGGTATCGTAGATATGGTGCATATTTAGTCGCAGTTGGCTAATTTAATGATACAATTTCAAGACATCAAGAAGGGAAAGGAAGCATATGAATATTTATGGTGTACAAAATGCATAATGGATGGACACACCAAGGATAATTGTCAGACCTACATGAACTATATCGCATCGGGTGTGCCAAACCATTGAGTGCCCATGGACTACCATGGTGCTGCATATGCCAGACTAGAGGACATCGTGACAAAATATTGTAAGTACCCCAACAAACCTTTTTTGTAAATTTTGTACATCAGTAGGCCATGAAGAGAAGGATTGTAGAGCATACCAACTCTTGAAGGAAAAAATGGTAGACACCTACTTGATGAATAATGATGGGTAGCCTCAGGTTGAACCAATGAAAGCACCCTATCATCCTACACAATTCCCACCCATTCAGTATCAGAACCAGTATCGGTATCAGTATGCACCATAGAACCAATATCAACCACAATACAAAGAGAATTAGTACCCCCTGAAGCAACCACACCCTCACGGAAGGGGTGGTGGAAACTTCAGAGGAAGAGGAGGAGGAGGATTTGGTAGAGGAAGATGTCAGGTTACATGCTATAATTGTGAACAACCAGACCATTATGCTAGAAATTGTTAGGAACTTGCAAAGACATGCTCATATTGCAAAGCGCAGGACCATAATGTAGAGAAGTGTCCCTAGTTGATTGTGAATTGGCAAGCTAGTACCACTACAGGTCTTAGCCCTGCATAGAATCTAAAGCCGAAACAAATACTAACTTGAATGTCCAGATGATTGCTGTTGAGCTGAGAGAGTCGAGCGTTGATGTCATGACACGAGGAGGTGTTGTGGTCATAGCTGATCAAGAAGTGCCGCAAGAGAAACTTCAACTGTAGGTACGACCCGTGGTGCAGAGAAAAATGCCATTCGATGTTCAAAAATAGAAGGAAGTCTTTTTGGACGTGCGACTGGAGTTTGTGGACCCAGAAAAAACCACTGTCCTCAGTCGAAGTAAGGGATATTCTTGAACGATTTCAACAGATATTTTAGAAGAAGGTCCCACATAAGGTTAGTAAGCTCAAGTCATTCATGTCAAGTTGCTTAGTGCAAATTCAAGATAAAGATGTTATCCCAGAAATACAAGCACTGATAGAAGAAACCCCAGAAAAGTCACAACCAGAAAGGAGAGTTAGACAGGATAAAAAGAAATTTAAAATTGGGTGCGAGTTAAGAATGACTACGCAGATAGGAAACTATGACATGGAATATGTTATTTTAGACCTGGGATCGAACGTCAATATTTTGACACGATAGAACTGGGAGAGTATGGACAAGCCGCGCATGGACTGGTCCCCTGTTTAGTTGCGACTTGCAAATTAGGAAAAGGTCCTACCAATTGGTAGGTTGAGTCAAGTCCCTATTGACATTGAAGGGTTGTGCACATTTGCAGACTTTGAAGTCATTAACATTGTCGATAACAAGAATCCATATCCCGTGTTGCTTGGGATAGATTGGGCCATAGATAATCAAACCATTATCAAATTTAAGAGAAGAATACTCTCATTCGAGGGTAGTATCTCCCATTGATCCATTGGAGGGACAAAGATACGTCGAGCCTATCTATAATGAGGGATAGGGTGAGTATATTGAATAGATCTATAATGTCACTACCCTATAAGAAGATTACATCAATCCGACAGCAGATGGAAACTTGAGCTAGAGAAGTGCAAGTTCATGCAAATCCGACTCAGGAGAGACCTTCAAGAATAGGAAAAGATGGTTGCATGAGGTATCTATGAGAAAGTGTGCTGAAATTACAAGGTCTATGTGATGGGTGGAGAATGAGTTAAGAGAGCTTTCCACCTATGAGGGTTTACCTAATATTTTGACCTTCCTAAGTGAGTTTGAAGGACTTGTAATATATTCGCAATGCTTGTCTACGTTAGACCTCGTACTAAAAGATACACCCGCTAAATGGTGGGGTACACACAAGAAGTCCATATCATAATGGCCACATTGCAAAAGGTTTCTAGAAGCCAGATTCTGTGAAGAAGTCACCACTATGAGTCACAAGTACATAGGGATGTCAAGCCCTATCGAGCACATAAATCAATGTCATATAACATTTGTAGAATACCTGAGTCAGGAATGGGTCCATCATTCCATTCATACATTGGAAATGACACCCCGAAGTTGGTATACATCTATGGAATTGCGACAAGGAACTCAAGATTGGGAATAGGTAGCTAAACAGTTCGGGCACACATTTGAATTTTCTAATGAGAAACCTACAGTTGATGATACACTTCAAACGATAAAGGAAAAGATATTTGCTGAAATCCTTGTCGAAGAGGAAAAATCCCACCAGTGCAGTGCGACCATCCACCGATGGATGGCTTGCTACAATGTAGCTGAAGACCTAGATTATGACTCAAATAACATAAACATATAGGAATCAGAGGGTATGCATGCTGTAGAATCAAGTGGTAATTCAAGAAACCGGTTCCTCAAGCCACTGAAAATACAGAAAGTAAACATTAGGTTACCAGAGAACCCAAAGTTCGCCAATATAGGAGATTATTGGGATGATGAGACGACCACGAAGATCAAAGACTTAATGCATGAGTTTCAGGATCTATTCCCTACCAACTTTTCAGAGATGAAGGGGATAGTAGGAGACCTAGAGAGATGAAAATACCCCTTAAGCTAGATGCTAAGCCAGTCAAACAATGACCTAATAGGCTGAATCCGAGGTATAAAGAAAAGGTAAAAAAAAATTGGATCGCATTATTGATGCAGGAATCATTGAACATGTTGAGGAATCCGAGTGGAGCAACCTTATAGTGATCAAGGATAAGAAAACCACAGCTAAAGTCAAGATCTATGTCGAACTAAGGAAGTTGAATGATGGATGCCTGCACGATCCATTCCCAACACCATTTACAGATGAAGTATTGGAAAGCGTCGGAGGATAAGAGATGTATTCATTTGCCAATGGATTCTATGGCTATCATCAAGTCAAAATCATGAAGGAGGATCGCCATAAAATGGCCTTCGTCACGGAATGGGGATGCTACCAGTATACGATAATGCCCTTTGGAGTGAAGAATGCACCTGCTATTTTTTCTAGAATAGTAGTTTCTTCTTTTAAATATTTAATTCTTAAGTTTCTTGAGGTTTACTTTCATGAATGGACTGTTTTTGGTCTATTAAGAGACCATATTGAAATTTTGCGCATGATATTAGGCCACTGTCCCTAGTATCAGATCGTGCTTAATTCCAAGAAATGTATTTTTTGTTCACCATTTCGTGTGATGTTGGGTCATGTTGTATGTCACAATGGAATTTCGGGTCAACCAAGCAAAATTTGCGATTATCCTTGAGTTACCACCACCCACATTAGTCATGCAACTCAGATCAATGCTTGGACATACAAGCTACTACAAGAAATTCATTAGAGGATATGAAGAGATAACTGCACCTATGGAGAAGCTTTTGAATAAATATGCAAAGTTTCAGTGGATGGAACCCTACCAAGAAAGCTTGGATAAATTAAAGAACAAGATGGCCACTGCAACAATACTGGTATTCCTAGACTAGAAAAATGAGTTCCATGTTCATGTCGATGTACCATCTGTCGTGCTCAACATTGTCTTGATGCAACCGAGAGAGGGCGCGTTTGACCACCCCATTGATTTTTCTAGTAGGAAACTATCAACAATAGAGAAAAATTACATGACAACAGAAAGAGGACTCGCCATGGTATACACGCTGCAGAAATTTTGACATTACTTGTTGGGTGGGAATTTCAAAATGTACATTGATCATTTGGCTTTAAAGTACCTGGTCAACAAGCCAGT
>LPNX011185338.1:25053-51888 GCA_001517045.1 Pseudotsuga menziesii
AATCGGTAGCATAAACGCTACCAGTTGACATAATTTATATATATATAACAAATTAACAAAAAAAATCAATTTAACTACAAATTTTCAAAAATCCGGCAGCATTTCTGCTTGCCAGTACACATTTTAAACATGAAAATTATAAAAACATACATTTACCAAATTTTAAAACAAATTTTATAAATTTATAAATAAAAAAAATTTTAAATTCCATTTAAATTGAAAAACAATTATTTAAACTGTTACCTCTTGGCTCTGACTCCATCGTGACGAGGTTGGGTTGCTTCGGGGTGCTTGGGTTACTTCGGGGTACCAATCCTTACGCCGTTGTTCCGTCGTTTCTCGGTCGAGCTTCCATAGTGAAATTTTGCAAAAAAACGATCGCAGCCCCCGCGGCCTCTTTTTATAATTTTTTCGACACAGGCACCTCGGTCGAGATATTAAGACCTCGGTCGAGGGTTTAACAAGTCCTCGACCGAGGTACGTTTTTCTATTTTTGCCGAAATGCGCTTGCTAAAAAGTGTTACCCAGGTCCATGGATTCACCCTCATGCTTGTGATGAAAACTTGTTCAAAGTGTATGGAAAGTTGTGACCTTAAAGATCATACTATTGGTTGACTTTGGTTCTTTTATTGACTCCGAATTATAACAGGTATAGTTACTATTCTTGTAAATTTAACTATTACTGCTAAATCTCTTACTCAGTACTTATGGTTCCTTACAGAATTGTAATTTATCATTTACATATTAGTATTAACTTCGTTCTATGTGTAGTTTATTTAAAACTATTAATCCTATGTTGGGTTTTTATATATGCAGGTTATCATCTCATACTAGATTCAGTTCTTGATTATCTTATGAGGATAAATTGAAAAACATGGCATATTACATATGCCATGTTTACTAAGCATAAGCTTAGTGGTTAGTTGTATTGTCTTAAGTTAATGTTTTAACATAAGGCTTAAATGTTAAATGCTTTAAACCTATGGTGGATTACATTATATTATTACATAAGTCTTATAGTTAACTTAAGGCTAGCATAGTCCATATATTGGACCTTACACTTAAACCCTACCATTGTAATATATTAAGCCTTTCTATGATGTCGACGTTGTCATGTTAATGGTGATAGGAAAATAGGGTGGCGAAACTATATCATATGGTAGAAACCATATGATAGCAGGGTTTAAGACTTCATGTGGAATGTGGACTTAGATAGCAATGCAATGAAACCTAAACTATGGAGAGTGGGTTTTTTTATGGCATTAATGGTTTCCAGCTGGTGCATTCAATGCTTTTTGAGAAGCATGACAGCCTTCCCTTAGGCTTGGCTCATGATGTTTGTGCATTGTGTTTTTCATTTGGGGTTTTTGCACTTTGGCTCTTCACAAGGGGGCAATGGAGGAAACCTCCAGGCCAAGAGGTATGCTTCTTTGGGTTTATACTACTGCACATTGTTTGGTTTACTGTTTGCTAACGTGGCCATACTTCTCATCCCCAGTTTCGCTTGTGTTTGTAGGTGCCGAAAGGTAATGAGGAGCACCATGGATTCAACTCTGTTTGGTCCAAGCATTTGCAATTGTGGCCACGGTAAGCCTGTGATAAAGTATCTACATGCTACCTCTCATCCCTTTTAGGAAGAATGCGCATATATTTGTTGCTTGGTTGGGGTTTTATGCTGTGGGGTTTAAAATTCTCCTTCGGGCATATGATTAGAGACTTGGATTTTAACAATTTTTTAATGGCTTGGGATGTGGAGCAAAATCACACTCCCTTTGGTTCTGTATATAAATTTTGGGTTTTTAATTTTAAACAAGGGTTTGGGCCTTTAAGCCATGGGATGCACCATTGTTCGCAATGTTTCCATAGCCCATTGACATGCCCGTAGACTTTGTTTTTGGCTTCGGAAGCAACTATGTGGAGACCCAACTTTACCATACTGTGTATGATGTTTATACAGTGCGTTTTTAATAAAGCACTCATGCCATTTTGCTTACTGTGTTGTAATGTATGTGCTATGTTATGGTTTATTAGTTTGGTTTTGACACAGGCATTCACCTTCATTTGGGTTCTATGTGTTGTGTATATTTTAATGGTTGTAATATGTGAACAACGTGGGTGGCTGAGAGGTCAAGACGTCAATGGCTTGAGCCTTCCCATCGTGGCTACGATAGTTATACTGTTAATTCATTTCTTTGTTATCATGTATTAGATAGTTTAATGGTTGATTTGTTAATAGGGTAGTTTTGTAAATAAACCATACTGTGTAGTTCTATTTTTGCATGGCCGTAATTTATGTGAGTGTTGTGTGTAGCATCTATGGGTTATTTTAATTACTATGAATTCGTTGGTTTGTAGAGGCCAGCATTTAAAGGCCCTCGATGGCATTCGTTGTTGTATTTAGCCTAAAAATTGACTCTGTGTATTTATATGTTGTCTGAGGCCGTGCTGTAGCGAAATCATAGTTATCCTAACAGAGTGGTAGTGGTTTAAAAGATTGTTGCCCGCATACATATTATGTATAGAATGGCCTTAACGTGTATGTAAATGAAACCGATAGGGTTTGAATCTTGTTTGGATTATGTAATGTAATTAAATGGTATTTTAATAAATAAAAGCCCATGCTCAATGCCTATAGCAGGGATTTATGAACATAGTGCAATTTCTAGAGATGTTTCTCAACACTAAAATGCTAGGATGTACTTGTACGATACACCTAGGGATACAATGGCCAAGGATCCGATGCTCTAGAGCTTATGCTCAACATCAACATGGAAGGCTCCACGGATTATGCCCAACACATCGAATTATATTTTCATGTGTTCCAAAGCTTCTTGCTCAACACAAAGGTAAGTACTCATGTTCTCCATAGCTTCTCGCTCAACACAATTCATCAATCACTCAAGTGTTCCAGAGCTCCTCGCTCAACACAAAACATCTCGTCAATCATGTGCTTCAGGGTCCATGCCCAACAAAAACAAGCATATACATATATCATCAATAATTGGCTTACACCCAATATATAAAACAAATCATCATGTTCATATGCAATGGAATCTTTGACCCAATATAAAATAAAACATCAATATAATCATCATAATCAATAGGCACATGCCTATAATTGTTAGGTCCAAAATTCGAGATATTACAATAATATACCCCTTTTTCAAACCAAGGGGCACTACTTACGAAAAAGGTATACTCCATCCAATCATGACTGGAAGAGATCTCCTAGGAATCAATTTATACTTTTTTGGGCCTCGGGGACTAAATTTACGAAAAATTCCATTCTAGAGTATTCTTAGTAATTTTAGACTCTCTAAACATGAAACAACAAATGAGTTTGATTTCATCGGACTCATAAAATCAAATGATGAAGGACCCTTTCTTGGAATGAACCCTTCCTTTCTCACATTCATAAAACATATGAGAATGGACTCATCACTTGATGAGATATAACGAGTGTTTGTTACCCTCTTTGAAACCATAAAAATGAAAAGAGGTACTCATCCTTCGTGATTGGGAAATTAAGGGAAGAGTTTGTATTTCGTTATAGTTATGGCATTACATAGTCACTCTTGAACATGGAATGCGTCTTCAAATGCATTCAGTACTTGGGTAATATGTTTATCTTCAAGTCCTATTTATTCCATGAGTCTTCTTGCTCATTTTAGTTGTCCATGAATGATCCCTCTGTTACTTGCATTGGTGGATTGGTATCAGTCTCGTCAAATTCAATAATCCCAAGTCATTCCATGCCAATGTTCAAGAGAAGTTTGGTCATATGTTTGCCATTTGTAGTCATGTTACCTTCTATTATGTTGGTCATCCTAGAGTTAGTCTCGTATATCAATTTGTTGTCTGGTTTTCTCTAAAGCATATGCAATCGTGTTTCGTGTCGATGATGGGGGAATCATCATGGCTTTCCTTCGACGAGTATAATATTGCTGACTTCAACACCTCATTGAGGATTTAGAATTAGAAACCAAGACAAGTACCTTGAGCCTGCATTACTCAATGGAAGGTTTCTTTTCCTTCAATAGTAGGTTTTCATCAATGACTTTTGACTGGAATATTCTACTGAGTGCTCGACTCCAAGTCCTTTATTCACACTTGGGAGGATGTACTGATATAACTTGGGAATCATTCACATCAATGGTGATTTCCCTCGCACTTTTTAACAATTTACATCAATGACTGGTAATCAAGTGGTCTCTACCATGTTCGACATCAAGACATTGTAATCACATGGTTAGATTCGTAACATTCCAGGTTCGACTTGAAGACCCTTGGTTATCTGATATTTTTCCCAGGTTGCGACAGAGTTTGTTTTAGTCATATTACATGGATACAGTTTGTATTGGTTGTGGCTGTGTTATCATATAATCATTGATCTATGTTTGTGTCTAGTAGCCGTGATTGTGTTCAGTCGGTCTCTACTACCATGGATCTGTAATGTATTGGTCGACAACCATGTTATGATTCATCTGAGATTTGAGTCGATTGTACTGCAACATTTTCCACCCAATATCCTTGCCATCGATTTTCTCACTTTGCAAAGCATTCACCTATCGTATTCCTCTAACTTCATGCTTTAGGGGGGATTTTTTTACAACAAAATTTTGTCACCTTGAGCCATGTCTTAACCTTGTTCCTAATGCCTAAAGTTCCATTAGATTAACTAGATTGATTATGAGGTTGTTCTTACCCCTTTTCCTGCTCTAAGTAGGTTGGAACTCTTCCTCCTAATGCATAGTGTGTCATCCCCTTAATGGCTCTCTTTCTACCTTGACACGGTGTGCCACTAGCACTCTTTCCCTTCATGCAAGGTACGCCATCCCCTTTCTGGTTCTTTGTCTCCTACTGCAGGGTGCGCCAGTGGTGTTTAGAGGGGAAAATTTGAGGATTTGAGGCCCTTCTCGAAGGTGGATGAGGTGGAGGATCATCTCTAGCTTCTAGGTGAGGTGGAATTCATCTCCATAACCTATTGGGAGGTTCCCTTAGACCTCTCCTCTTAATTTTCAACCTCCTCTATCCTTTTAGCCTTATAAAGTTGAACCCTCTCTACATTGTGAAGGGAAGAAGGACTATGGTACTCTTATGTTGGTGGAATTTCTAGGTGACCCTTATCATCCTTTGGGAGGCATACCATCATTCTTTGGAGGCTTGGCTTGGATTGTTGGATGGAAGTTTGCAACGTTAAGGCTTAGGTTCTGACATTCCTTCTCTATGTAATTCTATGTATCTCCTTGATTACAGTAATACAAACTTTTTCTCTCAAGTGTTTTACATTTCAAGATCTGAAAGCTCTGGATCTCGGATCAACAAAGAGGAAAAGGATTTGCAGACCTTCGGTAAGTGACATATTTTTCAAATTGCACCTCTATTGATCTAGGAAAGTAGGTTGTATTCTGCACTTGATTTGTTCTAGATCCTCTTGGACTAGGGAGATCTAGCTTGAGTCTTCTTGAGTAGATTTATCCATTAACGTCATACTGGAGTTAGGTCATTACCTTCTTTTGTAAGGGGAGCAACCCACCAACCTCTAGACATCATGTTGGAACTTGGCTACGAACTGTATGTGAAAATAGTTCTCATTCTGTTTCAAGCTCGATAAAAAATGAAACATAGCATGGTTCCCATTCTGTGTTAATCTTGTTAAAGAAATGAAACAGATGCATGTGATCATAGTTCCTATTCTCTGTCAAGCTCATTAAAAAATGAAATAGATGTCCACAAGCATAGTTATTATCTGTTTCAATATTGCGTAAAAATGAAGCAGGTGTGCTCAAGCATTGTTATCTTTTGTTTCAAGCTTATATAAAAATGGAACAGGTCCCGAAAAGCATAGGTATTTTCTGTTTCAATCTTGTTTAAAAATTAAACAGGTCACTTTGAGCAGGGTTCCCTTTTGATGTCAATCTCGTTAAAAAATGAAACAAATTCTTCCATTGTGTCAAGACTCAATACTTGAACCTTCATTTCATCTTCTTGTAGCACTTGATCCTCTTTCTTCCTCTATTTCTCGCAAACCATTTTCTAGACATAACCTGAAATTTAGTTAGAAAAGTGTAAGCATACAAAATGAACCTTGGGGGGCATGTACCCTAACTCTTTATATTGGATTTAAGCTACTTGACAGTTATACTGGGGGCAAGTACCAACCACTAGACATCATGCTGGGAAAACACCTGTCAATGGGAGTCATTTTGAGCATACTTTCTTTTAGTTTAGAGATCGCTAAACCATGAAAAGACACTTTGAACATAGCTCTTATTCTATGTCAAACTCGTTAAAAAATGAAGCAGATACCATGGGCATTATTTCAACCAATCTTTGAGCTCATTAAAAAAAAGTAAGATAGTGTTGAGCTTACCTTTCATTTTTCGTGCTCTGATTAAAACATGAAAAGTGGTTTTATCTTACTTTATCGCTTTTTCGTGCTCTAGATTCAAACATGAAAAAGGTTCTAAGCGCCTTTGATACCTTCGATGTGCTCGTTAAAAACTTGGTGAAGAGGTATCGAGTGTACTTTTTACTTTGTTTCAAACTCGTTAAAATTGGCTTATGAAAAAAAACACAATAGATTCCTCTTTAAGCTCTTTTCAGAGTCTTAAAATGTTAAGAGATCGTCGAGTGAACTTGTCTTCTTCATGCTCATAAAAGCACCCGAAGAGTCGTCTTCCTAGTGATAGTTTACTCATTTTTAAGACCAGGGGAACTACTTACTAAAAAGGTATACTCCGGCCAATCATGACTGTAAGAGTTCTTCCGGGAATCATTTTATATATTTTTGGGCCTCGGGACTAAATTGATGAAAAATTCCATTCTGGAGTATTCTTATCCATTTGAGACTCTCTAAACATGAAACAACAAATGAGTTTGATTTCATTGGACCCATAAAATAAAACGATGAAGGACCCTTTCTTGGAATGAACCCCTCCTTTCTTAGGTTCAAAAAACATATGAGAATGGACTCATCACTTGATGGGCTATAATGAGTGTTTGTTAGCCTCTTTGAACTCATAAAAATGAAAAGAGGTACTCATCGTTCATGATGGGGAAATTAAGGGAAGATTTTTTATTTTGTTATAGTTACGGCATTACATAGTCACTCTTGAGCATGGAACATGTCTACATATGCATTTAGTACTTGGGTAATATGTTTATCTTCAAGTCCTATTGATTCGTTGAGTCTTCTTGCTCGTTTTAGTTGTCTATCAATGATCTCACCATTAGTTGCATTGGTTGATTGGTATCAGTCTTGTCAAATTTAGTACTCCCAAGTCATGCAATGCCCATGTTCAAGAGAAGTTTCTTCATATGTTTACCATCTGTAGTCATGTTACCTTATATCATGTTGGTCATACTTGAGTCAGTCTCGTATATCACTCTATTGTCTAGTTTTCTTTAAAACATATGTGATCATGTTTCATGTCAATGACGAGGGAATCATCATGGCCCTCCTTCAATGAATCTACTCTTGTCAAATTCAACACCTCATCCGGGATTTATACTTAGAAACCAAGACAAGTACCTTGAGCTTGCATGCCTCAATGGTAGGATTCTTTGCCTTCAATAGTAGGTTTTCATCAATGACCATTTACTGGAATATTCTACCGAGTGTTCGACTCCAAGTCCTTTATTCACACTTGGGAGGATGTAGTAAGATACGTTGGGAATCATTCACATCAATGGTGATTTCCCTTGTACTTGTTAACAGTTTACATCAATGACTGGTAATAAAGTGTTTTCTACCATGTTCGACATGAAGACATTGTAATCACATTGTTAGATTCGTATCGTTGCAGGTTCGACTTGAAGACCCTTGATTATCTTATATTTTTCCGAGGTTGCAATGGAGTTTGTTTGTTTCATATTACACAGATACACTTTGTATTGGTCATGGTTGTGTTATCATATCATCGTGGATCTATATTTGTGTCTAGAGCCGTGATTTTTTTCATTCGGTCTCTAATACCATGGATCTGTAAGGTATTGGTCGACAACCATGTTATGAGTCATCTGAGATTTGAGTCGATTGTACTTCAACATCTTCTACCCAATATCCTTTCCTTCGATTTATTCACTTCACAAAGAATTCACCTATCCAATTCCTCTAACTTCATGCTTTTGGGGGGATTCTGTCACACCAAAATCATGTCACCTTGAGCCATGTGTCAACCTTGTTCCTAATCCCTAAAGTTCCCTTAGCTAAACTAGATTGATTATGAGTTTGTTCTTACCCCTTTTTCCTGCTCTAAGTAGGTTGGCGCTCTTCCTCCTAAGGCAAGGTGTGCCATCCCCTTAATGGCTCTCTTTCTACCTTGACAGGGTGTACCACTGGAACTCTTTTCCTTCATGCAAGGTGCACCAGCCCCTCTCTTGCGCTCTGTCTCCTACTGCAAGTTTTGCCAGGTGTTTAGAGGGGAAAATTTGAGGCTTTGAGGCCCTTATTGAAGGTGGATGAGGTGGAGGATCATCCCTAGATTATAGGTGATGTGGCATTCGGTTCCCTAATCTAATGGGAAGATCCCTTAGACCTCTCCTCTTAATATTCAACTTCCTTTATCCCTTTAGCCTTATAAATTAGAACCCTCTCTCCATTTTGAAGGGAGGAAGGAAGGACTATGGTACTCTTATGCTGGTGTAATTTCTAAGTGATCCCTATCATCCTTTGGGAGGCATACCATCATTCTTTGGAGGCTTGGCTTCACTTGTTGGATGGAAGGTTGCAAAGTTAAGGCTTAGGTTGTGACATTCCTTCTCTATGTAATTCTATGTATCTCCTTGATTACAGTAATACAAAATTTTTCTATAAATGTTGTTGTGTTGATGATGTTTAGATCTTTCTTCCTTATTTGTTAGGTTAGATCAATTCATATATAGATAATCTTGTACTATTTTCTTGTTTCCATTTTCTCTACATGGTTTTATAGCTCAATATCTGAAAGCTCTGGACCTTGGATCAACAAAGAGGAAAAGGATTTGTAGACCTCGGGTAAGTGATCTATATGTCAAACCTCATCTCTATTGATATAGGAAAGTAGGTTGCACTTTGGACTTGATATGTTCTAGATCCACTTGGACTACGGAGATCTAGCTTGAGTCTGCTTGAGTAGATTTATCCATTAACAAGAATATTTTATAATCTAACCTTTTTGAGAAACCAATCTTATCCTTTATAAAATTAGAAGGATTATTTGGGAAGTTGAGTATAACTATTGAAGATGAGTTTAAATGTTATCCCTGGATATTAAGAGAAGCATTGCAATAAGGCTGTGTTGGAAATGTTCTTTGTAAAAGGAAAGTAAATCGCAGTGGATATGCTATAGAAATGTAATCTTATTTCTTAGTTAAAAATAATACAAATTTTAACAATTTTGGTGGACGTAGCCCCTCATTGGGGTGAACCACGCTCCTGATTGGGGTGAACCATGTATATTGGTGTCTCTTTCTTCCATTTATTTCTTAGATGTTTTATTTCTGCAATTTGATTCAATAAGAAGCATATGTTTGTATAAATGTGAAGGTATACTTTATTAATGATTGTAAGAATAGTACGTGGTTTTAAATATGTTAAGCTTATTTTTAAGAGTAGGTAACCTTGTACTCTTATTAGGTTTGGGGAGAAGAATGGTATTCATATGTTCATATAAGTTTTCTTTTATGATGTTTGAGATGGTGGTGTTGTCATTTGTGTACCAAAATTTGGCATTGACAAGGAATGAGTAAAACTACAAGAATTATTTGTTAGATTTGTGAGTAATAATAATAAACATGTGAAAGTAGATGTGGAAGATATGATAATGTTCCCATGTTCTCCATAGGCTAGATGATGTTAATAGTTGGTAGTTAAAAATAATGAACTAAGATCATGGTGTTTATATAAGCAATGGTCCAAATTAAAATAATAATAGGCATGTGAAGGTTGGTTTCTAGGATTTCTTTACTCTACTCTATTGATGGATTGGATAACATAAAGTCATTACTTAAGACCTCATATTATTAACCACACCCAACACAATAAAGAGATGGTTGTTGATTAAGTTGATTACATATTTATGTGCAAATAATGTATCTTAGTTATGATCCTAAATGTTTATTGAGACTATCATCTTTGGTTATGTCGAGACGAGGTAAATAAAAAAAAATTACCCATTTTTCCTAAAATCACTATGTGGAATTTGGGTTTGTTACATATATGCATATAAAAATTGGCCATCTATTTCAAAATAATGTTGAACCAACAAACATTTGAAAGAACTAAAAAATAGACACTTCACAATATATATATATATATATATATACATCAATTTTTTCTATTCTTTTCAAGGCTATCATGGTAGTGGCATAATTTATATTGTTACCTATGTTGAAGTTGATTACAAACATGGAAATATTGACTTCAATTCAATTTGAGTTTCTAAGGTATAAATATAAAGTAGTAGGTTTTATACAATTTTGTTAGTCCACAATCTATGTTCTCAATTATAAAATTGTATTTAAAATATCACATGGAAGGTAAAAGTAATGGAAAAAAAGTTTTTCGTTTTATTTTGTTAACTTTAAAAACATATTTAAAACTTTATATAGAGATTGTTAATATCGTTGAAATAGTTATAGTGGCTATAGTTATAGTGGCCCTACCTTCCTTCTATTTTGAAGGAATCAAGGAAAGATACTTCCCCACTTTGGTGGATGGTAGGTTCGAGCAAACGGTCACCGAGACATCCAAGCCAAAGCATGTCTCAATGGAATGAAATCCATCTAGCCCCACCAATAGACCATTGTATCTTGGTATCCTTCAAAAAATATGAAGTATAACTGAATGCAGTGTATATTGATGTATTTATTTTTTTAAAGGATAAAGATTGGATCTAGATTACTGGAGTGTATGATTTTTTGTCAAATTTTTTGTCATATGTGTGATGATTTGTTGAATGTAATGGTGGAGGTGAAACTTAGTGGAAACGTGTTAGATTCTTAGTAATTCTTTAAAAAGTGTAGAATCTTGAGTTGGTTAATGAATTTAGGCTATTATTTTGTGTAACTATCTATAAGACATTTTCAAAAGTTCTTGCTATGAGATTGAAAAAGGTGTTATGAAGAGTTACATACCATTAGGACCAAAACCATGTTATTTACGGTGACCAAAATTGAATTTCTTGTAGTGTTTGAGATGGCATGCCATTTGTATTTGAGATTATTACTTATTTATGGATTTTTCCTCCAAGGCGTGTGACTTCATTGTAGACTTCATTAATGGGGAAAAAATATTCTTTATTTCAACCTTCTAGGGGTTTGACATAAGGTTCTTCACTATTCCATTATTAATTTATTTTATTTGTGGAGGGTTTGAGCAATCCAATGCTTGAAGCTAGAAGACTTGGATATATCCATGGCATCGATGGCGGAAGAAATGAAAGTCCAACAAATTTACTCTTTGTTAAAGATGTACTTCTATAATCGAAAGGATGTATGGGTGGGGTAGGAAATTTCAATAAATACTTCAGTTATATTGAAAATATACTATAGCGGTGGTTTATTATATGAAGTATGATATTTTTTTAATGGATGAGTGCTAAGGAAGAACTAAATTTAAATAGTTATTTTTCTTATAGATAGTGACATTTAAATTGAAGGACCGAAATATTTGGGGTTGATCTTAGAGCCAAATTTGTACGAGAAGAGACATTGAGGTTGTTTGATTAGTAAGATACAAGGGAGAACCCCACTTTGGTGAAATAGGTGGATTTTCAAATGTTAAATTTAGTTAAGTTTTATTTGCAATCCATATTTTGTATTTTAACACTCCATGGCTCACATTCCAAATGGATTTTTGGAAAATATTAGAATTATTTGCTATGATTTTGTGTGGAAAATAAAGGATGATTATGTTGGTTTTAATTTGGAAAAATGGAAATCATCAACTAATCCCAAGAGTGAATGAGATTTTTTTTGAGAATGACTGTGATGATGACAAGACATTAATGACAAAGGAGTAATAAGGGTTGATGACATGGAAATCATGGCATGGTAGTTTGGGAATTAGAGTCAATTCATAGTTGGTGTGGGATTTGGAGCAATAGATGGTCCAAATGACGCATTCTTTGGTCATTTGTGGATTGATGGGGTGATGTAAACTTTTATCAAGAGTCCTTACTTTGTCATGGATGCACAATGTTGATTTTACCCCTTTTCGTGTTATGATGATGCCCTCATATTCTTGCATGTGTGGTTGAGATGGCCTTGATGGTTATTGTTGGTGTATTTGGTCATGACTTGGAAATATGACCCAATTGCATAAGGAGACTTGAACCCATACACATGAAGGTATGTTGGACGTGATAGATTCATCTACATGATGATGTCCTGGTTTGAGAAGCCCATGCACATGATGATTCATGAAATGGTGTGGTCACATGTTATTAAGTAGGATTTGCATAAAAGGAATGAGTGATGTGATATTGTGAGGTATCTATCAACCATTGAGAATATTGAAACATGATCACATCCCACATTGTACCATTATTTGTGGCCATCATTAGTATGTTTCATACAAAAAAAAGTGTCCTTCCACATCAGAAGGTGAGAGAAAAACAAACATCACGAGTTGGAGAAGGAAATGAGTCAAATGAAGAAACCATATTGTAATCCCGCTGTTAAGGTTTCGAATAAATGACGGGTCCACATCGTTATGTGCAAGTCGACTAAGTATTCCATGGATTAATGCTATCTGAAAGCACATTAAACATATATTTGTGGACAGGTGACCATTAGTGTATAAATAATATTTTCTTTATCGAAAGAAGCGACACTTTGGTGAGAGGTCTTCATAGTGGACCATTGGCATAAATATACAAAGGCACACCATCAATTGGAGTCCATGTCAACCCTAAAACATGTGAAATCTCATGTCCAAAAATATTATTTAAATGTATTATGAGGTGAGAGAAAACACTCCATTGAACGTTGAATATTTTGTCTACAAGTTCGTTGGGAAAAACAAAAAATAATAGTAAAAAATGTGGACCACGTTATTGAAGAGAGAAATATGTTGAGTAAAGAATTTAAAAGTAGACTATGGGAAAATGTTGTCCAAGTCGACTCTAAAGATTCTTTGTGATATGTATATATATGTACATATACTCACGACTATTAAAAAAGGGGGAGGATCATGGTTAAGTGAACATGATATAGTGTGTAGTTATCTGCATCAAAGAACTAAAGGAGGATGAATGGCTCGGTGAAATCATGTGGCGTAAGTTCAAAGAAGATTAACACATGAAGTAAATAATGTCATGTCTGTGCATCTTGGAGAGAGAAAAGAATCAATCTAATTAAGAGTTCTATCAAGTGTAAAGGATATTGTTGACATCGCCTTAGTTTTTAGAGACATCCTTTTATCATCAGAGTTTTTGGGCACTTTTATTTTTGAATATGCTATCAATGATCTAGGGTTTCCAATCATCCCTGATGTTGCACCCAAAATAAATGTATGAGATATTTATGTAGAGTCGGATACTATCAAGCCATGGTTCACTTTGTTACAATGATAAAAATGTGCTAAGTGAGAATGTGGATGATCCGAGAGCTATGAGCTTAGACATTTTCCCGGTTTTGAATGCTCTCATAGTTTTATTGATGATGTATAGTCGATCTTGTGCAAGTTTGATCTTGAAACAACTTAATGACACATCCTACATACCACATATAGAACTCTTTTTGGAGTCATATGAAAATGGAAATATGAAGAACCAGATACATATACCGATCTCGATGTGAAGAAGGAGTAAAGGTTTCTTCGCTTATGTAAAATATTGAAGATCTCACTTCAGTGAACCGTTGAAGGTGTTAATGCATATTGATAATTGAATATTGACTATAGAAATGAGGACCATATCGGGTGGTCCATATCATTATTCATCCCAAGCCATCATCAAAAGACTTGCAAATATTTATTTGCAACCATTTGTATGTGCTAAGGACCTCATTTATGGTAGTATGATATAAACAAGGTATGCATCACATTGTTTGGGTAATTTGAATGTTGTATACAACAAATATGATCATGATGCTTCTGCAGTAAAAATTGAAGACAAACATAGAGTTTAATGGTTAAAATGTATTTGGTAAGATAAGAGCCAATCCTTGCACTAGAACCATAGAAAGTTACAGTGTGTTTGTGATGAACTTATGAAGTTTTTATTTGGAATCGAGGAACTGTTTACTAGTGCCATAAACCTATTTGAAGGATTAAGTCTTAGATGAACAAGAGTGACAAAGTGAATTACATGTCACAAAATGTGTTGATTGACAGTGACAATATAGTTGAGAAACAATTGATTGAGTTGTGATTAGGATTTTTATAGCTCAAAATGACACATCTCTACCTGTGACCACTTTCCCATGATTCCGTCGCATGTCGACACTTCCATGACGACACTTCATGAAAGTCACTGAAAAAACACCTATCTTGGAGGAACCATATATTGAGTTTTGTAACTCTGTTTGACCTCATTTCTACACCGTTGGAAAGGTATTTCAGTTAGCTAAAAAGTTCTAGAAGACAACAAAGTCTGAAAATGCCCAAAAATACCCTTAAAATGTGTTTTTTGTGTATTCACGACTTTCCTTAAGGAATAGTCGTGAATCATACGCGAGTCTTGGGTTTTACAAGTCGTAGATGGATGTATTCGTGGGTTTCTCTTGTGGAAACTCACGTATCATTCGTGGGTTTTCCTACTACATACCCGCGAATATGTCTCTTAACATTAAAACATAAAAACACGCCTTTTGAGTTAGTTTGGGTAGTTATGCAACTAATTTCTTCAGTTGTAACCACTTTGTCTTTCCCCCTATCTCTTCTTTAAGAATATAAATAGAGGTAGGGAGGTCCATGAGAGGGGACTTGAATTTCTACATTGTTATGCTGGAGGAATCAGGACTCTCTTTTCCCACACCTTTGCCCTGGTGGTCATCCCCTTGTGTTGCAGAGCTTGGAGGTTGAGTTCTTTGGAGAAGAGAAGCAGCAGAACCGGATCAAGGTTCACTAGTACAAGTGATCAATTTTACCATGTAAAAACGTGGCAATATCCATGGAAAAGCGTGGATATTGCCACGTCTAAGTGTTTTTTTTCTGTGGAAACAATTCCGTCGCAATAGAGACGACCCCTAATTTTTGTTCCAAGAGAGACAATGTTCTATATTTCGTTAGATGTCTAAGCTGTCGCTATATCCACGCCTGGCCGTCTCTGTATCCACGCCTGTCCTTCGCTGTATCCACGCTCTGTATAAGGTTAAAAAAAAAAGCAAACCTAGGAATAAGACGTCGCTATAGCCACGCCTTCCCGTCTCTGTATCCATGCCTTGCCATCTCTGTATCCACACATGGTCGTCGTTGTATCCACGCTTTGTATAAGTTTAAAAAAAAAATGCAAACCCCAGGAATAGTGACGGGGATGCTATACCTACGACGGGAAGATATATTGGTCATGTAATAAGAGAGAACCAGTAGGGAAACATGTACACTTATTGAAAATCGTTGATAATCCAAAGCAATTTTCACCTAAGCCTCTGCACGATCTAGCCACTTTTTGCAATACTTTAGGCTCTCTTATCTCTTTCCATAAACCTCTTTGTTATGGCCTTGGTATGGAATGGAATGTACCTGTCAGTTTGTTGCTGATCATGATTGGGAGACACTGTAGGATGGGTTATGAATCTTGGGAATTCTTTCCTGGTTTTAATCTCTTCAAAGTTCGGACATGTGGGAATGCAACTTGGCTAAGACTCATAAGGAGTTGTCATTTTTGGGTTTATTGTGATTTCTTCTTGGTTGATGTGTTTATCATTATATGAACTGTACTTGCTGCAATGTATGTCTAAAGACTAATATTCTTCTTTGTGGCATTCATGTGGTTTTGCTTAGAAAATTAACGAGTATACTTTTTTTACAATTTTAATGGGTGGGTTTATTTGAACATAAGTCTATTCCTAATGTTAGTTGGAAGTTGTGCTGTACATTGAAGGCAAATGGGAGAAACTGATGTGGTTAATATTGTGATTGAACGGCCTGCAGTAGCTTTGCAATCCTAGCATTCTCTGTCATATATTTCCTTTAAAGAGGATGCACTCTCTCATCCTACCCAGGGTTAATTATTAAAAATGCTTGGATAAACTGTGATCCTCCTCATGCTTGGACTAAGCAAAATCAGAGTATATTGGTTACCAAAGTTTTAAAGAGGAAACAAATTAAAGGCTTTATCTGCCTATGGGGTAGAGGATTCTAACATCTTTCATTTTTGGAGAGGTGTCTGCAAAGAAAGATTGACAATAGGTCCAGAACGTTGGACAGGATTTCCTAAAGAGTCATTTGATGATTCAAATAAATTTCTTTCCCTCAGAAATTTCAGACATGCCTACAACCAAAGTAACAAGTGTTCAGTAATGAAAGAATACAACATTCAGTCATCAAGAACTTTACAACGAGGATAAAAAATAAAGAAGACTTTCAATTTACCTCAAATTGACTTAGGAATCCGTGTCCACTAAATACCCAACTATGCAACATTAAGTAATTAATACTAATTACACAAAAACAATAAACAGAGAGCAGCTTACCTCAAATAAATTATCGTGTTGACTACTAATATTATCATTTAGCCACTTCTCCAAATCCAAAAACTCCCCTTTTAATGCAAGAGCAGCAAGTTCAATTGCAAAGGAAAATGGAGTCAAGTCCAATACCATAGTTAAGGCCTGTAGATAAGGTTTTCTTCATAAGAATGAAAAGAAGCTATACACTGAAGATATATTCCTTCAATGTTAACATTGTAGAAAAAAACAGTAGAGTTTTCCATGCCAAAAAATATTGGATATGAAGTTCTCAAAACAAGCAGAGCAACTTCTAACTTGAATTTCTGGCAGATGCCTAGTGATGAAGGTCTCTTGAATGCACACTTACCTCTAGAAGGATCACCATTCTGTCCCTGGTTGAATTCTCAAAGAAAATCTAAACAGAGTTTATGTCAACTAATAAACTTTCCTAAGACCGACCTATCACATTTAAGGTGGCCCAATCCTTGGATATTTTGAAGATATTCCCTCTCTGAGTTTGCAACGTGGCCTCATGTTGGCCCATAGAGAATACTGGTTGGGATGTGCATACCTTGCAGCTCCAGACAACATTCTAATCACTGCAAGAAATCTAATGATGTTGTAAGACTAAGGCTGATCCACAACCAGGTAGCTAAGTTTGGATGGCCATATTTTTAGCTGTTCCTGACACTTGGATGATATTTTAGTTAGTGCCTTGTCTAAATGTCTATAGCTTCAGAGTTGTTGTTCAGTGAAAATCATGGAAGAACAAACCTTAGCACCTAAATTATTTGAATTCTCTTGTACAGAACATTATCTTTTGTATCATTACTAAAAAACACCATTAGTATTTGTGCTTATGTAAATATAACAATAAGTGGGCACTCTACTAGGTTCCACTTAGTGGGGGGCATACCATTCTTGATCAAAACACACTGGCGATACTAAAGCTTGATCTCCAAATAGTTGTAAATGCTCGTTTTGAAGAAAAATCTATATCCTATTTGAAACCTTGCACAAACTATCCTTATCCAAAACATAGATAAAGTAAAAGTGTAATTTCCATCTTCTCAGTCATTACAAGTCTGCAAATTTTAGAACTGTAAGTACTCCAAAAAGGAAAATTCACAGCCAAGAGCAGAAAGCTCAACTGTTCCTTTGATATATCTTATCTATTTTTGGGAGTCTTTATCATCTGTCTGCCAAACACTATATGGTCTCAGAAGATGATATACATTCAACATGTAGATGCCTATCACAATGTCTGGTTGCTTCATACATAAGCTAGTGAAACCAGATGCAGATAGCAGGGATCAAAACTTGAAAAAATATTCTATTCACTGTGACTACAGACACATCACATAACAACCATGCATCTGGATTTATCAAACCCTTATATACAAAACCATTATATTTAGCCAACACATAATTGATCATAATTATCCTTTGAAAATGTGCATTGATTTTACCTATATCATCTTCTGCTGCACTTTGTGCACAACCAACAACATCCCACCAATCAACTCCAATACAGAGGCTCCACCAAAATCTGGTAATGGATGAGAATAATCAAATTGTAGGCCAGTGAATGTAACCACAATATAAATACAGAGATGCAACAAGATAACAAATAAAATCAACTTCATACCTGTCTGCAATGGCTCATTCCAAGGCTGCTGCATTACCCTTCCATTGACTACTTTGACTGGCAGGAGGTAGAATACGTAGAATCTTCAGTACACTGCAATCCCTGCTGTTATCATGCCAAACTGAGGCCAGGAAACAACTAGTTGAAGAGAAAGTTGGTAGGGCAACAGAAACCCCAACTGGGGCATAGTAGTAATCTATGGGAGAAAAGTTACTGCCAGATAATAAATGAACATCGCCATAGCGAAAAGAAAAAGCAACCTCCCCCCCATGACTTGAAAAGACAATTATTGCTAGGATCCTTACGTCATTGTGCTGATTAGCTAGGTCAGAGTTAAATTTGTCACTATTTCCACCATTTGAATTTCCTAGTGTAGCAATGGATAGAGAACCTTTGTAGTCCTTAGTTGGAGATATGTTCATATTTACCGTGTTCTTCCAGATATTCATCATTGGTGCTTGTCCACCAAAATTTGTATCAGAATTTTCAAAAAGGGGATGCAGTGCAACCTGTTGACATGAGCTTTCCCACCGCTGCACCCTCCAACCAGTTAGAGAGGGCCCCTCGTCAGGATCGTGAGGAGACATATATTGGCCTCATGGAATATAATTTGGATGTAATTAGTAATTTAGTACACTAAAAATAATAGTTAATTCAGCTATGTTTGTGATCAGTCTGTTTGCTAGCAAATCCACATATAGTGGATTTACCTATAAATAGACTTAATAAAAGAATCAATCTCAAATTCTCATGTGGACAAGATATTACTAGTTACAGAATGCAACTAAACAGTTTCCTAGCATTCCAACAAGCATGTATTCCTTTTAGACAGAAAACAGGAGAGGCAGAATAACAAGGTTCAAAATCCCAGCTATGATAGTTCCTCAATGATGCTCAGATTTAGGACCCGGTTCAGCTCTTAAAGTGCACAAATGAAACAAACACTTATAAAAGACCATGAAAACAAGGAAAAATAAACAACTTAATATTGTGTAAATCAGAAACCCATTGTCAGACATAGAGATGATAATCACTAAAAGTAGAATCCTTTTATTCTATATGAATGTTTTCTCCCATTTGAGATCTCCTAATGTTCCTGCTTCTCACCCTAGATTCTTTTTCTTAGTTTGGAACCCTTCATAGTTACTCTTAAAAACAATTTCAGACTCAACTTCTCAAAAATATACATTCCAGAAAAACTAGAATCAAATTTGAATTCACTAGAGGCAAAAGGGAGAATTATAAGTAAACCTTTACTTACCATCATGGCATAAATGAGAGAGACAACAATGAATGCTCTCCCTTCCACAGTAATGAAACTAACTCTGCAACCTTGACCTTTCTTAGAGGTGGAGGATCTTTTGTTGGGTCTTGATGAAGCTTTCTTATTATATACCTCACCTTCAATTCAGCCATTTCAGTTATCCATAAGCAGATCAAAGCATATCAAATACTTAGCACTCCTTCACATTTGTCAGATTCAGAGGATAATATTTTAAATGTGAATACAGTTCACTCACCTTATCAAGAGTGATTGCAAGACTCTAAAGTCCTTGATTGTAGACTCCCTCCGCCTGTCTCCACAGATAAACATATAATCAGGTCATCAATAAAATAATAATTTTTCCTACAGATAAACTAGCTGCAGAAAACTGGTGCTCCTTAGTCTGGTACCTGAATCTCTGCATTGCTCTTCTCATACTCGAAGAGAATCTCAAAACCAAATTTCTTTTTTTGCTTTACAGCATGCTTTAATATTTGCTAAGGAAGCTTCCTTCTTTCAAAATTTATAAACCTCACCTGGTGTGAAATAACATGTACCAAATAAGTCTACAGAAACAGTATATAACAAACAAAGCTTAAAATGTAGAGCAATAGGATGTGAAATGCACCACACGAGCTGAAAATGCCACAGCCCAATTAGGCAACCCAGAAAGCAGGCAAGTCCCAAGACCTGCATTGTGAAAATCCCTCATGTCTTCTTCAGTGACAGAATTTGTTGTGCAAGCTTCAAGGAGCAATTGATTTCTATGTAGTAAGCCATGGAATTCCTTTAAGACTTGACATAAGCACCATACGACAAAAGAATGTTACTATACTTTGTCCAATATAATCATCTTAGTATGATATGCCCAACATAATCATCGCTATATGATGTCACTTGCCAATTCCAAGACAAAAACACAGAATGATAAATCAACTAAATACAAATGTTTGTGTATGTCCATGGGCATCGTTGAATTCACAAAGGGATGAGAAAAACATTTTCTGAATTCTGATATTACCTTTTGAAAAGCTCTTGCAACTGCAAGATTTAAATAGCTACCCCTGCAACCATTAATGCCACAGAGACACAAAGACACTTCATACTCTTCCTTGCTTTGCAAAAAGTTCAACATATTATTAAATTCCTGCAGGTCAATATAGAAAAACCTAAATAAATAAATAAATAATCATCACTTACCTCTGTCAGGGAATTATAATCAAATGTGATTTATTCCCCATATCATATAGGCCTTAATGTATATATGCCTATCTGGTATTGGCCACCAACCGCAGTAACTCTGTTTCAGACAATATCGTAAAACCAATCAATCAATAGGCAGGAAGATCAGTGATAGAAAAACAAATGTTTCTCTTTTTTGGTATTGGTATTTTCATAAGTGAATTTCAGTAATGTCTTCACTTCACTAATAGAATATTCATAAAGTAACTGCCACCGGAAATTTCAAGTAGAATTTAAGTTTGACCCACAACAATTTTGGCCCAGGAGCAACTTGAATATGTAAGAGAGTTTGGAAGTTCATTATGATATTTAAATTAGTGCAAAAAATATTTGCAATTAACAAATTCACAATTATTTCTATGCTTATTTCATTGATCAAAACTTTACACATCAAAACAATTGTTCCAATATAAAGGAAGCAGAAGTGCATCTACAAAAGTCGATCTAATCGATGAATTACATGTAGGATTCACCAAGCAAAATTAATTAATTAGAACATAGAAATCTGTCAAACATGAGTGTAAATTAACTGGCCATTTTTTATTTCATAAGCAAACCTTCCAATATTGGAATGTACTATAGGTATATACCAAAAGTTTAAAACCAACAATATATGAATGTATGTGTTCAATGTGAACCTAAAAATATTACATCGCAATCATAAGGTCAAATATTTTATTAATCTCCACAGGTGACCATAAGAATAGGTCAACGGGACTAGAAAATATATGTCAAAATCCTGATGTGAGAGTGCCAAAGCTACTCCTAACTTTTAAGTGCCACAAAAATGATGTACAAGTAAAATTCAAAATAGTAGTGAGTTAGAAAGGGTAAACCCTAGAAGACTCGAGACAGAGGCACTGCTCAGCATCATAAGTAAAGATGGATGTAGAAAGAGTGGTGCTATCCATGTTGTTGTCTATCACTGGAAAAGTACCAATGCAAAACCTGATATAATCTTCTAGGGAGTGTCCAGAGCTCAAAGGGCCACAACAGTCGAAATAATATTTCTCCTGAGAAGCTCGTATGTCATCATAGCAGAAGAGTAATATTTTTCTCCTGTAATTGCTGCAAAGTTGATGGTGAACTTATTCATAGACTCGATGTCTGACAATATGCTATTCAGACAGAAACCAAGTATGAAATGGATGCTGCCATGATTTGATGATCTAGCAATGTCTTTTCCATTGGTGCATGCCTTTTCAACAACAACTCAAACCATTTGCACCACTGCAAAGATTAGGCCCAAAAAGCAAACCGTGCCGAATGAAGGACCAAATGCATTTCTGCAAATTTCAGTAGCAAAAACTCATGACTAGTTTAAATAGATTTCATGAGGTGTATTTTTACAAAATTCTTATATTAGAAAACAAAATCCATATAAATAGCAATGATCATACACCCAGACATTGGTTTTTGACAGATAGATAGAATTTGATCAAAAAACATTTTTGTTAATCAAATAACACACCCATTCACACCTTCAAAAACATAAACACAACATTTGGTCTCACATCAAAACCATATTTTGAAATCTTTCTGAACAGGAAGGCTTTCCAATGGATTAACTCTTAATTTTTCTACAATACAACTTAGCAAAAAAGTACTCAAAAACAAATTTTGAACTTTCTCCAGTTGTCTTATGCCACACGTCTTCTCTAATCCAAACTTTCCAGTATAAAATTGGTGGGAAAGCCTGTTTATAAATGTTTTTATAAGAAACTTTTAGGTTTTCCCAATATATATCTACAGATTAAAGTTTTTACCTGACCTCGTCCCCAGCTCTCATTTTTATATATTTAACCTCTCTGCCCAAAGAAAGAAAAAAACAGAAAACAAAAGAGAAACTCCTGACCTGATAGAATTTCTAAACGTTGCAGTTGAAGAGGTCCCAGATATTTGAATGTACCACTGTGCAATTGTACCACTAATTACATAAACTTGAGCCTCAAACGTTGTTGTTGCAGACCATATAATTGTGAAAATGGCTACCCCATAGTAGGCAGGTACCCATGGGTCCTCTTTCCAATCAAACCCATTGAATTGCCCATATATTCATACTCTTCAATCTTTGAATTGGGTATAACCTTACCACTCATACGAGAAAATCAAAGCAAACCTATGATGCAAACCAAATATAGAAAGAGCAGTAACGTTAACCCAGGAAAAACCAATAACAACCCCATGTTCCTTCTAAGAGCTTCAAAAGAAGTGTGAAGAATTCTAAGTGTCAACTCTATGCTATCTCTATTTGCATATATTACCCAAACAATGACCCCACAAAATGAAAATATAAACAAAAATGCAAAAATCCAAAGAGCAAGGATAAACGATTCCTTGCAATTTTGATTGACTACACATGCCACAAACCATAATACATTCATAAAAATGGGAATGAGAGTGAAGAAAGGAAGGCATGCATAGATAATGTATTTTTTGAAAGTGTTCAGTAGCCATAGTAGACCAAAAAGACAAGGAGGACTAAAAACCAGGGTGATTGCAAGCATCCACACCAATTCCTTAGAAAGATGTCTTAGATTGTAAAATTACAGTTGTAGTTTATTAGAGATCGGTGTGGGAAGAATTATTTCTTCATCCTTAAACTTATCTCTGGTAATCAACAATGAATCATATTTAGGTGATGCCAAACTGTGATCAGCAACTTCTCTCACACAGGTTCTGGAATCATGGTGATAGACAAAGGATCCCACATGCTTATAATTGTTATTATGATGACTAATGGAAAACACACACCCTGCATAGCTTGCCAGCACAGATATCACAAAAATTATTAGGAATCACATATCATGATAAGATCTGTGTCCATAATTATATGTAATTTCTGAATAATTCTCAACAGTGGAAATCTCTCTTTGTTCTATACTCTTTTACTTTTCAAGGAGAGGATGTGAGGAATTGTCGAATAATATCAATCCACCACAAGTTTTTTTTTATCTGCCATGTTCCAATGAGGAGATGCACTTCCTTGCATCATTTCTATGTATCTCCCATAAGCATAGTATGTATCTCCCAAGAGACTCCTAGAAACATGCACCGGGCGCTCTGGGTCAACCCTCATTATTTTACAATTTGAACCATCATCAAACAAAAATGTCACATTATCCACAATCTCAACCACCCTGCCCAGTCAAGTTCTATGAATCACATAATCACCCTCTGCAAAGGCCCTTATCAATCTTAGTTTCCTGCTGGAGACATTTGGTTTAATTTATCCAACAGGTGTTTTCAGATCTACCAAAATTTCAACATTAACTACTATTCATTTCTTCCCTTTTAGATCTAAAACAACTGCAAAAATGTCACCATGCAAGAAATTCTTATCAATTACCATAATATCTTCTTTTTTTGCATTTGTCTCCAAAGGGTTTGACAAGATTACCCATGCATGATCCCCTGAAAGAGATTCAACATCATTCTGATATTCGTTATCACTATCTGAGTTTGAATCAACTGCAACTTTAGTCACCAATCCAAACAAACCCTCTTCTAAACCATGTTGGATTACATCTTGTCTATAAACACTTGCGACAGTTGGATTTTGAGCACCTTTCGATAAAGACTTTGTCAAACCTGAGGAGATTTATTTTAGTTTTCTCAAAGCTAAGGCACTTTCCCTTGATTGCCCAAAGGAATGGAGCTTCAATCTATTTAAGGATCATGGAATATTTTTTCTATGGCCAGTGGTTTTTCATTATATGCCTAGGGGTTTAGACCATTCCAGGGAGTAGTTGTTTGTTCCAACCCACTCTATCCCTGGCATAAGACTAAGAGTATCTGGCCTATTCCTTTAGGATCCATAGAGGTGAGATTTCAAAGTTCCTTTCAAAGTATCGATCTATGAAAGCAAAATAAGGGAAGTTGCAATAAAGGATCTGGCCTCCTCACAGTTTCCCTATGGTCGAATGCTTCATGGGGCTTAGAGGTTGTTTTCTCTCGTTATTTTTCTTAGACAGGGAGAGATCATGGTTAACAGTTTGATTAGATAGAATTCGATTTGTTATATATATATATATATATATATATATATAGAAGTGAATTATGATCTACAAGAAATCACTAAAATGGTTCAAAATAACAATTGATAACCCAATTCCCTTACCTCTTTCGAAAGAAGAAACCATTGGAAATGCCCTGATTCCACCCTACTGAATAAGCCTTCCCACATTGTGGAACATGCAGTAATCCAATATTTTGAACTATATGACTTCCAACACAAACTACAAAGCGAGTGAAGTAAATATAGCAGACCACCACAATATAATACTATATGAACAGAGTCAACTTCTTCAGATTCACAGCTTCCCTTCTGTCATTATGCGCATCCTGGCGCAAATTCTTTATAGACAAGACAATGGGGAACAAGACATCACAACAACAGATCATGTAAACTAGGAGAAACATCTGCTTCTAGGCAAGCCAATCCTTGGCATACGGCCCAATCTCATCGATCACCACAGAAAGAATATTGGCTAAGACATGCAAGGGAATGACAACAATGAGAAATTTCTTCTCCTTGCCTTGCAGGTAGGGTTTCAAGAAGAACTAGTTGGTGCCAATCAAGACAATCAGGGTAAAAATCATAATTCCCTTCAGAAAACTGAAAAAATAAAATAGAACATCCCATCCATGGGTTGTTCCCATTCCCTTGATGAAAGACTTATCCTCTGCCTCGCAGAGGAGATTTAGGGATTTCACACAGACTAGGGCGGCCATGAATACATCGATCTGGTAGGCCATAAGACGTTTTTTCACAACCATGTAGATCCAAACCCCAGCTAGCGCAACTTATATCAAAGACAGTGAAAAATAGAGCTTCCCCAGAAGGGTTTCACTGGCTGAAAGATAATCCCTGGTGCCATCGCCGTCCTCCTCAAGATTATAAATAATTGTAGCTATGTCCATCGAAACCACAATGTCATAGATACAATTGGAAAAGACCAGAGTAAACTGGTTTGCTTCGAGGTCTTTGAAAGTTTTGTTAAAGGGAAGTGATTTCTCCAAATCCTTAAATGCAAGGAGGGGTTTGATGAGCTTACTCCCGAGTACACAGTGAATTTCGCCACATTTCAGATCTTACAGGACATGAACATAGGTATCTCTGGTGCTCAAGAAGAACCCCATGGACATCAGGTTGATATCATTCTCCTTGATGGCCTTGTACGAGGCATACTTCACATAGATTTCCAGGCGGCCTCTGTGCGTGAACACAAATTTGTCGAAGGGGATGATGGATCGATCGTCAAATCAAATCTCTGAATGTCGGATTTCAGCTGAACAAAAGGCAAGAACCCCATCCAAAATACCATCGAAAATAACCGGATTTCCAGAAACCCTAGAATTGGAATCCATCCCGAAGATATGAGATGAATATTTCATTGGATTGCAGTAGCGTATGGCCCCGTGATCGCCAAAATTCCATGTGGAGCGAAGAATGCGGAAAAACTCGGGACGGCCATAGCTTGAACCCGGTCAGCTATGGCTTGAGTGAAATGTAATGTTAGAAAGAGGCCTATCACATTGGAGCCAAAACCCAAATTGTTAAACTACACAAATATGGTGTTGTTAAATTGTTAAAATACACTAACAACATTCAAAATTGAACCCTTTCGAGCCCTTGAAAGGGATAATGGTTCTATCCCTTCTTAGAAGTGTAAAGTTAAAATTTCCATTAAAACAAAATTAAAATCTATTGTTTACTCTTCTAATTAAGAAGGGCATAATTTATGTCAATATTTCAAAAGAAGGCAACATTTGAAATTACCCATCCATATAAATTTCTCAAGATATTTAAATTCCTATGCTATAAATTTTAACTTGTCATTCAAAATATTGGAAATTTGATCAATTATAATAAATCACTCACTCATGTCATGCACTCAGTGCTTAGCCATGCAAGATTACGAGTAATCACTGATCACTATGAGGCACTAGCCATCAAGATGTGACTTTGACTCTCGATGGGGTTGCAATCTAAAGTGTGGCAATGTGTCAATGACTACGACTATAACAATAGAGAACAACTACTAGTCTACTACTAGGCCCGAAACAAGCTGAAAACTTT
>LPNX011185338.1:52087-189401 GCA_001517045.1 Pseudotsuga menziesii
CGGTGCCGTCGCTATATAGACGGTCAGGCGTGGATACAACGGCGTCCAAGAGTTTAGGCGTGGATACAGTGACGTCTAAGAGTCCAGGCGTGGATACAGCGATGGCTAGGCATGGATACAACGACGCATTGTTCCTGTTACATTGGATTTTACACCAAAAACTACGAAACGTGGAAAACCTCCGTGGAAAAATCCGCGCTTTTGTACTAGTGGTTTCGTGAGGTGCCAAACTTGAAGAGAAGGTATACTTGTACTTGTTTTCAAGATTAATAAAGATGTGATGTCCTTCTTCTTCCCAAATCATTGTTCAATGTGTGATTGAATCTATGTTTATGATCATATGATGATGTTCTTCAGATCATTAGTTCATGTTTATTTGATTATCATTGTTTTATATGTGGTCATAGTGGTTTGAGGAAGGTATAATTCGTTTTGCAGGTCTCTTGGAGCGAGAGGAGCAAGAAAAGGATTGAAGAGAAAGCTTGGACCAGCCTTCAGTTAATTAGGTGTGGACCTTTCTCATCTCTGAAACTTTCTTGTATTTACTTGCAGAACCATTTGCATCCACCTTTCAACCCCATTATGTTGATGGACTCTTAAACCCTAGCCATAGGATACTTTCCTTTACAACAGAACTGACGACCATACTGGGGAGAGCCTTGTCTATTTGGGGTTTCTCTTTATTCCTTTCAGTATTTTGCATTGTTTCAGGTCCTTCTTGTCACTTAGGAACACCTTATAAGTCTGATAGCACACTTCCCCTGCCTTCCTAAGGAAATTTTTGACCTTTTTGGGAGTTTTTCCACCCATCCGCGACTTGCTTGACTGAACAGTCGCGTATCTGGTTTAACATATGCGACTTGCTCTATTGTAAACCCATGTATGATCCATGACTTGTCTATTATACAACCCGCAGATGCTCATATACGCAACTTTCTGTATTGGCAACCCACGTATGATCCGCGACTTGTTTGTTGTACAACCCGCGGATGCCTATAAACAGTTTTTTTTCCTCTTTTGTGATTTTTTCTTCTATTTGAAGGTGTTTTGGTAGGTCTTTTGGGGTCCTCTACAGGTGCATGACTCCAGGGAGTTAGTGTCATCCCTTTTGGTTGTTCTTTATCTTTGTGGCAAGCCCTTTTATAGAATTAGGGTTTGCTCTTTTCTCTTTCCCCCACCTCCTTTGCTTGGTTTGATTTTTGGCTTATGTTTCTGGTCAGCCTATCTCAGTGATCTTTGTTTGATTTTAGAATCTTGTTGGTGTTGGTTTCCTTCTTGTTTTGTTCTTTAACTTCACCATGCCAAAGTAGTTGACTTGTCTTTTATGCAAGCCTTCCTTCCAAGTAGGGTTTATATTGACTTTAGTTATTTCTAGAGTTTGTTTGGTGGTTGTATAGCAAATTTCCTTTTGCTTTGTTCTTCTTATCTGCATACTTTGCTTTGTAGGTAGTTTTTCTTTTGCATTTATAAAATAAAATTAAAAAGAACCTATACTTGTTTGTGCTGCTTGCCCCCTCACCTCCTTCTTTGGTTTGACCTTGTTGGACAAGGTACTGAGCAACCTTTGCTTGTAGGTTTATATTGATACTTGGGACTTCTTGACCTCTGTTTATGTCAGTCTTTTTGCTCAGTTTCTTCATTCCAAATTTGTTGGCTTGTTTACCTTTGTGAGCCTTCCTTTTAAGAGAGGTTGATATCTAACTTTAGGGAAACCTAGGGTTTGTTTGTGGGGAGTAGAGTAGTTTTCTATTTTCTTTGCTTTCATTACTTGCTTGCATTAGTTGATAGGATGATTTTTCTTTTGCATTTATAAAAGGAAAAGACAAAAACACATGTTTGCTTTATATGCATGTAGATTAGGTTTTTAGTCTAGATTGCATGGCATATCATTGTTTTTGAAAAATATAAAAAGAATCTGTTCTTTTGTGGTTTTCAAGTTTCTATTTGATAAAATAAAGAGAATAGTTTTTGCTTTCAGCATTTCACATCTCTTTGATTAGTCATTTTGTTTCAACTTTGAGTCAAAAGACCACATAAGTTTCATGCCATTTACCCTCTGACTAAAAAACAACCCTTAAAATAAACGGTATAATTTAAAATTTACTAGTAAGTTTTATTTTATAGGGTCATACACCAACTAGCTTAGGCTAGAATTGTGGGATAGGGAGTTTAAACTCCCCACAAGTGTTAAATCTCAGATGTAGTTGGCCAATCACTAGGTAAATCCTTGACTTTATCGATTGTATCTGGGAAGCTCCTCTCAAATGGGAGTTAAGCACGAGGCCGCATGGAGGCTTGGATAGAGGAGATAACCCTCTGAATCCTTGTCAAAACATAACTCAAGACTTTTACGCATCTGGGGATTCTGTCCTAGACAGAGTTTCGGGCTCAGCTACCCTACCCATGCGTATGATTCTGGCTTGCCACTATCCCCCCAGACTGTTGGTATAGCCAAGGTATCCTTTAGTCTCTTTGACATCTAGGGTTCATACATAGGTACACCGGAAGGTTATTTCTGGTTGACCTTGGACGGGCTTGGAATTTAACCCCAGTAGAAAGTGTGGGAGGGCGGTGGGTGATTCCTCCGCTTGTGCCTAAGAACATCTACAGGGATTCCAAGTAACTGTCTCTCAGCTTTCTTCTGGAAAGTATATCTTATACTTATTTGTCTGTTGGCTTTAGGAATTTTTTAGTGAGTGCTGTGTGGTTTGTCTGTATTTAGTGTGCCTTCTTTGTAATTTTGGTTGCTTATCAACCTCGGACTTTGTCTCCTAGTTTGAAACTACGGCTAGCACCCCTTTGAACACCAACCAAGAGATCCCCATGCTGGGAACTCCTTGTACTATTCCTCTCACGGGGAATCTTGGTGTTCCCTTGATGGCCACCCTGAATCTACCTGGATTCACCCTAGGGCTACCGGTGTGGTTGTTTTCCACTCCAACTGTCATGAATGCTCCTGATGCTTCTCAAGTAAGATCCTTATATCAAGGGCATCAAAACACTGCTTCCCCTTCACCTATAGTTGATTCTCCTCCTCCTTCTACCTCATGCGGTGAAAGTACTGATACTACTAACCAGCAGTCTAAAAGGAGTAAAAGAAGGAGGAATAGGAAGAAGGCACATAAGCAAGGGGGAACCTGTTCAACCTATGCAAGTCAAGTTGAACCTCACCACCTAGCCTCTGTTGTTCATGCTGGGGGCACCTATCCAACCTCTGTAGGTCATGTTGGATCTAAGCACTCAACCTATGCAAGTCAAGTTGATCTTCACCATCCAGCCTCTGTTGATCATACTGGTGGGATCCTTCCAACCTTTCCAGGTCATGTTGGATCCAGTCACTCAGCCTCGGCAGGTCATGCTGAGGGCACTTATTCAACCTATGTTGTTCAATTTGAATTTCCCCATCCAACCTGTGTTATTCATGTTGGATCCATCCACCCAGCCTCTGTTGTTCATGCTGGGGGCACACACTCAACTGCTACAAAGAAGATTGATCCTAACCATTCAGCCTCTGTTGTTCATGCTGGTGGTGCCCGTCCAACCTCTACAAGTCATTTTGGACCCATTCTTTCAGCCTTTGTAAGTCATGCTAGGGGCAGTATCTCAGCCTCTGTGGTTCATGCTGAAGATAATCCGTCAACCACTGCGAGTCATGTTGACACTGTTGAAAAGACTACCCATTCAAAACACAAGCCCAAGTTTCCTTGTAAGCTTTGTGAGGGAGACCACCTTACTTATAAATGCCCTTCTATTGCGGATGTGTGAAGAGTTTGGGTTCATAGTCATCCCATTTTTGAACATTCTGAAGTCTCTCAACAACCGGCCTCTCTTAGTCAGGTTGGACCCAGTCACTCAGCCTCTGTAGCTCATGTTGGGGGCAAACTCTCATCCTTTGCAGGTCATGTTGAGAGCAAACAGTCATCCACTGCTATTCATGTTAACACCGTTGAGAAAACTGGTCGTTCGAAGTGCAAACTTAAGTTCCCTTGTATGCTATGTGAGGGAGATCATCTTACTCACCTATGCCTTGCTATCGCAGAGGTGCGAAGAGTGTGGTCCAAGACTCAAGATTTTCCTTCTCCTGAACAACCTATAGTTTCTCAACAACCTACTCAACCTTTGGTTAATCAAGTGGTCGAACAAATCTCAGATTTGGTCGATCCCACTCTTCTTCCGGAGAGTGATCTTGATGTGATTGAACCAATGTTATCTTTGGTCAATCCCACTCTCCCTTCGAAGAGTGACTTTCATGAAGCAGTTGAATCGATTCCATTACCGATCAATCCCACTCTTCCTTTGGAGAGTGAAGTGTCTACTAGTCACATTTTCTTCACTGGCAGTTCAGAACTTACTGAACAAGGGGGCACTGAACTTGTTTCGGATCAACCCCCACCAAGCTCTCGGATTGCTTCCTTTGATTGGGATAGCCTAGTTGAGCCGCGCCTTCCTTCTGATGCACCTTTCTAGATAAAGGTCAAAGTTGAATCTTATATTATTGCTCGTTGTATTGTTGATGAAGGAGCATCAGTTAGTATCTTGTCTGCTCGTGCTTGGCAAGGCATGGGATCTCCCATCCTTGTGTCAATTGCTAGTCATTTGCTGGCATTTGATCGAAGAAATTGTATAGCCTTGGGAATTCTTACTCAAACACCTGTTACTTTGGGTGGGAAGACCGTCTTAGTTGACTTCATGGTGATAGAAGACCCCTTGGACTTCAATATTCTCCTTGGACATGATTATGTCTATGCCATGCAAGCTGTGGTGTCAACATTCTTTTGTGTGATGTACTTTAATCATGGCGAAGAAATTGTCACTATCAATCAGTTGGATTTTCTTGATCCGTATTCTGACCCAACTAGAGACCAGGTCTTTCCTTTATTGGTTCCCAGTGTTTCTATAGACACTACCCTGCCACAGGTGAACTATGTGGCCTCATGTCCTTTGCGTTCAATTGCTACTGAGAAGCAGCCTCTGTTTTCATGCTTACCTTCTCGGGATTTGGTCCCAGCAGTTGATCGGGTGAGTTATCCTATACAGACTGTAGAGCCTTCTCTCCACTCTGTCGATCCATTTGAAAGTTTAGACATGTATCCTATCTCGGATGATCTCCTTCCTTCGGATGAAGTCTTCCTAGAGTCTTTGATACAGTCTGACCTTTTTTTTGGATGTTGGTTCAGTTGTGACTAAGTCTAACCTTGATTTTCCTAGTAAGCCTGACCTTTCTTCTGATGTTAGTCTTGTTGAGTCTTTTGACTCTTTCTTCGAAGAGCAAGTCAGTGATCCTGATGGGTTTAATTTTTCTTATGAATTTTTCAACTCCCGTGATACTGAGTTTGTTCCTGCAGACTCTATCTCCCTTGTTGATTTTTGCTCTCCTTCTGAGGTTTATCTTGATGATTATAAACCATCAAGCCTTGTTTCTATAGAATCTTCTTTGGTTGATTCTGCCTTGACTTTACCTTTTGTAGAAGATAGCAAAGTCACATGTGTTTCTTCCAAAGTGACCTGGATCGGATCCTTTTTTTTTAATATGATTCTGATGTTGTTGTTTCTTGGAGACATGATTCTTAGTTGGATTCACAACTGTTTACTAGCCTCACCTTGTTGATCATGTCATAATTGCATTTTCATGTGCCCCGCTCACGCTTATGAGCCTGATGTCAGCTTCCACACTTTTAGCTCGTTGTATAAGCCCTCATCTTTGTTCTTATCATCGCTAAGCCTTGTATCATTTTGCCTTTGCAACTTAACACCCTTTACCTTGAGGAGACATTCCCCGAGTGTCCTTATCTTTCTCACTTTCCTTGCATTATGCATAGGTTTGTTCCTTGCGTTTGGAACTAGTTTCTCCTGTCTATGATATTTGTCTCATCGCATGTAGAGCATTCTTTCTGCTCTCCTTCGAGCTCGTTAAAAATAGTAAGGAGGCCATGAATTGACTTTTTTGGACTCATTAAAACTTCACGGGAAATATTTTTAGTTTGTTTAGGCCCAAGTATGACTCCTTAAAATAGACTTGACTACCGAGTAAACTTGTCTGTTCAGGCTCGTTAATAATATGTGAATGGGCATCCACATTGGTGGTAGGTTATCTCTTTCTCGGACCATGTGGAATAATACGAGAAATGATCCCTCTCTTTTATTTTTGCATTGAGAAGAGTATTCTCAGGCATAGGTTTATCTCTTTTTCAGACCTAAGGGACTAAACTTATGGAAAAGGAACCCCTAGTATGAGCTTAGTTTTTTCTTTTTTCGTGCTCTGGACCAAAACATGAAAAAGATTCTGAGTGTACTTTGTGTCTTTGTCATGCTCGTTAAACCCTAAAGAACAAAGCATCGAGTTTATTGTTGTAAGCCCCATTTCTCGTAATCAAATGGATCTTTCCAAGTGATCTTGCCTTCCTTCACACTCATAAAACTCAGGCTATATGCTGCTTTTGAAGGAGCGTTGGGTAGGAGGTAATTTAACCTTTTTCAGAACTTCCTGACTAAGTACGAAAAAGGTGCGCCTTTTCTTCTTCGGAAGTTAAGAGAGTTCTTCTTTGGTTTGTTTTATACTTTTTCGGCCTTAGGAGACTAAATTGTACGAAAAAGGACCCCCTTGGAGTCTTCTTTAGAGTTTTCAGACTCTCTAAACTATGAAAACATCGTCGAGCATGTACTAGTTCGGTCTCGTAAAATCCACGAATTAGTGCTTTATCAAGCATTCTTCTTTCTTTTCTTCGAGCTTGCCAAAAATGAAGATGGTCCCAAGTTTGCTTTCTTGGACTCGTTAAACCTTTACAAGAAAGAGGGGAAGGGAAGTTCATTCACATTTTTTTTACATCATGGCAGCAGGTCTTGTTTCCTTCAACAAAGCATCAGTTTTGAGTCTATCAATAGTTGGGTCCTAGTATTTTGACCTTATCCTGATTCATCGTTTCTTACTCCTCTAGTTGGCCTCTTTTCCAATTATATGGGGAATCTATCAATGTCTCCTACATTGTAGATTTGTTTCGTTCGTCTTTTTGTGTCAAAAGCTGCCTAAGTCACTTTTGTGCCGTGCTCACTGTTCAAGGATTAAACCTTTGTCAGCCATTCTGCAGTTGACTTGACCTTTTGTGTCGGCCATTCCCTGGTATCAGTTCATTACATCATGTCTTCAGCGTTCCTTGTCGTGAAATTTAGTACCAATTCCAGATCCAATTAGTCTTTCAATTACCTTGTGTTGGATGATGAAGGATGCCTTAATGCCTTCCTTCCAACGGATCTCTTCCTATCGACTGCAACACATATTGCTCTGGGAACGAGATTTAGAGTTTTATGACAGTACCTTGGGGATTGTTGTCATCAATGGCAATTTCCCTCTCTATTGGGTAGTGGGAATACCTTAATGTCTCCTACTCAATGGATTCTTCAAGTGTTCGATTTCAAGTCCTTGTAATCACACTTGTTAGAATGTACTAGGTACCTTGGGGACCATTTTCATTAATGGTGGCTTCCCTCGCATTTGTTAATGGTTCTCATTATTGACCGGTACTCAAACAGTTTCCTCCATGTTCAACTTCAACTTCTTTATTCGCATGGTTAGGATTTGTACCTTTGTTGGGCAGTTTGGATTGAAGACCTTGGGCCGATAGTAGCATCCTCTTTTTGCTATTGCCCAAGCTGCGCAATACCTTGTCATACTTTATATGAATTTTTGCTGAGACATAGATCCACCTTGTATTTTTGTGGCTATGATCGATTGTCGAGTATGGATCCACCTTGTTCATTTGTGGCCATGACTCCTTTAGATTTGATATGGCACCTTTTTGCATATTGAGCGACCATGATAGTTTCATCAGTTATACATATGTTGGATATGCCTGTATTTTTATGGTGATGTTTTGTACATGGACATGTATGTCCCATAGATCGGTTTTTATGACATTTATCTCTCTTACAGGTACCTTCATTTGAGCCTTTCGATCTTGGATTATCTGCTCTCTCCATACTCAGCTGGTTCCTTTATAATGTATTTCAGCTATCGTCTTCCCCTCGAACCTCACACATTAGGGAGCATCTTTTATAGCTCAAAATGACACATCTCTTCCTGTGACCACTTTCCCATGATTCCGTCGCATGTCAACACTTCCATGACGACACTTCATGAAAGTCACTGAAAAAGCACCTATATTGGAGGACCCATATCTTGAGTTTTGTAACTCCGTTTGACCTCATTTCTACACCGTTGGAAAGGTACTTTAGTTAGCTAAAACTTTCCAGAAGACATCAAAGTCTGAAAATGCCCAAAAATACCCTTAAAATGTGATTTTTTTGTGTATTCACAACTTTCCTTAAGGAATAGTCATGAATCATACGCGAGTCTTGGGTTTTACAAGTCGCGGATGGATGTATTCGCAGGTTGCTCTTGTGGAAACTCGCAGATCATTCACAGGTTGTCCTACTACATACCCACGAATATATCTCTTAACATTAGAACATAAAAACACGCCTTTTGAGTTAGTTTGGGTAGTTATGCAACTAATTTCTTCAGTTGTAACCACTTTGTCTTCGCCCCTATCTCTTATTTAAGCATATAAATAGAGGTAGGGAGGTCCATGAGAGGAGAATTGAATTTCTGCATTGTTATGCTGGAGGAATCAGGACTCTCTTTGCCCACACCTTTTCCCTGGTGGTCATCCCCTTGTGTTGCAGAGCTTGGAGGCTGAGTTCTTTGGAGAAGAGAAGCAGCAAAACCGGATCAAGGTTTCGTGAGGTGCCAAACTTGAAGAGAAGGTATACTTGTACTTGTTTTCAAGATTAATAAATATGTGATGTCCTTCTTCTTCCCAAATCATTGTTCAATGTGTGATTGAATCTATGTTTATGATCATATGATGATGTTCTTCAGATCATTAGTTCATGTTTATTTGATTATCATTGTTTTATATGTGGTCATAATGGTTTGAGGAAGGTATAATTCGTTTTGCAGATCTCTTGGAGCGAGAGGAGAAAGAAGAGGATTGAAGAGAAAGATTGGACCAGCCTTCAGTTAATTAGGTGTGGACCTTTCTCATCTCTGAAACTTGCTTGTATTTACTTGCAGAACCATTTGCATCCACCTTTCAATCCCAGTATGTTGATGGCCTCTTAAACCCTAGCCATAGGATACTTTCCTTTACAATAAGGATAGTGGAAGAAGTTTTTTCTTGGGGTTTGGATTCCTTAAGCCTTTCTTAGTTGGAGCTTAGAACACCAGGCTGGGCCTTGGAAAATGAGCTGGTTCTCATTAGTTAGTTGGTGTTCATGTAATCGCAAAGATTGAATTCTTCATTGTAATTCATATCATATTATAAATAAAGTTTACTATACTTGTTTTTTATGTGTCTTTTATGATTTATGTTGATGGAATGATTAATTGATGAATGTTGATATGAATGATGAACTTTGTTTAAGATTTTAGAAGTGAAATTTGGTTAAGATAACACTGATTGATTGCCCCACTCTCAGTGTGCCTTTGTGTCTAACAATTGGTATTAGAGAAGCAATTCAACACAAGACTTACTAGATTGAATAAGATCCATGGACACACAATGGAAGGACAAGGATAGTGCTCACATGATCAAGTTTCAATATTTGATGTGACATATTGCTTTGGATGGAGAAGCAAGCTGAAATATTATCAGAAGAAGTTTGGTTCTTGGGATATTGTGATCAATCCACGCATTCCATCCAATAAGAAGACTAAGATAGCTGCACAAAAGTATGCCAAGAAGGACAACACCATTGCCTTGAAATTTATGTTGGATGGAATCTCAAGATCTGTCAAAGAAAGTGTAGGAGAATACACTTCAACCAAATACCTATGGTTTAATATGAAAAGTAAGTACCAAATAAGAAACCAAGATACAAATATGGAAACAGAAGTCAATCCCACTAAATATGTGACGCAAGATGAAAAGGAAGTGCACGCATCAGACAACATTGAAGGTAAGGATCGTTATGATTAAATTAGCTTTGATCATGATAACATTTAAAATGGTCTTGAAGATGTGTTGGAGAAGCTAGTCAGTTAGTCGACTAGACTAGTTAGATGACAAATTAGAGATTAGGTTGGCCTCATAGGTCGTAGCAGTTGACTGAACCAACAAGTAGTTATTTGTAACTATTTTCTAATCATATATATAGGATGTTGAGCCATATAAGAAATTGATTCAGTTTTATTTATGTATAAACCCACATGTGTTATTGTGTAATATAAGTTGTTATTCTAACCACCATTACTGTCTCTTGTCTCTATTGTGATTATATGATTCTTTATCTGTATTGTCAATAAATTTGTAATATGAGTGATTACAACATTGGTTATGTTTTCGGTAGTACATATACATATGGAATGACCATGAGAAGATGATCTCAGAGAAAGAGATTAAGGACTAGCAGGAGCATAAGATCGCGACCTATTTGCAGAATTACGCTTGGAGAAACAAACTGACTATTGACAAAGCTAAGGAGAAATTATTTTCCCAGACACATGAGATGTTTGTAGAATGTGTACCTCAGTCTCTGAATACGTTACTGAATGAAAAATATGGTAGACACTAAAGAGAAAGAGTTACTCTAGAGGCTGACGAGATGTGGAAAAATGAATCTGTAGGAGTGGTTTGAAAAAATCACAAATGTGTTTTGGGAAGAACACACTATGGAAGATAGAGTCTCTGTCTAGAGTATCGAGAAGAGGTTCTATAACAATTTCACTGAGAAGCTACTTTGCTCACTAACGAATCTTTTGTTTAAGTTCCTGATCAACAAGGGAGTAGGACACATTGTTGATCCTTGTCCATCATTAATTGAACTGCCATCGAACACCAACTGAGTGAAAAAGAAAAAAGCGTGGGAGAAGTTTATTGCAGAAAGAGACTGGGGATACTTTTTGAGAAAATAGATGGAACCACTCGGGCTTACTAAAGCGTCAACTAGGCTATGGGGGGGTATTTGGTCATGTGTAGGGGTACAACAGAAGGATTATAGTCGAATGTTAAAGCACCCACCAACAATGAAAATTTGGGCAAAGAAATAAATAATTTGGATAGTGACTCACAAAAGCACTTCGGATTTACAAAAAATAGAAATAGATAAGAGGAAAAAGAGAAGGGAGGAATGTAGAGAGCAGGTAGTTGTGCTAAAGAGAAGAATGGCCACCAAGGTGTCAAAACATGAAGAAAATACGCCAGAGTCCGGTCATGACCGAAAATAAGAGGGCGTAAATGAAGAAGTGTCACCAATGGAGAAGGATTTGTTGATAAAGCAGCACGAAGCTCTCCAAATAGAGATACCCTAGGATGTAAGACCTCTATCTCCAATAAATTCAAAACTGAGTGCTTGAATGGAGGCCATTGTGGAAGAAGACCTAAGGCTACAACTTGAAGAGTTTAGTGTATGGAGCCGACTAGATGATTAAGGAAATAATGTAGACCATCTTGTAATTCATTTACTAGAGGAAGGAAATTGGGTCAGATTCCAATCATACCCATCTAATCGAAGTATCCACCTACTCTACCCAGAACATGAAGGAGCACCCCCTATCCAAACATAGTTTCAAAGGATACAAGTCAGTTAGACTCGCAAGGAAGGATATACCAGTCACAACAGTTTACCTGGATATCGACAGAAGGAGTTTAACTAGACCAATAACTTGTCATGGAAGAATTGACAAACAAAACTTTCGACTGAAATGAAATTTCCGTCGAAAATAGATTTGAACAACACAAGGTTACAGAGAGTATTCCACCACCACCACCACCACCATACAAATAATATGACAATGCCGATGACATGGGGCATGGCACCACACACATCCCCCTATATGAGGGTGATGAGGATCCCAGACTACACTGGCTCGTCTGTGAATCGACATGCGAATCAAACATAGTAACAAATGAAGATCATCAGATGGCATAGTTCATCGGTGCTTTGTGAAAGAGAGAACTAACTTGGTACATGAAATACACTGAGAAAATGCCTAATGTGACCAAAGAAGAAATTAAGAAACAATTTATTTCATTCTTCAAAACCCTGGATTTGAAGCATATAGCGGTAAAAAAGTTAAAAATGACAGTCTAGAAACTGACGGAGACTGTCCAAGAGTACGATAAAAGGATGAAGGACTTACTTAGCCGACTGGATTACAAGATATATGAACAACTATTAATCCAATGGTTTCTTGTAGTACTCTCACAAAAAATCTGAAGGCACATTAGTCTGGAGACATTTAATACATATGAACATGCACTCATAAAGGCGTTACACATCAAGATGGACAGAGACTACCCAACACACCCTATGGACAATCATATCTAAGAGTAGTTAGAAATAATGTAGAAATAATTACGAGAACTTAACCTCAAAGGGCAAGACATATGGTGTACGAAATGCTCAATGGTCGGGCATACTAAAGACAATTGCCGACAAGACATTAGTTGACAACATGTGCACTTTGTTCAAACAAAATTCTTTTGTGAAATCTTCCAGGAACATGGGATACACATGAAAAAATATTGTTTGTTTAATATGAAAAATGAAAAAAATTTTGGGTGTGCAATTTGCAAAGTCAAGAATCACGCAACAGTCGACTGTCACTTAAACCTGAAGCACTGGCAGAAATATCATGGAGTTTATCAAACAAAAATTGTTGCACAGAACAACAATAATAGTGAACAAAATGAATAGAGCAAGCAAAGATACAAAGGCCAGAGATATGAGTGCCGGTACGATAATAATCATCATGGGGGATATGCAAGTCAAGGAAGATTCTTCAGAAGTCGGGAGAATAGACCACGATGAAAAATACACTGCTTCATGTGCCATAATGAAGGTCACCGATATGCAAACTGTCCATTCAAAGATCAAATCGATCTCAAATTTTTTACTAGTTGTGGTGTCAGTGATCAGTATTTAGAGGATTTTCCCACCATGCTCTATAAAATTAATAAAACAAAAAAATTTAATGTCTTGTTGTGTGTTCAAAATTTCAATGTAATTTGTACAAAGAATTTACAAATAGTCACTATACAAACAAAACAAATTGGGAGTGATAATCCAAGAATAAGTAAGATAAAAATAAAAGATGACTACCCTAATCCTACAAAGCAAAAACAATTATATAACGATGCATCAAATATGTTTCCAGAATTTTCTAGACAAGAAGAAAGCAATGAAAGTCGACAGAATATATCTTAAGAACTACTTAAATTAATACATAATGATAACTCAGTAGCACAATTTATTGTTTTATTATACACTATTAAGGACAAATCTGGCATGGATAAACAAACCAAGAATATATGTAGCCTAAATAAAAAAGATAAGAGTGATGCTCACCCACTTGTCGACTTAGAGATCAAATGATATCATATCTGATCGATTGTTCTCAACTTCGTATCTCAAGTGAAAATAATGAAAAGAAATACTTGGGAACAATTGGGAAGACCTCGACTAAATGAATTAGGTATATATTTAAAATTAGCCGACCAAGGGCTCATTGAACCTATTGGGGTATGGAGAAATGTCAACAAAACCATAATGGGAATTACCACAAAATTTGACATTTAAATCATTGACCCTAAAGAAGGATCCATCTCCTTCCCAGCCTTACTCGGTCAGCCATGGGGTCGAAAGATGAAAGCATCGATCTCATTAGATAAAGAAAGAATAAAGCTAAAAGGGAATGGAAAGAAATTAATTTTCCCTATTCATCCTTCTCAAGGTGAAACATGGAATGAACATATAGATCAAGAAGTTGATGTGTGATAAATTTATCAAATACAGAACAATGAAGATTATACTGCACCAAATATATACGAAGAACTACATCTAGGAAACTAAGACTCAGTAGGATATAACTCAGATGCAAAACTTTACGACTGAGAGATAGAAAAGTACAAAACTCAAGAAAGAGGATGTTGAATCATTTAAGCCATCCCAAGAAAACCAACATGTCAATGTTTCTCTGTGTCCATCATACTAAAGATATTCGAAAGAAAAATTAGGGAATACCCTTCTTTAGCGCCAATAAAAACAAAAACCAAACAAACTCTTCGGTATAAAGAAAGAGAATCACTAGTCCTTCATATATAACAAGTTTCCAAGAACATAGGTGAGCAACAATCGACTTCAAATCATGGTTGAAACATTTACAGGTCCAGCTGCTTGATGGTGGGACACCCATTAGTCGAGACTACAAACATGGAAGACAACTTCAACTTGCTTCATCGAAATATTCATAGGGAAGAAGCTAACTAAACAGGCACAAATACCAGTCTTGACACAAGGAAAAGACCCCAAAAAACACATCAATATATGTGAAAAGGAATGGAGAATACTTGGTTACAAATATTAATGAATATGGCTGAACCTATTTCCATCCACATTAGAGGATTTACGCAATAATTGGTATAAGATGGAAGAAGCATGAGGAAAAATGTTTGTATGGAACAAACTCAAAGAAAACATTATCAAGGAATTTAAATTCATACAGGAAGATGAAAAAATAGTTGAAGAAACAAAACAAATAGAAAAATTCATACAACTGACTGTTCATTATAGTCCGACACAAAACCCTAGCTGATTGAGAGCATCATGTAATAACATTCCATCTAAAAAAATACCACAGTTGATAAGACTTATTCTAGAAAATGAGCATACGAATGGAAAACAATTTCAGTGGAAATCATATCAGCCAGAAATGGTGAAACCAGTTAGAATGATATTTAAGATCGAATCGACCAACAAAGAAGATGCCAACCAGATGATGATAGAAGACTTCCCAACATCATTTTCAAAATTTAAAGAAGGAAGTCGAAAAATCAATGAAAGGCGCTCAAATGGATGGATGGAAAGGTTAAATTGATCATCATCATTCCATTTTTTCAGGTATTTCTTGTTTTTTGGGTAGCGGGGTCCGTCAAAAGTATGCCGAGTGGGTACTTGTTGGATGCAGAATTTAGTTCCGCATCCGAGGAGCTCTCTCGATCCAAATTTGAGTAAAAACACGGGGAGATATGTAAAAAATACAAACAAAAAAATAGTTTTTTTAATGATACCTATCCCCAAATTTATATTAAAAAAGTGTTTAAGACCTATACGGTATTTCAAATTTAAAGCAATTTCATTGGCTAAGACATGATGACATGGAATTTGAATAAAAGTTAAAAGGCCCATTTTGAGTTGAAATTTCCTCTAATGCTTGAATGGTGTAGTGGAAGAGGAAGTGTATGTAGAGAAACCACTCGGTTTTGAGACACATGACAGGAAGTCTCATGTGTGTAGGTTGAAGAAAGCCCTGTACAGCTTGAAACAGGCGCCCAAGACATGGGATGACATAACTGACAGCTTCCTATCTAGTTTGGGATTTACCAATAGTAAAGCAGATTAAAACCTTTACTACAAGGTTGAATATGGCAACCCAGGGATGCTCCTACTGTATGTAGATGATCTGTTTGTAACAGGTATGGATGGGTTGATTGCGGATACGAAGAGGAAGCTTGCTGTCGAGTTCAAAATGAAGGACTTGGGTATGATGCATTATTTTCTAGGCATGGAAGTGTGGCAGAATGTGGATGGAATCTTCCTTGGGCAAGGGAAGTATGCAGTAGAGATCCTGAAGAGATTTGGGATGATGGACTGCAAGGCCTTAACCACACCTATGGCATCAAACTTGAAGCTATTGACTGATGCTTCATATAATTCGGTTGATTTCATGATGTATCATCAGATGATTGGGTCCTTGATGTACCTGACGAACACGAGACCAAATATTTGCTTTGTTGTGAACACCTTGAGCCAGTTCTTGACAGATCCAAGACATGTTCACTTGATTGCTGCAAAGCATATTCTAAGGTACCTGAAGGGTACAGTTGATTATGGGCTCAAGTATAAGACTGATCAAAGCATTAACCTAGAGGGTTATGTTGATTCAGATTGGGCATGTAGTGCCATCGATAGGAAGAGCACTTGATTAGGTGTGATCTCTTGGTTTAGCAGGAAGCAATCTTGTGTGGCACTGAGTACAGTTGAAGCAGAGTATGTGGAAGCTTGTTCAGCTAGTTGTGAGGCAGTATGGCTAAAGAAGCTACTGTATGATTTATTTGATCTCCAATTATATGCTACTTGTATATTTTGTGACAACCAGAGTTGTGTGAAGTTATCGGAGAACCCGATGTTCCATGACAAGTCGAAGCATGTCGAGATCAAGTATCACTATATCAGGGATATGGTGCAAAGAGGAGTAGTGAAGCTCCAATATGTTGTGACGGACTAACACATAGCCGATGTGTTGACTAAGCCATTGGCTAGGGTGAAGTTTGAGTACTTCAGGGAGAAACTTGGTGTTCTCCAGATTGAGATTCCTCCCAAGAGGAAGTGATGTGTCCATGCTGAGCCCTTCTGACATGGTGAGAGGATTGGTTCCTTCCAAGTTCAGATGTTAGTGTTGTTCCCTTCTGACGTGGTGAGAGTATTTGTTCCTTCCATGGTCAGATGTAAGTGTTGTGCCCTTGTGAGATGGTGAGAGGATTGGTTCCTTCCATGGTCAGATGTAAGTGTTGTGCCGTTTTGACATTGTGAGAGGATTGGTTCCTTCCATGGTCAGACGTAAGAGCTGTGACATGGTGAGAGGATTGGTTCCTTCCATTGTTATATGTCTATGTGGATTCTACATCCAGCATGAAAAAGGGTTGGCTCTATGAAGACACATCTAGTATGAAAAAGGACTAGATCTTTGTGGATTCCAAATCCATCATGAAAAAGGGCTTTCTCTGTGAAGACCCATCTAGTATGAAAAAGGAATAGCTCTCTGTGGATGCCACATCTAGTATGAAAAAGGACTAGCTCTGTGAAGACTCATCTAGTATGAAAAAGGAATAGCTCTGTGTGGATGCCACATCTTGTAAGAAAAAGGACTAGCTCTGTGAAGACTCATCTAGTATGAAAAAGGACTGGCTCTGTGTGGATGCCACATCTAGTATGAAAAAGGACTAGCTCTGTGAATACTCATCTAGTATGAAAAAGTACTAGCTTTGTGTGGATGCCACATGTAGTATGAAAAAGGACTAGCTCTATGAAGACTCATCTAGTATGAAAAAGGACTAGCTCTGTGTGGATGCCACATCTAGTATGAAAAAGGACTAGCTCTGTGTGATGATACATCCAGTATGAAAAAGGAATGGCTCTATAGATGTACATCCAGAATGAAAAAGGGTTGGCTCTATAGAACTTCCTATGACAAGAATAATCAAGATATAGCACCTGTGATGATTCAGTGATGATGGTCCAGCAGTGATGATCTAGATCCAGTGACGATGTCTAATGCTGATCCAGATCGACTGATGATGATCCAAATCGAGTGACTTGAAGATGAAGATGACTTGAAGATGAAGATGACTTGAATATGATGAGGACTTGATGATGATCCATATGATACACATAATAATACTTGTGCTAAAAATTGTGTCAAAAGAATACCTTCCTAGTTAAGATGGAGTGTTGATGTAATTGTAACTTCATAATGTATTCACTTGTATTTCTTATGTATTGTAACCCGATGTTTATTTTGAGATGTGTCTGTAATTTACTTGAGTCATGTCATGCCTCAATGTTCCTATCAGGAGGTTCTATAACGTAAACAAGTCATGACAAGTCATTGTGGGTAACTCTCCTATTGGTCAAGGGTTAAAGTCCCTGCAGTTTCAGGGCACTAGGGTTATTAGACTCTCTTAGAGAATTTGGCCCTAGTAGGGTTTTGTCAAGTCAGGAATTAGTATAAATAGAGAGCTAGCCTCTCTATTTATCACACACTCAGTCACACTCAGTTGTAGCACATAGCTGAGGAAGAAGAAGATGCCAGGGCTAGGAAGAAAGAGGTTACTGCTTTCGAGAGATCATCTTATTGTTTTGGGGTTTTACTTTTGGTGCTGATTCTATCTCTTAGGAAGTTGTGGAGTTTTCGCCATTTATGGTTTCCCTGAGGATAAACACTATGTTTCTTGTCTCTTGTTTTTTATTGTTGTGCTAATTATTCTCTCAGTTAAAGTGTTGGAGACATTTACCATCATACACACTCTTTTTGGTCAAATTGGCCTAGTTAAACCACTATCCTAAGTATAATTGACATTAGTAGAGCATTAATTTCCATCATCAAATCACACCTAGGCCTACCTATAGTCAAGGAGGCTAAATTAGCCTTCTCGTACAGTCAAGGAGGCTAACTGGAGCACTCCGGGGGTTATCTAAGTGATATTAATGCACCAAATTGCTAACTGGTGGTTACAATCAGTTCAACAAGTCAATTAAGGCACCTCCTCTCATTAAATATATTATTTAATGATAATTTAATGATAATTTATTATTATTTAATGATCTGAAGTCAACAAGTTGCCTCCACCAACTTCTGATGGTCTGTTCAGCTTCAGTTAACCTCATCGGGGTTCATTGAAGTCATGGAGCACTAGCACTTGATGGTTGGCTTGCTATGACATGTGTTTGATCTCCTTCAGTTGAGATTTAGTAATTTATTGCACTCCAACTTCAGTTAGGGTTTGGTGAGTCAATTAGGGTTTTGGTCAAGTGGTTAACTGAGTGTGAACCTATGGTTGAGAGTCAGTTAAGCTAGACTCACTCATTGAATTCGAATTGTCTCCTTAGGTATTCGAATTCCTCATGGATTCAAGCTATTGCTTGACATTGGTATTGTAACCATTCATTGTTTATTAAATATACAGAGAGGACACCAATTCGGGTTCCGATTAACACCATTTCATGAGTATTTGTTGATTATTCTTTGATGATATTGATTCTTTGTTCCTATATCAATGTGCAAGATTAATATGGTATCAGAGCTTACGGCGGGATAGAGATCTATCTCTAAAAAACAAGCTTTTTGACAGATTTCTCCATGAAAAGTGAGCAATAGCTCAAAATTCTAGCACTGCACCAGAAGCCAAGGCTTACCACTCAATATCCAAAGTAAAGAACTTGTTGATCAAGCTTGCTTGATTGACTATTCTAGGTGTGATGAAAGACTAGAATGTGCAGGCTGTTCGACCTTATTTTTCCCTTTATGTTTTGATTTTTAGGTTTCTACAGGTGAAGCATTCGCTACAGCATATATAGATGGCCTCCTCAGTAGATCTCCTGACTCCATACAATTTCCACTCATGGAAAAATAAAATGGAGATTTAGTTGCACTCCAAAGGACTCCATAGAGACGCCATGGACACTGAAGTTAAGCCTGGATACGCCATAGAAAAATCAAGATTCTTGAACAAGAAGGATGAAGCCTTCGGTTTCTTGGCCTCTCTATTTTTGAAGACCTTCTCTTCCATATTACGGATCTGAAGACACCGAAATAAATATGGGACAAATTGGAATGTCTATACGGAAAGCATGATGACTTGAGAGTTTACCAACTCGAAAATGAACTCATGTCTCTCCAACCTTCCAATTTCGAGACTCTGAATGATTTCTTTACAAAGTTCAAGCATACTATTTTACTCTTGAAGCAATGCAAAGTCGAGGAGGATGATCGGCTCATCCTTTCCATCCTCTCCAAACTCGGGGCTGATTATTCAATTTTTGTTTCTACATTCCGTGTAGGGAATCTCACAACCCCCGGATGGAAGATGCCTACACTCAATGCCTTCATTGAGTCCCTAACTAATGAACATGACAAGCTTGTCCAGATGGGGATCATTTGATCTTCCTGTGATCAAGCCCTCAATGTCTTGGGGCCCAAAGATCTGAAGGGTAAAGGAAAATAGCAGAAAAATCAGAAAACTAAATTTGATGCTCCCAAGCCTAGAGTTGAAAACCAACAGCATGATGAATCTTTTCGCTCAAGGAAGAACAAAGGAAAAGGACACAATGGGAAAGAAAAAGTCAGGTGTTTTTACTGCGAGAAGGGTTTTCACCCTGAACATGCCTGCATGAAGAAAAATCTTTATGAAGCAACCTTGCTCCTTGAAAGGAATCACATCAATATTCCAGAGAGCTTTTGGAGGAGAGATCACCAAGATTTGGAACCATAGCATGAGAAAGGTCATGCCCTCATGGCAAGAACTTCAATGTACGAAGCATTGCTGATTGACAGTGGAGCTTTGAATCACATGATGGCTGAAAAATACTCATTTTCATCCTTGGAGACTGGAAAATCCATCCCCATCCACATGGGAGATGACTCCACCATCATTTCAGAAGGACAAGGTACTGTAGATCTAGAAAATGGTTTTTTCTCTAATGTTTTGTATGTACCGTCTCTAGCAGCAAATCTCCATAGTGTCTATCAGATGACACATACAGGAATTCCTAAGAGATTCTCTTTTATCCCAAATGATGTTGAGATAACATAAATTGCATCCGAGAAACTCATTGCTAAAGGCCTTGCAAACCATCATGCAAAAACCTATGAGTTCTCTCATTTTGTTGCGGATGCAAAGCCCACCGCTCTGCTAACTCATGGAAATGAGGATAGTAGGTTGTGGCATGAGAGGTTTGGCCATATTAATTTCAAATATTTGCAAAAATTACAGAAAAAATCCATGGTTGAAGGCCTCCCGGTCATCAAGGCAACCACGGGAGTCTGCAAGGGCTGTGTGATTGGAAAACACCCTAAGCACAAGTTCGATCAAGGGAAGGCAAACCGAGCTACAAGAATATTGGGATGATACATTCTAATATCAGCGGTCTGATGCATGTCACATCCATGAATGGATCAAGGTACCTCCTCACTTTTATTTATGATTTTTCAAGGTATACAGGGGTTTTCTTTCTCAAAATGAAATCAGAAGTATGTGAAAAGTTTTCTGAATTAAAGGCCTTGATCGAAAATGCCTCTGGGCTTAAGATCAAGATCTTGAGATATGATAATGGAAGGGAGTATGTCAGTAATGAGTTTCTGTACATATTCTCCCAAAGTGGTATTCAGGTCTAGCATTCAATTCCCTACACTCCCCAGCAGAACATAGTAGCGGAAAGGAAGAACCCGTCTCTTAAGGAGATGACCACCTGTACGTTGGAGTCAAAGAAGCTTGCTACAAATTTGTGGGCTGAAGCCATGCATGCTACAGCATACATTCAGAACAGGGTTCCACATTCATCTATGAAATAAAATAATCCTTTATAATCATACTTCATACACAAGCCATATGTGTCGAACCTACGGGTGTTTGGGTCCACTGCATGGGCCCAGATTACGCTTGATAAAAGAAGGGCTTTGCAACCGCAGAGCATAGAATGTCTATTTATTCGGTATCCTAATGAATCTAAAGGATTCAATCTGCTGTATATCAATACCAATCATATCATCATCGAGAGAAGTGTCAAGTTCAATGAGCCTCTTCAGGAGGTGGAACTAGTGAAGGAGAAAACTGCTGAACTTCCTTCCTATTCCACTGAATATTTGGATGATGAAATTGGGGGTGATGACCCTGATTTGGATCCTCTAATTTTTTATATCACTGTGTAGCAATCATCAGATGTTGAATCAGAACCTGAAGTGCAAAATCATCTTCCTACATGGGCCCAACAGACACTCTCCTCCGCAGGAGACAAGATTGGAAATCCGGATGATCCAAGGAGAACCCGGTCTGATTTCCAAAGAGAAGGTATTGCGCTCTCTTGTTCTGATAATTTTCTGTCCAAAACTTGCTATTTGATTATTATTTCAGATCCAAAATCCTACTACCATGCTCGGAATGATCCGAGATGGCAAGTTGCCATGGATGAAGAGATGAATTCTCTTTAGAAAAACACTACTTGGGAGCTAGTTTCTCTTCTTGCGGGAAGGAAATTTGGTTCAATGCAAGTGGGTGTTTTGGACAAAGGTTGCTGCTGATGGAAGCACCTACAAATATAAGGCAAGTCTGGTAGCAAAATTTTTCTCTCATTTACAAGGATTGGACTACCATGAGACCTTTGCATCGGTTGCAAAAATGGACTCCATCCACCTTGTTTTGGCTATTTCAGCATCCAATGACTGGGAGGTGCATCACATGGATGTTAAGTCAGCATTTCTACATGGATATATTCATTAGGATATATACATGAATCAGCATGAGGTATGCATCACTGATACATTTTTGGTTTGCAATCTAAAGAAGTCACTATATGGGTTAAAACAAGCCCCAAGAGAGTGGTATTCCAAGATGGATGCCTTCCTTCTCTCACAAAACTTTCAGAGATGTAGATCAGATCCAAACATGTATTTACAGTAGCATGATGGTCATATAATTATCATTGTTTTATATGTTGATGAATTACTGATCACAGGTAGCACATTTTCCTCCATTTCAACCATCAAAACTGTTCTCCACAATACCTTTGAAATGAGTGATTTGGGGCTTCTAAAACAATTTTTGGGGCTCGAAATCGAGCAAAATTCTGATGGGATTATGGTCACTTAGTCCAAATAAATTTCAGAACTATTATTAAATTTTAACATGGCTGAATGTAGGCCTACACCATTCCCTTTCTTTTCAGGGATCATCCTTGAAGAAGGAAAACACACACCTCCCATGGATTGCACTATCTATCGACAGCTGATTGGTAGCTTGTTGTACTTGACACATTCTAGGCCTGATATTTGTTATGCCATGAATGCTGTATCAAGACACATGTAGAAGCCTCATGATCTTCATTGGAAGGAATCCAAGAGGATCCTCCAGTATATTCAGAGAACCAAGACCTACGGCATTCACTATGATGCAACCTCCGAGCTTGAGCTGGTTGAATACACAGATTCCGATTGGGTGGGTGACTCTATTGATCAGAAGTCAACTTCCAGATATGTATTCATGTTTGGTGGTGGCCCTATTTTCTGGTCAAGCAAAAATCAGGCTTCCATATCACTATCTTCAACAGAGGCCGAGTATCGAGGAGCGGTGAATGCTTGCATCCAAGCAGTTTGGTTGCAAGGCATTCTTTCAGAGTTTGATCTTGGTAGTACTTTGTCCACTGTCCTCTTTTGTGACAACCAAAGTTCTATTAAGATATCCATGGATCCCGTTACCAGGTAGAGGACCAAGCATGTAGATATTCACATGCACTACATCAAGGAGCTAGTGCATGACAGGACCATCATTCTGCAATACTGCTTGACTGATGAGAAGATTGCAGACATCTTCACCAAGAGATTTTCAGAAAAGAAGTTCACTTACCTTCGTTCACTGTTGGGGGTGAGTTCATCAGGGTGATCTAGACTACTTTCATTGTTTAGCTTGAGGGGGGGTTTTCCCACTGGGTTTTCCCTCTTTTCCTCACTTAGTTTGTTTTGAGCATTGTTTCTGTTTCAACATTGTACAGGGTGACCTAACTCTTCCTGAGTATAGCTTAAGGGGGGGTGTTGGAGACATTTACCATCATACACACTCTTTTTGGTCAAATTGGCCTAGTTGAACCACTATGCTAAGTATAATTGACATTAATTGACATTAGTGGAGCATTAATTGCCATCATCCAGTCACACCCACTCCTACCTACAGTCAAGGAGGCTAACTTGAGCACTTCAGGGGTGATCTGAGTGATATTAATGCACCTAATTGCTAACTGGTGGTTACAACCAGTTCAACCAGTTAGTTAAGGTGCCTCCTCTCATTAAATATATTATTTAATGATCTGGAGTCAACAGGGCACCTCCACCAACTTCTGATGGTCTGTTCAGCTTCAGTTAACCTCATCGGGGTTCATTGAAGTCATGGAGCACTAGCACTTGATGGTTGGCTTGCTATGACATGTGTTTGATCTCCTTCAGTTGAGATTCAATCATTTATTGCACTCCAACTTCAGTTAGGGTTTGGTGAGTCAATTAGGGTTTTGGTCAAGTGGTTAACTGAGTGTGAACCTATGGTTGAGAGTCAGTTAAGCTAGACTCACTCATTGAATTCGAATTGTCTCCTTAGGTATTCGAATTCCTCATGGATTCAAGCTATTGCTTGACATTGGTATTGTAACCATTCATTGTTTATTAAATATACAGAGAGGACACCAATTCGGGTTCCGATTAACACCATTTCATGAGTATTTGTTGATTATTCTTTGATGAGATTGATTCTTTGTTCCTATATCAATGTGCAAGATTAATATAAAGATCCTAATGTATTGCTAGCTTAATGAGAAAAATCTAACAATTTACAGATGGATTTTTAGGATACAATCAAGTACCAATCACTAAAGAAGATCAAAAGAAGGCAACATTTGTCTTTGAATTTGGATCATTTGGTTATAAATTCATGCCATTCAGTCTTAAAAATGCACTAGCTGTATCCTCAAGAATAGTAATCAAAGGATTCCAGGAATACATTTATAAAACAATGGTTGTATACTTCGATGATTGGACAAGATACTCCATGCCAAAAGATCACTGCAAATGGCTAAGGATAATGCTAGAAAGGTGTCGACAAATCTAGGTTTCACTTAACATAAAGAAATGCATCTTTTTAACCCCTATAGGAATTCTACTTGTACATATTGTATGCAAAGAAGGAATCAAATTCAACTTCACAAAAATAAAAAACATCCTTGACATAAAAACCCTAGTAAATCCAAAACAAGTCAGAATCTTATTAGGTCATATAGGGTACTAAAGGAAATTCATCCGTCATTATTCAAACATGACATACCCTTTGGAAGAACTATTAAAAGAACATTAGGAGTTTGATTGGACTGAAGAATGTGATGCATCTTTCGACACTTTAAAGAAAAAATTAGTCGAAGCACCTATTCTGAGGTTTCCAAATTGATCAGTCAAATTTCATGTACACATTGATGCATCAGGCTTAGCAATAGGCACAATACTAACACAACCAGGAGATGATGGGATGAACTACCCAATAGTGTATAGTAGCAGAAAACTAAACAAAGAAGAACGTAATTATTTCACGATAGAAAGGGAAGCATTAGGAATGGTCTTTACACTCCAAAAATATTGACATTATCTATTAACTAACTCCTTTATATTTTACACCAATCACCAAGCTCTAAAACATCTAGTAAACAAACCTTTATACCATGGAAGAATATTTTGTTGGTTGTTATTATTCCAAGAATTCAATTTTGAAGTATTAGTCTGACCATGAAAGCTAAATGTTGGACCTGACCACTTGTCATGAATTGGCACGGGGGAGGAACCGACATGAATTGAAGACAATCTACTAGATGCACATCTATTTCAAATGGAATTTGTTACTGCAAAACTAGAAGAGATAGCACAATTCTTATAAAATGGTCAAGCACCTGAGGGAATGAGTACTAAAAAGAAGCAAATTCTAGCAATGAAAGCTCCACCATATAGTCTAATTAACAAATTCGTATATAAAATGGGCTTGGATGAAGTAATCCGTAGATGCGTTTTAGAGAACGAAAGAGAAATAATTATGCATGAAGCACACGACTGCTAAAAATATCCAACAGTTGGGACTATGGCAGCCGATATTACATAAAGATTATCGAAAGCTTGTTAGTATATGTGATCGCTGTCAACATTTAGGTCGAACTTTACCTAGCATTGAGATGTCCTTAATATCGGTAAATCCAAGTTTAACATTTGAAATTTTGGCTATCGACTTTATAGGACCATTTTTAGTTCCAACAAGAAGGACATGTATAGGCTACATCATAACAGTTGTCGAATACGTCATTAAATGGGCAAAGGAAAAACCTATCGAAACATACTCTAGTGAAGTAGCTACTAAATTCATATACGAAAATATAATTACTAGATTTAGTTTTCCATTGACTCTAATCAGTCACCAAGGATCGCATTTTATCAATAAAACCATTACATCCTTAACAAAGCAGTTCAAAATCCACCATAGATGAAGCATAGCTTATCATCCTTGGTTTAATGGGGAAATTAAAGCATTCAATAAAACCCTAAAAAGAGGTTTAACAAAAATTTGCAATACAGATAAGGATGACCGGGATAAGAAAATTGCTTCTATCTTATTGGCATATAGAACAACATATAAGCGATATACATACCAAACACTGTTTAGACTAGTCTATGGCCAAGAAGCAGTTGTTCCCCTACACTTCCAACAACAAACACTAGTAATAGTTGACATATTACAATTAATGTCGAAAAATATAAGGAAGAGCGACAATGCAACTAGCTACGATAGAAGAACACCGACTAATCGTCATACAACACCAGGAAATCTAAAAACAACAACAAAAAGCATGGTATGACCGAAATATTAAAAAAAGAACTTGTCAGTTGGAGATCTTATGTTGCTGTATAACAGTTGGTTAAAAGGAAAAACAAAGAAACTACATACATAGTGGATGGGACCCTATATCTTTGAAGAAATCAATGCCAACGGATCAGTCCGACTGAGAACATTACAAGGCAAAATATTTCAGAAACTTGTTAACAATGCCTGACTAAAGTGATATGAAAACTAAGGAAATTCTAATATATATATATATATATATATATATATATATAAGAAAAAATAATAACAGTTCCATAACTGTTAAACAAAACCTATAAAAACCATAAAAACCTTAAAATAACAAAAAGAAACAACACAGCAAGGTCAAAATGACAAGACATCATGATGGAAGTAGTAAAGTTCAATTCAGCAGAAATAGAAACCGAAATTATAACCATCGACATATTGAATACTAACCATTCTACTGACATTATCATCATCGTGATGTACACCGACAAGAGGATCAAATGGTCCAATCAAACCATCACTACTATATACAGAGGGAGTGCAAAAACCAAAGCGCATTAAAGGGGCTATCAATAGAGCATCCTTTGCAATCAGATCCACCATTAACACCTTGCTCAACAAGATCACCACCCACTCCACCTATAAATACCACATCAGATGAAGAATTTACATCGTTTTACGAAGAACTAGAGAGACAAAGCTATCAGACTCCTGAGAGAAAAATCCCTGTCCAAAAACTTGAACCTGTAACTGAAAAAATGGCACCAAAGAAGACCAGGTCTATGACCACCAAAGCAAAGGAGTTATAGTCCACAAAAAACCTATTGATAAAAATATTGGAGAACATAAGTAAGAAAAAAGTACAAGAAAATTCATGGTCGTGACTATGGACATAAATTAAAAAATGTGCATATATAGACAAGAAAATGACAGAAGAAGTTGAAAAAGTAATGCCAATACCATCATGAGATATATTAATGCACCTCACATGGAAATATTTTGCGGGACGAAAGAGATAATAGAAAAATTCATCATTAGCTGATATCATAGTGGGAAGTTCTACTTTGATAAACCTGTTGAGATATTTGGTGAGGTTATTTACAAAGTCACAAGATTTTCTAACAAAGGAGATTTTTTTTTTCTGTTGGTTCAAAGGTTGGGTTGGTTGAAAAACTAACAGGTACATTGACTGAAAATAACTCTAAAGGGATGGTAATAAGTCAAATCAAGGACACAACACCCAATATGGTCCCAAATTTTTTTTCTATAGGTCTAACTGTTACATGACATTGGTGCGATCTGAGGCTCAACATGTTGGAAGCTGTCAACTGTATAACAGACTCCAGGAAAACCTATCGTCGGGATCAATACTTAGCCAACATGATCAAAAATATCTTCTTAGAATGTTAGGAGGAAGGCACAACGATCAAGTTTCCATCACCGATCATATGTATTGCTATGTACCACATGTGTCCTATTGGAGACCCACAGTTCCTTGAACCGACAAGATTCCATATGTGGCACTTCAAGACATTATCAATGGCTGGGCACTCACAGGAACTCGAAGAATACAAACTGCTGTTAGACAAGTGGTTCCAAAATTTAAAGGTTGAAACAACCAGATGGAGGGTTCCCCAAAACATTTGAAGAAGTTTGCCACCGACAACACACATTAAGCTAGAACTCGCTAGAACTTGACCATACTGCAGTCTGGTAAATGTAAGGAGCTGCAACAAAATCTAAGAAATTTGATTATTGTCCAATAGTTGAGGAGATATTTACAGAGTTGGCCCGACAATCCAACAGTAAAATATCCATATCGGCATTTGCAAAGAAGATCGATCAGCCAATTGTGGAGCCTCTAACCGACGAGGAGAAAGAGGAATATTCTGAAGTACACCTTCATATCAGCACTTTCAATCTAGAAGACACCCCAGTAGAAGAGGAAAATACTCTACAAATAGTAACAGTAGCAAAGACACAACAAGCACGTGTATAGACCCAACAATAGGAGGAGGAGGGTGAACAAACAGATGAAGAAATGCAGTCCGAGAAACTAGAGTATGCTATGTCTAAACAAAATCTCCAACAACTAGTTCTGGAAATATCCAAACCACAGAAAAAAATAGTCTATAAAAAGGGAAAGGAAATCATAGAATCATTCCTCAAGAGGAGCCATATTATGAGGAAGAGCTACTTTCCAGAGCTACTCAGATATTGGAGTATGATGCCAAGAACAATGTATCCATCGAAAAGCAGCTCAAAATATTCATAGAAGAAGAAGCAAAGAAAGCAAAATCCAAAACGGTAAGAGTTGCCACCCCCTGAAGTTGACTCTATTTATTTAGCCTCTACTCCCCCACATCCATCCCCAACTAGAATAGTTCAAGAAGAAATACCAAACCCGACTGTTGTTGCCTCATCAAACTCTTATAAAGATGCATTATCTGAAACAATCAAAGAAAAATTCGATGAAGATGCTGACCTGCAACAATTTATCAACAATATTCCCAGCCTTTTCTGCAATACTCAACAAATAAATATCACATGACTAGTTACTGAGTCAAGCTCTTCACAATAACTTCTCCTAATCACCTAGCAACTTGTCCAACCATAAAAAGCTACCCCAAAACCGAAAGTTGTGGGAGTTATTAAATATTCATTTTTAAGAAATCCTGACAAATCATCCCAACTTGTCGCAACACAAATTTCATAATATATACCATATACTGAAAATCCTCCCCTTTCGGTTAATGAAGCAGACGAAGGAGCAATATCATGTGATCTTGATGTTGGTTGTGGAGCCTAATGTTCAAGATCCAAAGATATTATTCAACTGTGTTTGTACCTTAGGTTTATTGTACACTCATTTCCCTACTTTGGGGTTTGGGGCAGGGCCTCTAAAAAGGGGGTTCAGGGGAAACACCCTCAAGATACGGGGATTTGGGGACACCGCCCCCGAGAAAAAAAATTTGGGATGTTTGTTGGCAAACAATGGACCCATGGTATTGGGTTTGTTGGACAGATTAAAGTAACTAAGAGGGGGGGGGGTGAATCAGTTACATACCAAAGTGCATCTTTTTAAATGATGATTCATATTTATTATGAACATATGTTTAAACCATTCAACATATAGCAGCAAATTTAAATTACATTCAACACTCAATCACATCAACGAACACAAAACATAATGTTTTCATGAGGAAACAGTAAAAACTCTTCTTCTTAAGAATGAAAGGTAAGCTCCAACTCCTCTTTACATTCTTTTATTTTACCTGAGCTTCAACCCAGACGAGGCTACTACCTCTGGAAGCTCCAACTTCCAATTATACAAGCACCAACTTGTTTCTATTTTCTGGCAACAACCAGAGGGATGCTACAACACCCCAGAGAACAGGTGAATTACATAATGAATCAAATCCTTACAACTCCTCACTGTCTATGACTAGGATTTATAAATCATCATTTACATTATGATTCTGAATTAGACAGTATTGCAGATATTCACAACAGATGTTATAAGTCTATCTCTATACATTTTTCTTTGTTTATCATCAAGACTAAGCACATACACAACTCACCGAGACTGTCACTATATCATTCTGATTTTCTTTCTCATCTGGACTATTCATACTCTGCAATTATCATTGTATTCATCTCTTCAATCCCATTCTGCAATGTGCTCAGTCTCTTATATTTGAAATTCCCTTACTGAACAGTGCACTCCACACCACTTACCTTACTAAACTGCTCAATATATATATATATATCATCTTCTGAGTTCATTTCTCTCTCAGGTTCATCGAAACAACATACTCAAACCATTACAGAACCAGTTTAGCTTCAGCATCCTCAACCCATTATATAAATGGTTCATCTTCAAAAACCTATGTACACATCCTTACTCTTCAAATCATCATTACCAGCAGTTACTAAAAGGTTCGCATTTCAGGTTCATCATAACTGTTAATCCGCCTGCTCGAATACTCTTAGAATCCTCAACTGTATCGGGCCCTTCGTATTCTTCTTCAAAGGTTACACTGAAGTAGCGAATGAACATTCGTTTTGGTTTCGATACAGTTCATTTCACATCGGATGACTTTTGGTTTTTCGCATCGGAGTTTTTTATCATTTATTTTTCTGTCGTTGGGGAAGGTCGCGCCCTTTATGCTTCTGCCGTTGCGGCTGCCGAAAGAATCAACTTGTCCGAAGCTGAAAGAGTTCCGACTACCGATGTGTGTTAACCTTTTCGTCGCATGTCTGAATCCTGTTCTCTTCCGCTGTTACGGCTGGGGAAGCATTTTCCCTTCCGATGTCAAAGTCCTCCGATCTCCGATCAAGCTTTTCCCGCCTGCACCACTTGTCTCTAACCTTTTCGCTTCCGTCGTTGCGGCTCCCAAAGTGGTTAGGCCTCCAAAGTGCAAAGCGATCTGATCTCCAACGTGCTTTGCATGGCTGTATCCTTTTCTTCTTCCACCGTTGCAGTTAGGAAATCTGTTTGTCTTCCGATGTCAATACCTTTCGACTGCTGATCGAGGGTTTTCCTGCCCATGTTTCACCTGACATTGGTGTGTTTTCTTTCTTCCGTTGCGGCTGGTAAAGCCATTTGGATTCCGGTATAAATCTCTTCCGATCTCCGATGTAGTGAACTGTGTAATTATTCTTTTCAATATGCGGGTATTCTGTGAAACATTTAAAGCTGTGACATTTTTCTCGTCTGTGGTTGTAACATTAACATTTGCTTCACTACTGCTGTGACTTCCTTTGATTCATCCTGCTGTGGCTTTTCCTATGAGTAAAGCATTCAAAGTTTGGCATATGGCAACATTCAGACTGTATAGCAAAACTGGCTAACAAACTCCCCCTTTGACATGATGACAAACTTTGAAAGCTTTCTCCCCCTTTTGACATCCATGGAAAAGATATAAAGAGAACTCCCCCTGTGAATATGTCTCCCCCTGTTACTGGGAGACAACTAACAGCTAAAAAAATGAAACCAATCTGTACTGACTATGTTCAAAAAACAAGAGAACACAGAAATAACCAAAATCTGGAACCATTTGACACTAGGAATCAGAACCTGTAATGTGAAAGAGAAAATATTTAGAGAGGACATACCCCCAACTGAGATTGAAGCATTTCAAATTGAGATTTTGGAAGAGGCTTAGTGAAAATATCAGCAATCTGGTCTTTTGTTCCAACATATTCAAGATTAATAACTTTGGACAGCACCTGCTCTCTGAGAAAATGATATTTGATGGGTGTGTGTTTAGTTTTTGAATGCATCACTGGGTTTTTTGAAATGCTTATTGCACTTGTATTATCACAGAAAATGGGAATGGGATCATCATTATGTATGTGCATATCCTTCAACATCTGCTTCATCCAAAGAATCTGGGTGCAACATCCTGCTGCAGCTATATACTCTACTTCAGTTGTAGATAATGAAACAGATGATTGTTTCTTACTGGACCAGCTTACCAAACAACCTCCAAGAAAGAAGGCAGCACCACTGGTACTTTTCCTGTCATCAACACATCCAGCCCAGTCAGCATCAGTAAATGCATATAAGTCCAAAGAGTTATTTTTTGGATACCATAAACCATGATTTGTTGTTCCTTTTAAGTATCTGAAAATCCTTTTTACAACCAACAAGTGACCATTCTTAGGTGAAGCCTAAAATCTTCCAACTTGACACACAGCATGCATAATGTCTGGCCTAGTTGCTGTAGCATAGAGTAGACTGCCAATCATGGATCTGTACATAGTCTGGTCTACATCTCCAGAGTTATCATCTTTACTGAGTTTACATCCAGTGACCATAGGTGTACCAACTGGCTTACAGTCCTCGATTTTGAATTTCTTTAACATTTCATTAATGTATTTAGTCTGAGAGATAGAGATACCTCTGTCACATTGATTGATTTGTAATCCAAGAAAGAACTTCATTTCTCCTAGCATAGACATTTCGAATTCCTGCTGCATGCTTTCAACGAAATTTGTGCTCAGTCTATCATTGTCACTCCCAAAAATTATGTCATCAACATAAACTTCTATAATAATCAGACTGTTATTTTCTTCTTTAATGTACAGATTACTATCTGTGTAACCTTTCTTGAATCCTTGCTGCATCAAGTAGTTATCTAGTCTTGAGTACCATGCCCTAGGTGCTTGCTTTAATGCATATAACGCTTTCCTCAATCTGTAAACAAACTGTGATGCATCCTGTACATGAAATCCTTCTGGCTGCTCCATGTAGACTTCCTCTTCCAAATCACCATTCAGAAAAGCTGACTTCACATCCATTTGGTAGACTTTGATTTGTTTGGAGCTGGCATATGCTAAGATCAACCTTATTGCTTCCATTCTAGCAACAGGGGAAAATGTTTCACTGTAATCAATCCATTCTACCTGTGCATATCCTTTGCAGACTAGTCTTGCTTTATTTCTGGTTACTTTTCCCGTATCATCCAGTTTATTCCTGAACACCCACTTAGCTCCTATTACATTTTTGTTTGCAGGTCTAGGAACTAGTTCCCAGGTATGATTCTTTTCAATTTTACTAAGCTCTTCCTTCATAGCATTTACCCAATGTTCATCTTCGATAGCTTCATTCACTTTTTTCGGTTCAGTTAGAGAGAGAAGTGATACCTGCTTTTCAAGGATGGGTTGCTGTCTTTTACTTCTTGTCTCGACACCTGAGTTTATATCCCCAATAATTAATTCTTCAGGGTGATTTTTCTGTATTCGATTACTTGGATATTTTGTTGAAATTGCATTTTTTGAAGGACTGGAGCATTTTTCATCATCACATGTAGATCTGTCACTGTCGTCATCCTTAACCTCTTCTATTTCATCCTCTTCATCATCTGACCTGTGCTTGTCAAATATACCATGAATCTCAAACTCCTTTTGCTTAGTCTTTGTTTTTAAGAATGTAGATTCATCAAAAGTTACATCTATTGCTTCAACGATATTTCTTAGTCTGAAATTATAGAATTTATATGCTTTTATAGAACAGGAGTAGCCAACTAATACTCCATCATTGGTTCTAGAGTCTAATTTTCCCAAATGAGGATCTACTCATTTGATATAACACTTACAACCAAAAATCCTGAAATGTTTAACGCTGGATGGTCTTCCTTTCCACATTTGATATGGTGTGACAGACTGATTGTTTCTTAGCAGACATTGATTCAGAATGTGAACTGCTGTGTGAATAGCTTGCGACCAAAGCACATTACTCAACTTTGCTTCATGGAGCATGGTTCTAGCCATATCTACTACTGTTCTATTTTTCCTTTCTAATACCCCATTCTGCTGAGGTGTTTCAGTCACAGAGAAGCATCTCTTTATCCCGTTCACATCGCAAAATTTGTTAAATTCATTTGACACGTACTCTCCTCCATTATCAGATCTCAGGCACTTTATTTTCTTGTCACATTCATTTTCAACAAATTCTTTAAACGTTTGAAAACAGTCAAAAGCTTCAGATTTCTTTTTCAATAAGTAAAGCCAAGTCATTCTCGTGTAATCATCCACAAATAATAAGAAATACTTTTCTCCTTTCATCCCTTTTGTTCTCATGGGCCCACAAATATCAGTATGCACTATATCAAGCGGTTTAGTTGTGGAGTATTCTTTTGTTTTAAATCTAACTCTTGTTTGTTTGCCATGTTGACATTGCTTGCACACTGAACCTGAGAAATTATTTAAAGATGGTAAATCTATTACAGCTTCATTCATACTCATATTGATCAGATTATCAAAATTGATGTGACCTAGTCTCTTGTGCCACAACCAGCTTTCATTCTCATTACTAAGATAGCATTCATTATTTTTCTCATCCAGAATATAGACATTGCTTGCAATTCTTGTGGCTGTACCTATTATTTTATCTATTTTCACATCTCTGATTTGACATCCATTTGAATCAAATATCATGTAGCGTCCCTTATCACATGTTTGACTAACACTCAGAAAGTTATGTTCCATTTCTTCTATCAACAGGACATTTTCAGCCAAGTTTTTCTTACTGTTTAAACATACAGTCCCTCTTCCAATTATTCTAGCTGTCTGATCATTCCCAAATGTGACAGACCCCTCTTTTCCTTTGTCTAGTTCGATAAACAAATGCTTACTTCTTGTCATATGTTTGGAGCATCCACTGTCTATTATCCATTTGATTTTATGTTCAGCTTGCAAGGCTACGTTACATTGTTCAGCCTTCAGATTTTCTGTCTTCCTTTTCCAAATTTGAGTTGGTTGATGAGTATAGATGGGTTCACTAACTTTCTTAAAGTTAGTAGGACAATTTCTTGAAATATGGCCAAAATTTTGACACTTATAGCATTCTGTTTCATGATTCAGAACATCAAACCTGTTTCTGTTTTGACTTGTCAAATCTATCCTTTTTTCATATCCATGTCTGGGCTTCTCATAACCATTATGTTCAGATATCTTTCTTGAAAAATTATCACACAATGCATCCTTGTGTCCATAATTGTAACAACAAAAACAATAGCCATTGAATTTGTATTGATACCTGCCAGGTGTTCTTCTCTAAATATATGGTCTTGACTTTCCTTCTTGTTTCTCAACAACTGAATTCTTATCAACCCCTTTCTCATTCTTCTTTTCTGTACTTGTTACTTTCACATCTGAACTAGAACACTCATTAGTCACTGTTGCCTTATAACCAAGTCTAGTTTTATCATTTACAGATCTCTGACTTTCTATTATCTGATCTAGAATTGATGAACTATGATTCATGTTCCTTTCCTAAACCTTCTTCCTTAATAAGACAACTTCTAATTTCATCTTTTCAGTCTCTTTATCCTTTTCAATAATAAATTCATTTAGAGATTCTTCAGTGGTTCTAGCTTCTTCCAGCTTTAGTTTTAATTCACTCATCATTGCTTCAGTGCTTTCAAATGAATCATTTGATTTTTTCAACACATCCTCAAGTTCTTTAACAATTCTCTTAATATGTCTACATTCTTTTATTTCTCTTCTTAAATCACATAGAGCACTTACCAATTGTGCTTCCAAATCCACTTCACCGTCTTCTTCCTCTTCAGACTGGTCTTTCTGATTTTTTAAATCCATAAAGAGATTCTCATCTGACTGATCATCACTTTCATCGGAATCAGAAATATCACTTTCTTCTTTAGTGAATAAACTCTTCTTCTTGAAGGTACGTCTATTGAAATACTTTTGGTATTTATTTTTGTATTGCTTTGGATTTTTACTGCTTTCTTCCTCATTGTTAGAGTTCTTACTATATAGACATTTGGAAGCAAAGTGGCCTATTCTACCACATCCAAAACATTTCAAAGGAATCTTACCTTTGTATCTACCTGTACCCTTTCTTAAGCTCTTGACAAAATTTGCTTCTTCTTCATCTTCTTCTGATTTTTCAGACTGGGTCACTTCTTCTTCATTCTTCTTCTTCTTCTTCTTTGCTGCTTTGAATGCTGCTTCTTTCCTGGAAGACGTCTCACTAGAAATTCTCATTTCATATGCAGTCAGTATTCCACTAAGTGTATCCATGTCTAAGGTATCTAAATATGCTCTTTCTTCTAATGCAGAAACCTTAGGATTAAATCTAGCAGGAAGAGATCTAAGGAATTTTTGTACAAGATCTTCATCTTTAATCTTTTTTCCTATCCCTCTCATGGTATTGGCAACTTCATCTATTCGAAGGAAATATGTGGCTATATCTTCAGATTCTTCCATTTTCAAACTTTCAAAATGAGATCTATATGTTTGTAATTTGGCATTTTTAACTTTATCATCCCCTTCATAGACTGTTTTCAGTTTGTCCCAAATTTCTTTTGCTGAGGAACAGTTCATCACTTTAACAAATTCTAAAGCTGCTAGGCCTCCTAGGATACCATACATAGCCTTTGAATTACTCTCATAGAGTCTTCTACTTACAGGATCTATTGGGATAGTGGCTGGAGCATTATATGTATTTAAACAAGCTTTCCATACATCAACTCCTTGAGACTGTAGAAACAATTTCATTCTTATACTCCAAAAGGCATAATTATGCCCTTCAAAAAGAGGCAGTCCATGTTTGGTAAATTTTGATTTCTTGTCCATTATTTAGGATCTAGCTTCCAGAGGTTAAACTGATTTGAAGCAACCTTGCTCTGATACCAATTGTTGGACGGATTAAAGTAACTAAGAGGGGGGGGGGGTGAATCAGTTACATACCAAAGTGCATCTTTTTAAATGATGATTCATATTTATTATGAACATATGTTTAAACCATTCAACATATAGCAGCAAATTTAAATTACATTCAATACTCAATCACATCAACGAACACAAGACATAATGTTTTCATGAGGAAATAGTAAAAACTCTTCTTCTTAAGAATGAAAGGTAAGCTCCAACTCCTCTTTAAATTCTTTTATTTTTCCTGAGCTTCAACCCAGATGAGGCTGCTACCTCTGGAAGCTCCAACTTCAAATTATACAAGCACCAACTTGTTTCTATTTTCTGGCAACAACTAAAGGGATGCTACAACACCCCAGAAAACAGGTGAATTACAGAATGAATCAAATCCTTACAACTCCTCACTGTCTATGACTAGGCTTTATAAATCAGCATTTACATTATGATTCTGAATTAGACAGTATTGCAGATATTCACAACAGATGTTATAACTCTATCTCTATACATTTTTCTTTGTTTATCATCAAAACTAAGCACATACAGAAATCACCGAGATTGTCACTGTATCATTCTAATTTTCTTTCTCATATGGACTATTCATACTCTGCAAGTATCATCGTATTCATCTCTTCAATCCCATTCTGCAATGTGCTCTGTCTCTTATATTTGAAATTCCCTTACTAAACAGCACACTCCACACCACTTGCCTTACTGAACTGCTCAATATATATATATATCAACTTCTGAGTTCATTTCTCTCTCAGGTTCATCAAAACAACATACTCAAACCGTTACAGAACCAATTCAGCTTCAGCATCCTCAACCCGTTACAGAAATGGTTCAGCTTCAAAAACCTCTGTACACATCCTTACTCTTCAAATCATCATTACCAGCAGTTACTAAATGGTTTGCATTTCAGGTTCATCATAACTGTTAATCCTCCTGCTCAAATACTCTTCGAATCCTCAACTGTATCGGGCCCTTCGTATTCTTCTTCAAAGGTTACACTAAAGCAGCGGATGAACATTCATTTTGGTTTCAATACTTTTCTCCGTTACAGTTCATTTCACATCACATTACTTTTGGTTTTTCACATCGTAGTTTTATATCATTTCTTTTTCCGCCGTTGCATAAGGTCGCGCCCTTTGCGCTTCCGCCATTGCGGCTGCTGAAAGCATCAACTTGTCTGAAGCTTAAAGAGCTCCGACTGTCGATGTGTGTTAACCTTTTTGTCGTGTGTCTGAAGCCTGTTCTCTTCCGTCGTTGCAACTAGGGAAGCCTTTTCCCTTCCGATGTCAAAGTTCTCCGATCTCCGATCAAGCTTTTCCCACCCGCATCACTTGTCTCTAACCTTTTCGCTTCCGCTGTTGCGGCTCCCAAAGTGGTTAGGCCTCTGAAGTGCAAAGCGATCCGATCTCCGATGTGCTTTGCGTGGCTGTATCCTTTTCTTCTTCCATTGTTGCAGCTAGGAAATCCATTTGTCTTCCGATGTTAATACTTTCCGACTGCCAATCGATGGTTTTCCCACCCGCGTTTCGCCTGACTTTGGTGTGTTTTCTTTCCGCTGTTGCGGCTGGTAAAGCCATTTGGATTTTGATATAAATATCTTCTGATCTCCGATGTAGTGAAATGTGTAATTATTCTTTTCAATATGCAGATATTATGTGCAACATTTAGAGCTGTGACATTGTTCTCATCTATGGCTGTAACATTAACATTTGCTTCAATACTGCCGTGACTTCCTTTGATTCATCCTGCTGCAGCTTTGCCTATGAGTAAAGCATTCAAAGTTTGGAATATGGCAACATTCAGACTATATAGCAAAACTGGCTAACAGGGTTAACCATAGTATTTTCCCATGGTATTTCCCCCATAAAAATTAAAGCATTGTAATACGGTTGGGTAGGGCATTATATTGTATTGTAGCCTTGTAAACAATCTCTGTGATTGTGTGAGAGAGATAATGGGAGCATGAAGAGGAAGTGGATCGGTATTGCTGTAGGTTGCATCCCTTCATGTTTATGGATAGTAATAAAAGGTTTGGAAATTTCTGTGTGGATGTATCCCATCGTTTGGTTGAACCACGTTATATATGTGTTTCTCTGTAATGTGTTTAATGTGTTTTGCATCTTGTTTAATGATTTAACTATATATCTAGTATTGATTTGCGATCCTATTTTCTAACACTTGATGCAAATGATCAAGTTGAAACATTGGAAACAAATCATGAAATAGTCAACCTCCTCGATTCTGTTGAAATTGATGACCATGTCGACTTGCAACCTAAATTTGAAAATCCTATGCCAACAGATGCCCTCCCGACCACCCCATCAACTTCAGAACACCCATCCTTTCCTACACCACCATCAAATTTAGCTCCACCGCCAAACTCAGTTCTACCATCCACAACACTGACAAGTACACAACCAACCACAGACCCCATCTCCTAGATATAGTCGGTAAACCCCAACTTAACAGAAGATCAACTGACAGAAGATCAACCGATGGAAGAGCAGCAGACAGAACAACAACAGCCATAACTAGTTCTAGCAGGAGGAAAGGTTGCACAAGATAATGAATCTCGGCATAAAAGAAAAAGAAAAGAGAAAAAGAGAAAAGAAAAAGAACAACAACAAACACAATCAACAATACAATAGGTACCGACAGTCATCCACCTAATCATCTAGGATCTACTACTGCAGTTGAGACACCAAAACTTAGGGATGGAGAATTGGATCAATTGTTGGAAGTTTTCAATAAGGAACCAAATATAAGAATAGAAAGAAGACAGGAACAAATTGAGAAACTTGAATCAAAGAAACTAGAATTTCTCACAAGATGCAGTAGTCTGGCATAAACAGTTATACTAGGAGTAGAGGAAACTGACACCGACAAACCACTAGAAAGATCTTACCAGTTATTTGAAAGTGTCGTATTTAACCTTCAGACACAATTACAAACAAAGAAAGATGAACAGGAAGAAGAGACTTTTGTTCTACTGAGACAATAGTACACAACATTTTCAGAAGCTCACAAGGTAATAAAAGAGCATTTTAAGGAGTCTACTACTACAGAGGAAGTCTTGAGAAATTGGTATACTTAGTATGGCCAAGTATTCCAACAAGTTTGAGAGACTTGTGAGCACATCAAAACATAGCTATATCAACATGGACTCCTAGAAGCAATGAAAAGCATAATACAGGATCAGATAGTATTGGAATCAGCAAAGCTATAAAAATTAGAAAAACAAGTGCATCAATGGATAAATCAGGAAATCCCTAGTCTCAACACACTTGACAATGTTTGACCACACATGAAGATACTACTCAACACTGCAGATGAGAGAGCACATATATTAGGACCCGACATGAGCAATATTGTGGACTTGTTGATACAACAAAAGATGTCGAACTTATCGAGCCTAACCACACTGGCCATAGATATCTAGAAAGAACTCCGCAACTGGAAATAATTTCATCACCAAGTAGTAGTCACAACTAAATCCATTTTGGATATTGGCATCTAGAAATAGCTATATATTCTACAACATAGTAGGTGAAACAAAGCAAGTGAAAAAACTACTTCAGGCAGATAATTTTGTTACCTCTCCTATTTATTAGGGATGAAGAAATATTTTGTCCCTGGGGGAGATGTTGGAGGAGCTAGTCAATTAGCTGACTAGACTAGTTAGCCGACTAATTAGAGAATAGGTCGGCTTCATAGCTCGTGTCGGTTGACTGAACCAACAAGTAGTTATTTGTACCTTTTTCGTAATCATATATATAGGTTGTTGAGCTAGATAAGAACTTGGTTTGGTTTGATGTATGTATGAACCAACATGTGTTATTGTGTAATATAAGATATTATTCTACCCATTATTCTTGTCTCTTGTCTGTGTTATGATTATATGATTCTTTATGTGTATTTTCAGTAACCTTTCAATCTGAGTGATTACAACAAGATGCTAAAAAAAATTCCTATCACTCCTTTTAATGGAAATTGATCTCAAATACAATTTGATGCTTAAAAGGAATATTATGTGGTCCTTAGAAAGGTACCATGAGAATCTATGGATTTTCTTAAGAAACTCAATCACAAGAAGCCAACTTTACAAGATGAGATGGAAAACAAAGAATATGAAGTTGAAATACTAAAGACTAAATTGATCAGTCAAACATAAAAACAGGCAGAGTTTGGTGAATATTCAAAAGAACTTGAGGAAACAAGGAAGGAAAATGTTGATATGAAGACTCAGCTGGAAGGAGACAAAAGGATAGAGGAAGTCTTGAAGGAAAAATTGAATAAGAAGGAGGAGCAATGCCAAAATCTTGATATGGAATTAGTTGGTCTCAGAAAGACAAGTGAATAGTCTAATGCATGGGTGAAGTTTAGGAACAACTCAATCATCTTGGATGAGATCTTTCTTGCATGTTGGATTACCTCGTATTCATGGCAATGTCTTCCAGTCCTTAATGAGAAGTAGATTGAAATATCAATTGTTCAACTTAAATAAGAATGATTAGGGTTGGTGCTATTCAGATTATTTCTAACTCAAAACCCTTTGATTTACAGTAACCCCTAGTGTTATTCAGAGCATAAGTTGAACACTATAAAATGGGCGTTACACTAGTGCAATTCCAGAGCCTTTCACTCAACACTAATACTAATATGCACTTGTACAATACACCTAGGGATACAATGGCCAAAGATTTGATGCTCCAGAGCTTATGCTCAACATCAAGTTGGAGTGCTCCAGGGATCATGCCCAACACTTCCATTCTTTACTTGTTGGGGTTACCTACATGCTTAAGATCTTACGATCAACACATATTCTCATAACCCATGTGCTCCAGATATTTCTCTCAACACATAATATCATAACCCATGTTCTCTAGAGCTTATGCTCAACACAAAATCTCATATCCCATGTGCTTTAGAGCCTACACTCTACACATAATCTCATAACCCATGTGATTCTGATATTACACTCAGCACATAATCTCATAAACCATATACAGTGGGGAATATGTCCATTATATAGACAAAAAAATAACATCAAAGTAAATCATGTGTAGTGTGGCTCATGTCCAATATAGTGAAGGTAAAAATTGGGATATTACATCCCTTCTCGCTTAGAAAAACACCTTCCTGGTGTTCTAGGGACTAGAAATAAAATCATGAAACAAGGAGGTGTAAGCCTCTTTCATGGTGGCTTCATTCTCCCATTTGGTCTCATCAGCCCCAAAGTGCTTCCATTGCAGTTTAATATGGACAATAGTTCTCTTCTTGAGTTGTACTTCCCTTTTTTCCAAAATGTGAAGGGGCTCTCGCATAAACTCCCCTTCAGGTCTCACCTATAGCAAGGACCAACCAATCACATGTTTAGTATCATATACATATTTGTTCAATAAATATGTTTGAAAAACATTATGAACCTTTACATGAGTAGCTAAATCTAATTCATACGTCACTCGCCCTTTTTTGGCCAGTGTCTCAAAGGGTCCATAGAATATTGGTACCAAATTTCCGCACCTCCCCAGGCTCAATGGGATTCTTTTTTCTTTTACTTTGAAATAAACATTTTCCCCAACTTGGAAATAATTATCCATTATTTTATTATCTGCATAAATCTTATGGCAGTCTTGTGCTTCTTTTAGATCATGTTGCACTTTGGTGACTAACTGTTCTAGGTCTTTTAGTAAACCTGGACCTAGCATGAGCATGTCTACAGGGCTATGCCAAGTCACTAGTGTTCTACACTTTTGGCCATAGAGTACCTCAAAGGGACTTATTTTGGCGGAGATCTGGTACCCATTGTTATATGCAAACTCTGTGGGGTGCAGATACTCCTCCCATCTTATGGGATTGTTCATCACATACATTATAATCATATCCTCCAAAATATGATATACTCATTTTGTCTATCTGTTTTTATGCGGGTGGTAGGAGGTACTAAAATTTAATTGTATCTCTAAGCCAGAGAATAAATATCTGCAGAAGTTACTGATAAACTTTGTATCTTGATATGAGATGATTTCCTTGGGTATCCCGTGAAATCGAAATATCTATTTTAGGAATATGTCATCAATGTGAATTGCTTTATATGTTGACTTTACTGGAATAAAGTGTGTTTCTTTGGACAAATTATCGACCACTACAAAAATGGAATCATTCTTCGTCTTGCTCTTTGGTAAACCCATAATGAAATCCATATTGATAACCTCCCATTTCCATTTTGGAATGGTTAACATTTGTAGCAACCCTGAAGGAATTTTGTGATGAATAGTGCTATGTCGGCCTTTAAATTAGGTTAGAAAGACTGTTTATTTATTATCGATATCATATTTTGATATCCTAGGTGCCCAGGGTAGGGTTTTCGATGGAACTTTATTAGAATGCTAGACCTAATGTCTTTACCCTCTAGGACAGGAAATCTCTCTTTGGACCACAATAGTCTTGTCTCATCTACCTTATTTTTATTCTTTTGTTGGGATAACCTATCTTCTTGAATATTTTTAAGGACCTCAACATAGAAACAATCAACCGTGCTTGTCGTTCTAATCCTATCGTGCAAATCCGAACCGGTTTGGGTAAAAGTTACTTCATACAACATATGATCTCATCAACTTAAAGCATTGATGATTTTGTTTTCCTTTCCCTTTATGTGCTTCAATTCGAAGTGGTACTCGCTAAGGAAGGATAACCATCTAGCCTTCCTGGCATTTAAATCTTTCTATTTGAACAAATACTTTAGACTCATGTTATTTTTCTTTAGGAGAAACTTCTTCCCCATGAGGTAGTTCCTACACATCTTTAAGGCATGGATAATGGCTGCTAGCTCAAGATTGTGGGTGGGATAGTTTTTTTCGTGTTCTTTTAATTTCCATGATTTGTAACATATTGTGTAGTCATTTTGCATGAGCACTCCACGAAATCCTTCCTTTTTTGTATTTTTGCAAACAAGGAAATCTCCACCGAGAGCAACAATTTGTAGTATAGGTGCAGTAGTCAAGAGTTGTTTAAGCTTCTAGAAGCCTTATTCGCATGTGGTCATCCACAAGAATTTGTTTTCCTTATTTTGTAAGGTAGTCATGGGACAAGCAATCCTTGGAAAGTTCTCAATGAACTTTCGATAGTAACTCGCTAGTCAAAAAACTGACCTGATGTCGGTGACACAAGTAGGGATAGGCCATTCTTCAATGGATTTAACATTTTTCGGGTCAATGGATTTCCCTTTCTCGGAAATGATTTGACCTAGGTATTATATCTATGGTTTTTAAAAATTACATTTGCTAAACTTAGCATAAATTTGGTGTTCCCGTAACACTCATAGTATTGTTCGGAGATTTTCCTCATGTTCTTCTTTACTCTTCTAGTAAACCAGTATATCATATATAAAGACTAGTACAAACTTATCCAGGTATTCACTAAAAATAATGTTCATCATGCAAATAAAAATGGTTGGTGCATTGGTTATACAAAAAGGCATTACTACAAACTCATAATGGCTGTATCAAGTCGGAAAGGCAGTTTTGTGTATATCTTCATCACAGATCCTTACCTAATGGAATCCATATTGCAAGTCGATCTTTAAAAATGTATTTTCTCCTCAAGCTTGATCGAACAAGTCATCGATCCTAGGGATTTGGTAATGGTTCTTGATGGTCATCTTGTTTAGATTTCTGTAATCAATGCACATTCGCATCATACCGTCCTTTTTCTTTACGAATAGTATAGGTTCTCCCCAAGGAGACACACTAGGTTGGATATAATCCTTCTTTATCAATTCCTGTAACTATAACTTGAGCTCCACCAACATTGTTGCACTCATGCGGTATGGGGATTTTGAAGTTTGTACTGACCCTGGTGTCAATTCTATGGAAAAATCTAAGTCCCTGTTGGGTGTTATTCTCAGTATTTCCTTGGGAAATACATCCTTGAAATCTACAAGAATAAAAAAGTCCTCGATTTGTTGTTCTCTCTCAGCTTCTACATATTGGATTTTAACTACAAAAAATTTGTATCCCTTCCTTATACATTTCTTCGCTTGTAAGGAGGATCTCTGTCTCACAGAAACCTTCTTGGGTATTCCTTGAATCTTTCTTCGATTCTCGTGGTTGTTCATGCATAATATTGACTTGTTTAAATAGTCAAGCATAACATGGTGTTGTTCCAACCAGTCCATCCCTATAAGTATGTCGTGCGATCCTAAGGGTAAGATATTTATATCTAGCTTAGTTGGAAAACCATTCATGTCTATGTCGGAATCTTTTACTAGTTTTGAAACCTTTCTTTTGGTACCGGTGGCTAGTTGTACCAGCCATGGTTTGAAATGTTTCTCTTTGTTTAGTTTACATGTTTTGTCAATATTGGGGGAAACATAACTTTGGAAATCACCGGGATCAATTAAAATTGAAATAGAAGTATTCGAAACCTTACCATCTATTTCATCCATAATGGCCTGATGCTCTCCTTGTTGGCCATCGAGTGCTACATAGATCCTAGGTGTAATAGCCATGTTTTCTACTATTGGGTATTCTTGTAAGTTGTGTAGGACTCCATTAGTATTGTTTGGACAATCTCTATCATAATGGGGCCCTTGAAATTTCCAACAACTAACCTACAATGAGGCAGTCTTGGCTCCTCCATTTGTTTCTTCTCTGTTCGCATTTGGTGCAGACACATTTGTACATGCATAATTTTTCTTGAAATTTATGTTAGATGAAAACTATTGTTTTATTTCCGGTAGGGTCGTGGCTTAGAACCAATATTTGGGTTGTATAAGAATAACCTAAATCTATCTCGATTTATATTCATATTTTCATGTCTTAGTTGTCCATGTTCATAGCAAAGTCTAGCCTTATGCAAGGTAGTTCCTAGAGTTTTGGGGATGTCAAACTCAATTCTCTCTCGAAAAGTTTTAAGAAGACATCCCAAAAATTGTTGTATATTGATATTTTCATCCTTTATGTAAAGTATGTAATGCAGCAAAACCAAAAATATGTTGATAAAGGTATCCATAGTTAGGAAGCCCATCTTTAATTCGTGGAATTCATTTACTTTTCTGTCAAAGAATCTTTGATACATGTACTTTTCTTGGAATATTTTGCTAAAAGTACTCTATTTGATCTTCTTTAATTCATCTCTCTTAATTATGTTTCAGGTCTCTCCACCATCTGGCTATTTTTCCATTTAAGTTGTAAATGGTCAGTCGGGCTTTCATATTGCTAGAGAAATTATGTACTCGAAAGTATTTATTCATACCAAGGAGCTGCTTTTTTAGCCATCTCTCTAGTATTAATTTCCCCTTCATAAGTTGGGTATTTGATCTTTCAAAATTATCCTTGGAGGCTATCATCACTTTTCTTCATTTTCATACAAGGAGAGGGTAAGCCATCACTGGAAGAACTGGGATATTATTTTTCTATGAAGTTAGGGGTGTGTTCTTCTCGTCCCTCTTCATTTGGACTATTGGTACTTCTTTTATGCTGATAATTTTATTTGTATTTGTTTGTTGATTGGATGGCATGTTTATGGGGATTTACCCCTATCATGTTCCGAAGTAAAGCTTCATTTATTGCTTTATGTTCTATTCTTTCATTCATGTTGCCATCTTTAAAACTTTGTATATTTTCTTGTAGACTCTGTATATTCTTCATTAGGTCAGAATTCAGTTCTACCATGATTTATTCTTCTTGGGTTGGGGAATTTATGTTCCCTTGTCGACTGTTGTTCTCTTCTGTGTCCATGATTTGGATTGCTCTTTATACCTGCAATTGAAATAGTTAGTAACAATATCATTCTGTTAGTTTGAAATCATAAATATAACTTTTTGAAATATTTGTTTCTGCAACGGATGTTTAGTAGCACCCATAAGGTGTCTAAGTGTTTGAAACTTTTCTCTGATACCACTTGTAATGTCCCTAAAAATTCAAAGTAAAAAACAATTTTCTTATAGCATATATCTACAGACACAACTTTCAAATCCCTAACTGTAATAGGGAATTATTGAGCAATGAGAGTTTAATTCACATCCTTCACCTTACTAGTTTGATTAACCCCTCTTGAAAATCCAATTCCAAATATGAATAATTATGTGGTCAAAATTAATTCATTTTTTTAAGCCTAAATGACTAAATTTACTGTTCTTCTACAATGCTCATTCCACAATGACCATTCCGCAAGGATCATTCTACAAGGATCCTTTCGTAATGCGGATAGAAAATTGCGGGTCTCCATCAAAATTATAACCAAAATTAATCCTCTGCAATGAGACTTCGAAAAAAATCCTTCCGCAAATGCAGATTATAGATTGTGCAACCCATTTTTTACCCTTTATAATTTAGCCTTCCGCAATTCACCTTGTGCAATGTAGAGTGTAGATTGCGGGACCCATTTTTTTACATTTAATATTCATCTTTCCACAACTGTCCTTCCATAATAAGGATTATGGATTGCAGAAATACCCTTTTTACTTACGTTTATCTCTCCGCATTTAAGGTTTCCACAAATCTCATGAGCCATCGATCCCTTTGGGGCTTCAATATCCACCATCGATATGATTTCCTTGTGCACTCCATAATGAAGTTCCCACAACTCTTCTGGGTCGTTGATCTTCTTGCGGCTTCAATCTTGACCTTTGATCTTCTTTCTTCGCATGTTTCATAATGAAGCTTCCATGATTCTTATCAGCCGTCGATATCTTTTCGGCTTAGATCTCGACTGTCGATTTGATTTCCTTGTGGATCAACACCTTCTGCAATGCAGATTGCGGATTATGGATTGCGGGTGCACCATCCAACTTCTCTAAATTGTGGTTTCAAAATTTTCTCTTCTACAATTCTTATAATCCATCAATCTCTTTGAGGTTTAGATCTCGACCGTCAATTTTATTTCTTTGTGGATCACATTTTAACTTTGTGGATTGCGTATTGCAACATGCTTTTCTATCTTTACCAAATTTTTCTTCCACGGTTCCATTTTCTGCACTTCTGTTAGCCATCGATCTCCTTGTGTCTTAGATCTCCATCGTCAATCTCTTTCTTGCGGATTCAACAGGTATGGCTTAATTTGGGTTTTATTTCACTGTAAGTTAATTATATCTAAGGATTATGTTGATGCTTCAAACGTTTCTTGATTTTTCTATCTGAACATGAAGTGACAAACATATAACTGACTGCTTTAACTCATGTATGAGATGTGTTAAGGTTCAATTAAGTTTTAGCTGTGGAAATGGATTGCTGTCAAAATTCAGATTTCATAATGCAAAATTTAAGGAAGATTTAAGCGGAATTGATACAGACATGGAATACACAGTTAAATGTATGAATCCATGATACAGTTTAAAATGAAGGATTCAACCTGTTAAATGTAGAATCATCAATTCTAAATTATTCAAGTACTGGATTCGAAACCATAACAGATCAATAATAGCCATATCTAATAATTATGTTCAGAATTAATTTCTAATTACAATAGTAATAACATCCCTAGCAATCCTTGATGCTGGTGTGGATTCCCAATATTAGAGGTGTTAAGGAAATAATCTAACATTGTACAGATCTATCGTACTATTGAATATCATGGATATTTATTTTACTGTAACTAAAATCAATCATAATAAACATAGTAATAACCTAGAACCATGCGAGGAAAACAAAATCTAATATATGGTAAACCTCTTACCTACAGATGTTTGGCTTGTAATAGATCTATCACCCTACACACTTTAAACACAAAATTTAATAGGAAATACTTTGTTTTGAGCTGTGGAAAAAGTAACCATATGACCTCATAACTTCCACATTCCTCCCAACATTGACTCGGAACCGTTCCTGGTTCTTAATCGAATTCTCCCTGAGTTGGTTCCAACATGCAAGATAAAATACAACTCCTAAGGATGAGGCTACTAGGGTTTTAAAGTCAATCTCTGTATTCTTTAAGTGTTGGTTTCAAAATTCTCTCCAATCCCATCCAGGAATAATAATTCGATTCCCCAAGCCTTCTCTTGAAATTTTATTTTATGGATAATCTTTGAAAAAATGGACAGTTGGTTTAACTTCTAATAAATCAATATTTTACTATTTTCTTGAAAATAATATTTAGTTTGATTTTTATGTAATATATGTAAATTTTGTTAACTAGGAACTTTTACTAGTTCCTACTTGAGTGTCGTTTAAATATTTAGTTTATAATATAGTATATACATAGACTTTCACTTGTTACTTTTGTTATCTTTATTTCTTTTCACACACACACACACACACATATATATTTTGTTCTCATATGTGTTATATGTAGACGTCACTTAGATCCTTTATCTATTTTTATTAAAATAACTTGGTATAAATATATATACATTATATAGACTTGTCAAATTCAATCATCTATTATTATCCATGCATCATATAACATAATTATTTATTTTGATGCTTCCCTTAGTTTATGTTATTTCTTTTAACAAGGCCTTAGGTAGGGTTTCGTCGGTCAAAGAGGATAGGTAGCTCTAGATCTTCCTTGCACGTTAGATTACCTCGTATTCATGGCAGTTTCTTCCATTCCTTGATGAGAAGTAGATTGAAATATCAATTAATCAACTTAAATAAGTATGATGAGGGCTGGTGCTGTTTAGAGTCATTCCAACTCGACACCCTTTGATTTACAATAACCCTTATTTCTATTCAGATCCTACGCTCAACACTATCAAATGGCCGTTACACTAGCGCAATTCCAGAGCCTCTCCCTCAACACTAATACTAAGATGCACTTGTACAATACACCTAGGGATACGATGGCCAAATATTTGATGCTCCAGAGCCTATGCTCAACATCAAGTTGGATTGCTCCAGAGCTTACGCTCAACACATAATATAATAACCCATGTGCTCCAGAGCTTATCCTCAACACAAAATATCATAACCCATCTTCTTCAGAGCTTACACTCAACACATAACCTCATAACCCATGTGCTTCAGAGCTTACGATCAACACATAATCTCATAACCCATGTGCAGTGGGGCTCATGCCCAATATAGTCAAGTTCAAAATTTTGGATATTACAAAAAGAGAGACAACTCGAAGATGGAACCAAAATCCCAGGTATGAAAACAATTTCATTGGTTATTGTTACACATGTAATGATTTTTGTCACAAGGCTATGTATTGTAGATTCTATGAAAGAAGAAATGTTGAAATTACCAACAAACTACTTAGATGTTGGACATGTAACCATGTCGGGAACATAGCTACACATTGTCGTACTCAGAGATGTTATAGTTGCATTGGATTTGGGCACAAAGCTGAAGATTGTGTGAATTCAAGAAGACAAACTATGAGGAATGCCTCATACACATCTGCAAGAAAAACTTATGAACCATGGAAGAATAATAATATTGGAAGAAGTACAACTCAGAAGACAAATGTTCAAAAACAACGACATTCCCAGGTATGGATGAAAAAGAATGAATTATTAAATGTGAATGAAGTGGATCAGTGCAAATAATATGGATTTCATACGGAAATACAAGCTTGAGGTACTTCAAAGACCTCAACACACCTTGTTGTTTAGGATTAGGCACCCTTGTAACCTAGGGTCTCGGATTACCAACTTACTACTAACCTTGTAGACAATCATCTTTACCAAAGAATAGAAAGGGAATAGGAAGAAAGGATTGAATTACCTGATTATCGATAGGTGATCCAAGCTTGATCTTCTCCCACTCCTTTTCTCTCCAAAGCCTCCAGGGATGCACCTCTTTCACCTGTAAAGAGCAAATTCTCCAAGTACTATCTCATGCATGTATATATAAGAGGTTAGATAAACAATATGTCAAATACATAATCAAATATATTCATTAACCATGATACATGAAAAAGACTCAACACAATATTGGAATAAGAATTCTGTTTATTAACAATTAGTGAATGAAATAAGAATACAACCTAGCTTCTAAGACAAGGAATCTTGTACAACCAAAGGACTCTAAGTTCTGCTGCTCCAGGACTTCTGAAGATATACCACCAGCATAACTTTGCTCTCCAATCTTGATTGATTAATGCCCTCTCCAAGGCCTCTATTTCTACTTTGGAAAATAGAGTGATTTCGAAGGTTGGGGTGGTTGAAACAGTTAGGATAGTTAATGATTAGGGCCCAACTAATTTCCATTAATTGTGTTTTATATTTTTAAATTCGAACTAAGGTGTACGTGACTATTAATATAGGAAACCCATGTATGACAAGCGAGTTTCTTAAAGGAAACCCATGTAAGTTGATGTAAGCAGGTTGCAATGCAGATAGTCACGTACAGTACGTGAGTTGCAATGGAGATAGTCACGTACAGTCCACGGGTTGCAATGGAGATAGTCGCGTACGCAACTCAACATTTAGAAAAATTATGAAGCAAGCTATTTTAAAGGTAAATGCATCCCAAGTCATGCCCATCTATAGTGTTTTGGCAAACCTCAATCCTAATATGTCCTTTTGTGTACCAACATAAAGAATGTCGGCACTCGAACGAATAAGTACCATTTGGGTTGATAATAGATACCCCCTAATGTGTGAGGTCAGAGGGAAATGATGGCCGAAATACATTATAATAATTATCTTGGAGAACTCAGAAGTCCAATGGAGCAAAGGAAGTACCTGAAACAAATACATAGTAATGTCAGATACAAAGTTTTATCTGAGGATACCATGTTCAATATATGGGAACACTAGCTCTTTTACAATATTTGAGTACATCATATGATACGGGTTCAAGACAACGTATATTACAAAGGTGGATTGAAGCCACACTATACAATAATGATGAGTCTTCAAAGATCTAGAAGCTGTGTAAATGATCACAACATAATCTTGTGCAACTTAGGCCATAGACATGAACCTAAGGTCTTCGTCAAAAACCAAAAGAACCAGTACAATCTAGGCCATGTGAATAGATGTTACTGAAGTCGAACATGGATATGATTCAATAGATTGCCAACCAAAAGGTGATAATCGACAACTGAAGCAAAGGAATTCACTAATAATGAAAGTGAATCCTGAGGTACGATCGTCAAAAACTCTAGGTCTTCGTTGTCAGGAACTACTGATGAAAAAACCATACTGTGATGAGGAAGGAAATAGATCCTCCAACGGATCACAAGAGTGACTAGGAACTGGGTAAAGGAAGGGAAACACAAGTAATAATAGATAGAACAATGATGGAATCAGGATATAGATCATATGCAGGGATAAATCCTTGAACAATGAGCACGACACAAAGATGAAACAAGGCAGCTTTTAACTTTGCATATAGCACAACTAGACTTATATGTCATGTAGGAGACATGATCAGATTCCCTAGGTATAACTGACAAGAGGAGGTGTAAAAAACTTGAAGTGATAGATGAGATGAAAGTGATCACTAAGACATGAGTATTGGAAAAAAAAGAGAGTGCTATGTTCAAGGAAGACATGTTGCCACCGAATGAGAACCAAAAGAAAACTTTTTCCTTATCTTTCCTGTTAAATTTTAACAAGTCCAGGAAAGTCAATTCAAGTCTCTCTTCATTTTTGACAAGCTTGAAGAGAAGAGGGAATAATTGTTGATAGTGTCACTGATTCGTGGATTTTATGAGCCCAAAATAGTACATGCTCACTTGGTGTTTTCATGTTTAGAGAGTCTGAAAAATTTAGTCCCCTGAGGCCAAAAAAGTATAAATCGTACCACAGAAGAACTCTATTAACTTCTGTAGAAGAAAAGGTGAACCTTTTTTGTACTTAGTCAGGGGGGTCCAAAAAAGGTTAAATTACCACCTACCCAAATCTCCTTCGAGAGCAGCATATAGCTTGAGTTTTATGAGTGTTAAGGAAAGAAAGATCACTTGGAAAGATCCATTTGAGTACGATAAATGGGGATTACAACAATAAAATCGATGTTTTGTTCTTAGTGTTTAATGAGCATGACAAATACATGAAGTACACTCAAAATCTTTTTCATGTTTAGGTCCAGAGCATGAAAAAGAGAAAACTGAGCTCATATCAGGTGTTCCTTTTCCATAAGTTTAGTCCCTCAGGTCCAGAAAAGTGATAAACCTATACCTGGGGATACTCTTCTCAATTCCACAGAAAAGAGAGTGATCCATTAGAGGAAATTTGAGGTCTAAAATGGGCCTCCTAAGGAAAATAATAAAATAATAGTTAAAATAATAAAACAATAGTTATTAATTTTGGAGGAAGAATGAAAAAAAATACTTTTTGTGTTCGTATTTTAGACATATCTCCCTGTGTTTTTACTAAAATTGTTAGAAGGAGAGATCGTTAGATGCATAATTTAGTTCTGCATCCAACAAGTACTGACACTGCATACTTTTGACGAAACCCGCTACCCCAAAAAAAAGAAATACCTGAAAAAATGTGATGATGACATCATCATCATGTTTTTTCAGGTATTTCTTGTTTTGGGGGTAGAGAGGTCCATAAAAAGTATGCATTTTGGGTACTTGTTGGATGCGGAACTGAATTCCACATCCAACGAGCTCTTCTGCTTGAAATTTGAGTAAAAACACAGGGAGATATGTCGAAAATATGAACAAAAATAATAGTTTTCTTTTATGACAAATATGTCAATTCAACCATTATGGTTGACTCATTTTATTGAAATTCTATTGGTTCTTGAATTCCAACTCACAAAATTTATTGTTGGCATGTTTTCTTATAAGGCCGATTTTAGACCCCAAATTTCCTCTAATGCTTTCTCATATTATTCCACATGGTCCAAGAAAGAGATAACCTACCACCAATATGGATGCACATTCACATATTCTTAACGAGCTTGAATGGACAAGTTTACTCGGCAGTCAAGTCTATTTTGAGGAGTTAGACCTAGGCCTAAAGAAACTCCATAAGAGTGGGGAGTCTTATAAAGGGATAGGTTGTAAAAAGAGACCAAAATGAGGCTCAATTTGGCGTGAAAATAGCTAAGCAGACTCCCCTGAACCTATGACAACTACAACATCAGTATTGAAAAACAATAATTGGGTTCTAAACGAGGATACTCATGTGAGGAAAGTCCTATCCACGAAAGAACAATGGCCTAAACGAGGTACTAATGGTTAAAAATACCATAGTCCATGGTCAAAGTGCTAATGCTAGGATTAAGATGGATTAGGTATGAATGCAAAATGCATGTGAATGACCAAAAACCATCCTATTTGAGAGAAAAAAACAAATTTAAACGACCATAGACCTGTTACATTGAAGAAAAAAGATATGGTATTAGTTTTATTTTTATATAAAAAGTATGAACTATAGGAAAAAAACCCACTTTTAAAATAATATTTCTATAAATAGTTCAAAATAGAAACCAAAACTAACCATTTGATTTTTTACCCAAAATAAACAAGTTTTACCTCAACCTTTAATTGCTCATTGTGGACAAATTGGTGGACAATTCTCGAAACCGCAAGTGCCAGGTAAAACTACACTCCATGCTCTTTTATTTGATCCAAGTGAAATTTAATTTTTGGCTAAATTTTCATGTTTTTCAATGTCCTCAAAGCAAGAATGGTATGTACGCGGGTATGGTATATCAACAGTCGCGTACACATGTTCTGTACACGCATTTCCCAAAGGCAAGTCGCGTACAATACGCGACTTGTCTAAAGGACAGTCTCGTACACTGCACGAGGTAGAAAAAAGCTATGTAAGGCCAAAAAATGAATTTTTTATATGAATTTAATGATTGATAAATGGCTTGTTATGAGATTGAAATATGGTGCTTGAGTGGAGAGAGAGGGAACATGAAGACATGGACCAAGAAGCTCTACAAGATTCCCCCATGGTAAATGCTTTGCAGTAAAGTGGGTTATTAAAATTCTTCTGTACCTCACCTATGCGATCAAATGTCCCCCTACTAGATTTTTTAATAAACTATTGGGATCATGATCTTGGTATGTTTGACCTACAAGGTGAGTTTCTAGAGGTTAATTTGGAATATGTCTACTATATCTTTGGTTTATCATGACTGGGAGCTCCAGTGAACTTGGAAGGTACCAATAGAGGAAGTGACCTTCTAAGTGTACAAAACTACATAGATATATACTGCGATCCCGGCACTCAAAAGAGGGGTAGCTGCATCCCTATTGTTCCTATTCGGAGCTTTCCATTACATGTATTAGCGAGTACTATAGTGAGGGTTGCAGGGTCATCATCACTTCACCTTGCAACTCGGAACCAAATGAGACTTGCAGTGGACTGTCTACAGGGAGATCTATATGACTGGTGTTCGAGAATAATCCCAATAACGAGGAAGCAGCTCTCTAACTGTAAAAGAGGCCGAGAGAAAATTTTTGGTTATTCTAGCATATTGGTGTCCTTTTTCTTTGAGAGGGTGCTCGGTTTGAGTCCTGTAGTACCACTACGAGTTCATTCTCCTCGTTAGCCTAGACTGAGTAGGCAGGGAGAAATATTCCTCCGCCAGGGAGGCAGTGGATCGGTTCAGAGCATATACGATGATGACTTATAATTTTGGTGGGAGCAACACGTACCAGCACTGGAGTAGTTTCCATATGCTGGACTAGATTTCCAAGGTGATACCGACATTGTCCTCCCTCCTGGGCGAGCATGGGGGAGTCATGTATTTTTGTTTTCAAGTTTTAAAATTTTTATGAATTTTAATTATAAAGATATTTACATCTGTATAGGATTTTTTAATCCTTTTAAAATGTAAAAATGCAGTAATTGGACCAGTCCACCCTGCTGGGCATCGACGCATGTATGTGCATCCCATGGTGGGAGAAGACTAGGGTTTGATTAGGGTTCTTGAGGGAAAGTTGGCCAGGCTTACCCAAAGAGTACCTACATTACACATTGAGCATAACCTTATTGCCATGTAGGAGCTAGTGGTTGATATACCACTTGTCTAGATACGCCTTATGAGGCGGGTATCTAGAGAAGTACTTGTATATATTGATGTTGTTGAGACTGATGCATCCGAGGAGGCTGAAGAAGCCCAAGAGCAGGGTGATCAGGATGATTAGGGTGACCAGGGTGGTCAAGCTTAGAGCTAAGAGCATTTTATGGAATTTGATCCATTTTTTGTATATTTTTTGTATATTATACAGTTATGACTGGATGTGAGGATCAAAAACTCAACCTATCTATATGGACAGATATTCACATATATATATATTTTTCCGCTTTTATTTGCATGTGTTTTGTAATGTGTCTGTTGTATATTTTTATGCAAAATGTGTTAAGTGCCAATACAAGATATAATTAGCATACGCATCAGTTAATGAATTTTGATTTCTTGGAATATGATTGAATGTAATAAACTCAAAATGTATTTCCAATAACCTAACTTAAATAAACTGACGTAGTAAAATAGGGTTCTGCACCTGATAAGCTCGATTGATCTAGGAAACCACCAGTTGAGAGTCAAGTTGGACTTCGAGCTGAGTGACACCACATGACAAACCATCCCATAGAAGCTCAATGACTGCCTTCTATTCGGCCACATTATTGGTAAGGGGACCTAAGCAAGCTCCTCTAGAGGCCACTAGCTATCCTGACGGCGAGTAAATGACCCATGCGACTAAAGCGAGGTTGCAAGTGTGGCGACTGGTGCCATCTGTGAAACCTACGAACCACTCAGAAGACATCTATAACAACCAACAGATGGTATAAAAGCACAAACTGATGAACTTGTTGTACATAAAATACATACATAAAATATAGGAAAAAGTGCTAAGCCTAAGCATAGTACTTTTTCAAGTAGAGCCCATTTCTAGGCTCCGGAAGCTTATTCCCTTCGAAATTTGTCAATTCATATGCACCTTTCTTCAAAACCTTGGACATGAAATAAGGACCTAACCACATAGACCTGAATTTTTCTTCCCCCAGGGGTTCTTTTTCCTGATCCCAGAGCAAGACAAGATCCCCTTCAAAAAAAATATGAGGCTTGACCAATTTATCGTATTGGATTTTTACCCTATTTTTAAGAGCCTCATTTGCTGTCAGTGCATCTCTACGCTACTCATATAGATGTTCTAAATGTAATAGACTTTCTTCCAGCTCAGTCGTATCAAGTAACACATGAATAACAATCTTTAAGGACGGGATTTCACATTCAACCAGGGTGACTGCTTCCACTCCATGAACGAGTTGGAAAGGAGAAAACCTTGTAACAGTTTTCACATTGGTCCGATATGCCCAAAGTGTAGGATACAACATGATATTCCAATTGGAATGGGATGCGTTAATAGTACGTTTGAGAATAGTCTTCAAAGTTTTATTTACAGCCTTGACTTTACCATTTGCTTGAGGATAGAACGAAGATGACTGCTCTTGTCTAAACCATAGCATAGTGGTCAGTTCAGTCATCATGCTATTTTGGAAATGACTTCCATGGTCAGTGACAATCTCTTTAGGGATACCGAATCGTGCGGTAATTTGGTTGAAAATTAAAAAAGTTGCAGTTTCCCCGTCAGCTTTAAAGGTGGGCATTGCCTCTGCCCACTTCATGAAATAATCTACAGTGAAAATTATATGTTTGTGCCCCCTAGCCAAGACTAGGTTGCACGTAACGTAATATATCCCCCACTTCGTGAAGGGGCCCACTGAGATGATAGGAAATAACGAAGCAGGATGTGACCGTATCTTTCTGGTGTAAAGCTGACAAGGATGACAGCGCTTCACAGCTTCTACACAATCTTTAAAGATCGTGGGCCAAAAATAAATAGCACGTAAGATATTCTGGGTCATTGCTAACCCAGATAAATGACCCCCAAATGCTCCACTATGGGAATCATTTAGGAACATCTCTGCATCTTCATGGATAAGAAATCGACGCAAAATGGTATCTACCCCCCTACGATATAAATGATCTCCAATAATGACGTAGTTCTTGGCATGTACACGTAGTTTACGTTGTTCTTCCTGTGAGAAGGCTGTAGGGTACTTCAAAGTCTAGAGATAGACAAGTATATCTTTGTACCAGGCATCAGAGGTGGAAATCAAAAAGATATGCTCATTTGGGAATGAGTCTTCTTCAATGGCTACATCTTCCTCTACCGGAAATTCAACAATGAGCTCAACAAAAACTAAGGATTTCTTGGATTTGGCAAATTGGAAATCTACGTCAAACTTCTAAAGAATGACTATCCATTTATTGAATTTGCCTCCAACTATCCTTCAGGACAAAAAATATTGGAAAGGATTAACATCTGCCACTACCATCATGGTCCTCAGTAAGATGTAGTGACACAACCTATGAACATCATACACAACTGCCAAGGCCAACTTCTCGACGTGGGAATACCTAATTTCAGGGCTAGCTAAAGCACGACTGAGATAGTAGAAAACATTCTTTTGGAGCTTATCATCTTCCTGAACTAGTACTACCCCTATGGTCAACTCATATGTGGCCATATATAATATAAAATCCTGAGAGTAATCTGGCAGGCGCAATAATGGTGCCGACAACAAATATTTTGTTAATGCCTCGAATGCAAGTTGTGCGATTTCATCCCATACAAATGGGGTGTCCTGTTTCAACAGGAGCATGAAACCTTTAGTAATCTTGGCATAATTTACAATAAAATGTCGAAGGAAGTTGGACTTCCCCTGCAGGCTTTGAATTTGCTTGATAGAATGAGGAGGAAGCAGATTTATGATGGCCTCAACATTAAAAGGATCCACCTAAATGGCTTTGCTGGAAACAATGAATCCAAGTAGTCTCCCTGACTCAACACAGAAAACACACTTCTGGGGATTCAAGAAAATTTTGTAGTATTTGCATCGTTCAAAAATCAAACACAAGTGATCTGGATGATCGATCCTCTTATGAGAATGTGCTGGAAAATCATCAAGGTAGGGTTCAACAATGGATTAAATGTCGTAAGAGGAAAAATTCATTTCCTGTTGAAAGGTTGCCACTGCATTTTTCAATCGAAAGGGAATTTTCTTGTACGCGAAGGTACCCCAAGGACAAATGAAAGCTGTTTTATGTTGGTATTCTAGTTTAATTTGGATTTGATTATACCCGAAGAAACCATCCATAAACGAAAAGACTTCACTTCCCACATAGGCATCAATAATTTGATCTATAAATGGCGCATTAGAGGAAATTTCAACTCAAAATGGGCCTCCTAAGATGAACTAATAAAATAATAGTTAAAATAATAAAATAATATTTATTAATTTTGCAGGAAGAAAAGATAAAAGCTACTTTTTGTTTGTATTTTTGACATATCTCTCTGTGTTTTTACTCAAATTTCGATCGAGAGAGCATGTTGGATGCGGAATTAAATTTTTCATCCAATGAGTACCCACTCGACATACTTTTGACGGACCCTGCTACCCCAAAAACAAGAAATACCTGAAAAAACGGAATGATGACATCATCATTCCATTTTTTCAGGTATTTCTTGTTTTTGGGGTAGAGGGGTCTGTCAAAAGTATGCCGAGTGGGTACTCGTTGGATGCAGAATTTAATTCTGCATCCAATTAGCTCTCCCGATCGAAATTTGAGTAAAAACACAAGGATATATGTTAAAAATACAAACAAAAAAAATAGTTTTTTTATGATACCTATCCCCAAATTTATATTAAAAAAGTGTTTAATACCTATACGGTATTTCAAATTTAAAGCAATTTCATTGGCTAACACATGATGACATGGAATTTGAATAAAAGTTAAAAGGCCCATTTTGAGTTGAAATTTCCTCTAATGTGGGGTAGTTGTCCTTGGGACATGCTTTGTTTATATCTCAAAATTCAGTACAAACGCGTATAGTCCCTTTCTTTTTGTCAACAAGAATAGGGTTCTATACCCATTCTGTCAAATCTATGGGGTAAATGAAACCAGATTTCAACAGTTTCTCAACTTCATCCTTAACTGCTGCCGCTTTACGTGGGTTAACAGGCCTCAACTTTTGTCGAATGGGTCTAGCATCAAGGTAAGTTCGTATTTTGTGCTCGACTATTGATGGATCAATTCCTGGCATCTCCTCATATGACCAGGTAAATACGTCATGAAATTCTTTAAACAAGGTAGTATAGGACGCAATCTCCTCCGAAGAGAAGTTCGCGTTGATGTGTACATTTTCCACAATGTTTGGTTTTATAGTGATGTTGATAGGAATCATAGTGGAAATGTTTTCCATATTCCCCTCAGCAAATATTCCTTCCCTTGGTAAGGGATTAATAGGTGTATCAACATCACCTGCCAGTATCATATGGAAGTCCTAGTTCTCGATCTTGCTTAACTCTGGAAGAAAATAGGATCGATGGTGAAGATCTTCCCAGATCTTATCTCATCTACACATGGCTTCTATAATGGCTTCATCCGAAGGTAAAACCATATCTAAGAAATCTCTAGAATGCAAAGAGTTCTCTTCCCAAGCAGGCATATAGGATTCTTTTGGCTCCTATGAGACTGTGAGAGGGACTGAAATGGGATCAACAATGGTATGAATGATAGCTTGATACGCTACTTCCACTGTCAATAAAGGAACTTTAGGTTCATGGTGGGAAGTAAGAACCTAATGATCTATTCTATCAACAACCATTGCTATAGACTTCCCTACACTAGTAGAACCTAGATAATTAATCGGAGCTGGAATATCAAATGTGCCCATCAATGATGCATACATTCTATCCCCTAAGCTCTCTAAAGCAGGTTTAACCTAATCAACCAATGGTATGGTGGAATCGTTAGTTTCCATGCGGCCTTTTCGAGTAAAACTGAGTTGGTCTATGGTAACCAACTTCCCTTTGTGTGAAAACACTACCACCCAAAATACGGCCGATGCAATAGCTGACATGGTGTAAGTCCAATTTCTCCCTAAGAGCAAGTTATAATCCAAAGATCCATCAATCACCTCTACCTCAACATACATTTCTTTCCCTTCCAACTTAATTTCAAAATCTGGTAGGATACCATGTGTATGAAATGATCTTCCATCGAAAGTAGTAAGTAGGGTGTTCGATGGAACCAACTCTCAAGATCCAAGAGCTTTCCAACAAGAAAGGGACATGACACATGTAGAATAACCCTCGTCAATAACTTCCCTTCCAATGGTCTTTCCTCCATGGATGACATCTATCGATAAGGCTACATGATATGGTAGGTGAATTTTGACATCAGACAAATTAAGCTTTGCCAAGAGGCTCGATGAGTCCATACTACCTAAGGATGCTAAGAGTGCATCTCGCTACGCAGGACAACTCTGTAACACCTCTAAAGATGACATCACACAAGGAGTCTAGAATAAATCTTCAAATATGGATTAGTTTGCTGCAGCCCTAGCATTAGGATTGTGCAAGGTTTTCTTGAAAACACCTTTCGGTATCTTGGGCATAGGTTTGGCAGGCTTCTCAATCGTGAGAGGGTTGGAAGTTTCACCTATTGACTTACCCTTCTCCAAGGCCTCTGTTTCATATTTCTTGTTCCTAGTCTAGAGTAAAGTCTGGGATCAAACCATGTTGATATAATTAGGGTCAGGAGCATTTGGGGTGCCCCGTGCTACATTTGAAGCTGAAGCATAATTCTGTCCTTGGGGAAAAGGATCCTTCAGGACAGTCGGTTGTCGGCCTTTTAACAGCTTCTGAGCTTGTTCCATAACAGGACATAGATGGGTTAGGTGATCTTCATGGCACAACTTACATGGGAATTTCACCTTCTCCTTTTCTTTTTTTCCCCCATCAGAATTGTTTGTGGGTTTTTGCTTTTTTTGGTTTCCCTCACCCTTTTTTCCTTTCTTCTTTTTCCCACTGGGCTGCTTATTGCCCTTCTGAGAGGATTGTGCAAAAACATTTTCATTTTGGGGTGGGGGGGCAGCCTTTGCTACCTCCAATGTAGAATGTTTGACAGATAGCTCATGGATATGTTTAGCCAAAGACTCTACAATGGGAGATTTCACAGAACCAACCACACCATCGACATGGGGTCCAGGATTAGGTTTCTCTATATTGTGCGTTGGCCTTGGTGCTTCAGGGATAATTTCATATAAAATCCTAGACTCAAAATATATCAAATCTAGGTGTTGGGCCCTAAGAATTTCTTCTTCTTCATTGGTCACTCTCGAAGTGGATACATCCTTAGATATATATGGTAATAGGGATTTAAGGAACCATTCTAATAAGAACTCGGGAGGAATAGTGGCTTTGATAAGGCTCTTCCGTATTCTTCACTCTTGGATGTGATCCAAAATATGAGTGGACTTGTTTTGCCGAAAGGTAGACAACACATTTGTCCCAAAATCGTATTGGACAGGAAGTTGGAAGTGACTAAGGAATACATTAGCCAAGTCCCAAAAACTGGTAAATGCAGCAAAAGGAAATTCAATTTACCATTTTGCTGCAGTACTGGTTAGATTTCTTTGGAACAGCCTTAACCGATTTCAATTATTGTTCAGTGAGTTGGAAGAGTACCACAAATGGAAAGTGGTGACATGAGCTCCTGGATCATCACCAACTTTGCCTTTGAATTTTGGGATATCCAAGGGCATCTTAGTAGGAATAGGTGGCCATGAGGAGTTATGTCTCACTGGGTCACTCATTACATTAGAGGAATTTTGAGGTCTAAAATGGGCCTTCTAAGGAAAATAATAAAATAATAGTTAAAATAATAAAATAATATTTATTAATTTTGGAGGAAAAAAGAAAAAACTACTTTTTGTGGTCGTATTTTCGACATATCTTCCTTTGTCTTTACTCAAATTTTGATTGGGAAAGTTCCTTGAATGCGGAATTTGATTCCGCATCCAATGAGTACCCACACTATATACTTTTGATGAATGCCTCTATCTCAAAAACAAGAAATACCTAAAAAATGTGATGATGATGTCATCAACACATTTTTTCAGGTATTTCTTGTTTTTTGGGTAGCAGGGTCCATCAAAAGTGGTAGTGTGGGTACTTTTTGGATTTGGAATCAAATTCTGTATCCAGAGAGCTCTCCCAATAAAAAATTGAGTAAAAACACAGGGAGATATGTCAAAAATACGAATAAAAAAAGTAGTTTTTTATGACAAATATGTCAATTCAACCAGTATGGTTTACTCATTTTATTAGAATTCTATTGGTTCTTGAATTCCAACTCACAAGAACTTATTGTTGGCATGTTTTCTTATAAGGACCATTTTAGACCCCAAATTTCCTCTAATAGTTTCAACAAATATGGCAAATTTAATGTTGCCAGGAAAGGGAGCTTGGGTCTAATCAGAGCACTAAAAGTACCAGCTTGGGGATTAGAGGGACTTGCCCCCATATTCCCATATGTGAAGGTGGGGTTTCCCCCAGCTGCAGGTTGCGAAGTGGTTGGGATGCTTTGCAAAGGATTCCATCCATAAGCCAGTGGATTTTTTATGTGCGGTGCAATGTATGAGGTTCCAGCTATCCCAATCGAAGTTTGGGTTTGGAACACAGGAGTAGGTGTCCCTCCGCTGAAAAGCAAAAAAGGAGAGCTTGTGAAAGGAGCTGAAACTGGAGTTTGAAAACCTTGACCATAAGGATTAGGGTTTCCGAACTGCACCCCTACATATGCGGGTATTGGGCCTATGTATGGAGTGGATAGGGGAATGTGCCCCCCATTCCAAGGAAAACCATGGACAAAATTAGAGGATCCTATAGGACCACTCTGAGCAGTGTGTGCGAAGGAAGCATGAACTGAAGGTACACTAGGTATCCCAGTAACCATACCACCAAAAGTAACTGCTAAACTTGTGGGAGCTGGTGGTTGAACCACCCGGCTAGTTGGAGTTAACGGTGTAGTAGGTATACTTGTTCTAGGGGATCCTACCGGGGGAGGTGGAACCCCTTCATTCGGAGTGGCTGATGTGGAAATAGAAGAACTTTCTCCTGCAGTATACATTAGTCTACTCAAAGGGACACCGATCACAGGTGGATTGAAAGGACGAACCTGAATGATCACAGTATCATTTAAGTCAGTTAGAGGTGAATTAAAGTTCCTTGCAAACTCGTCAACCTACAAGTATTCTATCTCAACTGTGTTTATATTAAAATGGTTTGCCCTAATTTCTAGTTCACCAAGAACTTCACTAACTCCTACCGGTTCGAAAGAACCGTCTGTATCCAATCTCCACCTTTGAGGGGGAGGTGGAGGTGCCAATGTGATAAGTGGAGGAAGGTTTTTCAACCTTCATGACCTTCTAATAGATTGGTCCTCCATGATTGTAAATTTGACTCTTCACACCCTAAGGTCGACTAAAAACACACACAAACCACAGAGAAATCACTACAAAATTTTCTAAAGTCTCAACAATCACAAGGGGTATAATATATCCTTTCCTGAAGAAAGTTGAGAGACAGATTCTTGGCGTCCTTTAAGAGGTTCTTAGGCACAAGCAGAGAAATCACCCACCAGCCTCCTACACTTTCAACAAGGGTTTCCTTCCAAGCTCATCTAAGGTGAACCAGAAATAGCCTTCGAGTTTACCTGTGTATAAACCCTATATGTCCAAGAGACTAAAGGCTACCTTAACTATATCAATAGTCTGGGGGGACAGTCGCAAGCCTGATTCGTACGCAGGGTAGGGTAGAAAATCCTGAAAATCTGTCTAGGACAGAATCCCTAGATGCATAAAAACCTTGGTCTACGTTTTGACAAGGAATCAGAGGGTTATCTCCTCAGTCCAATCCTCCATGCGGCCTCGTGCTTAACTCCCATTTGAGAGAAGATTCCCAGATACTATCAACATAGAGAAGGATTTACCTATTGATTGGCCAACTACATTTGAATTTAAGTACTTGTGGGGAGTTTACACTTCCTATCCCACAATTCTAGCCTAAGCTAGTAGGTGTATGACCCTATAAAACAAAACTTACTAATAAATTTTAAATTATAGCGTTCATTTTAAGGGTTGTTCTTAGTCAGAGGGTAAGTGGTGTGAATGACTATGATATTATAGACTTGATAAGAAAAGTAACAAGGTGTATAAAATAAATTCCAAACAAATTTTAACTACTTACAACAAGCTTCGTTTTCTTTTTGTAGATATGAACTAATGAAATTACAACTAAGTAAGAGAAAGCTAAGACTCTTATTTTTGTAATTTTTGAGATTTTATTCAAAAACTGAAAATAAAACTACAATATGAAATTCAAATGCAAATGTTTCCAATGCCTTTTTGCACTTTTCAAACTCTTCAAAAATTACTATGCACTTAAATGAAAAAAATTCTTGAGTATGCTTGAATAATCAGACTATAAAGCAAGAAAAATGAAGTATAGCAGACTTATAAGAACCAAAAATCAACCACCTAAGGAAGAGACTTGGAAAACACCTAGCTTGGGAAGACACAATGAATGAAATCCACTGAAATCATTAAAAGGCAAGTGACAAACTGAAACTACTTGGAAATAGTACATGGTACAAGGTATCTAAAATCCTTATCACTGATTCAGATATACAGCACTGAACCTATCACCCAAATAGGATAATCCACCTCAAATTTCTGAAATAAAGAAGATCCAAACAACAAAAACTCAAGGGCTTACTGAAAAGCACAAAGTATGGTGCACAGGTCTTTCAAACCTACAGTAAAGTGTCAGCACAAAAAGACCTCAAAGCAAAGCAAAATCCGAATAAGACAGGGACAAACAACCCTACCTAAAAATATGTTGATAAGAGATGTACGCGACTGTCTAACAGAAGAACCCGCATAATGTACGCGACTGTTCAGTATAGCAACCTGCATATACAAGTTTTTGTACATGACTGTGTAGCACAGCAACCCATGTACATGACAAATTTTTTTCAAAAAATAAAAAATAATGAAGGTCTCTAAAACACTGCTATAAATCAAAACCATGATATAAAACCATACACTCAATCAGAGAAAAGACTGGGAAAGTATCTAAAGGACTAACCCACAACAAGCTGGACTCCCCAGGGGAGTCATCAGTTCTATTGTTTAGGATTAAGCACCCTTGTAACCCAGGGTTTGGGGTTACCAAATTACTACTGACCTTGCAGACAATCAACTTAAATATCATAGCATAGAAAGGGAATAGGAAGAAAGTATTTACTTACCCGGTTATTGACGATTGATCCAAGCTTGATCTTCTCCTGCTCCTCTTCTCTCCAAAGCCTCCAAGGATGCACCTCTTTCACCTGTAAAGAGAAAATTCTCCAAGTACTATCTCATGCATGTATATATAAGAGGTTAGATAAACAATATTTCAAATACATAATCAAATATATTCATTAACCATGATACATGAAAGAGACTCAACACAATGTTGGAAGAAGAATTCTCTTTATTAACAATCAGTGAATGAGATAAGAATAGAACCCAGCTTCTGAGACAAGAACTCCTCTGCAACCAAAAGACTCTGAGTTTTGCTGCTCCAAGACTTCTGAAGATATACCACTAGCATAACTTTTCTCTCTAATCTTGATTGATTAATTCCCTCCCCAAGGCCTCTATTTATAATTTGGGAAATAGAGTGATTTCGAAGGTTGGGGTGGTTGAAACAGTTGGGATATTTAATGATTAGGGCCCAACTAATATCCATTAATCGTGTTTTATATTTTTAAGGTTGAACTAAGGTGTACATGACTATTAATATAGGAGACCCGCATATGACATGCGAGTTTCTTAAAGGAAACCTACATACGCTGATGTAGGCGGGTTGTAATGCAAATAGTCACGTATAGTACGTGAGTTGCAATGGAGATAGTCATGTACAGTAAGTGGGTTGCAATGACATAGTCATGTACGCAACTCAACACTTACAAAAATTATGTAGCAAGCTAGTTTAAAGGTAAATGCATCCCAAGTAATGCCCATCTATAGTGTTTTGGTAAACTTCAATCCTGATATGTCCTCTTGTGTACCAACATAAAGAATGTTAGCACTCGGATGGAGAAGTTCCATTTGGGTTGATAACACACCTTGAGTTCATGGAGTTGGAGGATGGACTAAAAGGTATATGATGGTAGCTCCAAGTAGTGAAACAGGTCCAAGGATCATAACTACAATTGGCATGTTGATAGGGGGGTCATTATGGTTAGATAAATAAAAGCATGGGCATTTGAATCAATGAAGCAAATAAATTAAAGTAAAATGATGATGTTCGGATTGTCCTTGATGCATGCTAGATGATTGTGGCATCCATAAAGGGTACCAAGGACTCTCTATAGACTTTGATATGATTGACATGGATGTATTGAAGAAACACATGGTGTTGGTATCTGATCCTATGACTTATATTAAGCTAGTTATCGAGATTTGTATCATTGTATGAATGAAGACAAATTAAATATTTTGAGAAGAGAAAATGATAGGAACATTTTGCACTCTAATATCCTCAAGTAGCTGTAGAAGTTATGTGAACAAGTTTCCACATGTACATCAAAGTTATTACACAAAATAAATACATGTTGCTACCATTCAAAGTATCGAGCTTTAGACGGTAGAAAGAGGGTGTTCCTTCACCCATACATAAGAAAGGTATCCAAAATCAAGAATCTAAAGACTTATAAGTGCCATCCTTCAAGCCTCTACATCAAAGATACATGATTTTGGATGTTATGAAGGCATGCTAGTAGCATCTACAACAAATGATAATGTGCAAGCAAGATTCACCGACATATATGCATGATGATAGGGGGAGAGTATTGATGACCTTGAGGGGTCATTATGGCACCCATTGAAGTAATTGGAGCACTGCTAAGTTCCAAGATACATATAGAGATAAGATATTGAATGATGAAGTTGAGGACCATTCCTGAAATGGTCTTGATTGTATCGACAATCATGGATTGACGTCTAGGACAAAAAATTGAGACAACATTCATAAACAGTATGGAAATGGATAGCTTCCAATATGCTTTCTCTAATGTGTCTTAGCAGTAAAATGAGAGTGTAAATTTGTAACTTACCTTCTACTGTTAAATATTCAGCAAAAAATATGACACCAACTGAAGAGGAAGAAATAAAATTGAATGATTATCATGGAGACAATGTTGAACTTGGTCCAACAAAGTAGTTTTTTAAGGTATTATTCGATATTCCTTTTTTCCCTTAAGCAACTTGATGCATTGTGGTACAAGAAAAATTTAGAAAATAAGCTTTATCAAGAATCATATGAGTTATTACAAAAGTATCTTTAGACAAAGTCAGATGGAGATTCATTGCAAAACCTTGTCTATGATATGTAGACCTTGATGATTCCTTTATATACATATGAGAAACTAGTTCTATATTTTTGTTTTCCATTTTTGGATATTTGAGGATAGACGACTCTAAAATATAGAGTTGTTTTTCACTCAATTAAAGGCTAGTATTTGGTGATTGGACATGACAATATCATACGCTAAGTTATCTCAACAATTTTTCAAAATTTTGTGGGTAATATTATAACCGTTTTGAGAAGCATTCATCTACTCTACATCAATTTGCAGTATAAAGGAAATATTCCATCATGAAGTTCACAAGTTGATTTATGATGATTTGGAGCCAAGGGTTTGAATGCCTTTTCAAGCACATTAAGAACAAAACAGGGATTCCAATAAGAGAGATTATGGACAACTGGAATGAAATCTTGAAGAGCATCTTCAAGGACACCGTTAATCTAAGTAAAACAATGACAACTCTTAGACTTGGCAGATAGTGATATGACAAGATTAACTATGTCAGTCTACATAGGTGTTGTCTTTAAAGGCATGTTTGAAGAATTGGAATTACCTTTAAGAAATAGTATAAAACAAGATGGAAAGGATAACCTTTTGATAACTCACACACAACAAAATATGAAGTAGAGTTTAGGGGAAAAAAGGATCATTAATTATCAGAAACATTTATTAGAGAATGACATCATAGGGAGTACTTTAGTAGAAGGCCCTTTTTCATTAATGTCAAAAGGGGAGAAATTTGAAGAGGTGTTGTCATCAATGACAAAGGGGGCATTTGTTGAGCATGGTTGTCAGTGATGACAAGTGATTAATGTCAAAGGAGTAATAAAGGTTAATGACATGGCTAGAAGGACATGGTAGTTTGGGCATTGCAGCCAATTCACAATTGGTGTGGAATTTGGATCACTATATGGTCGAAATGACCCATTTTGTGGTTAGATGTGGATTTATGGGGTCATGGAACCTTTTATGAAGAGTCCTTACTTTGTCATGGATGCACAATGTTGATGGAACCCCCTTTCTTGTTATGATGATTCCCTCATATTCTTGCATGTATGGTTGAGATGACCTTGATGATCATTGTTGGTGCACTTGGCCATGACTTGAACATATGACCCACTTGCATAAGGAGACTTCAAACCATAGACATGATGGTATGTTTCACATGATAGATTCATGTACATGATGATGTCCTAGTTTGAGAATCCCATGCACATGATGATTCATAAAATGGCGTGGTTGTAGTTTATGAAGTAGGATTTGCATAAAAGGAATGAGTGATGTGATATTGTGAGGTGTCTCTCGGCCATTGAGAATGATGAGACCTGGTCACCTCTCACATTGGCCCAGTCTTCATCATCATTGGTATGTTGCATAAATAAATACGTGTTCTTCCACATCGGTAGGTGAGAGAAAACATACATCACGAGTTGGAGAAGGAGGTCAATGAAATGAAGAAACCATATTGTAATCCTGTAGTTAGGGTTTTGAATAAACAATGGGTCCACATTGTTATGTGCAATTTGAATAAGTCTTCCATGGATTCATGCTATTCAGAAGCACATTAAGCATATAAATGTGGACATGTGACCATTAGTATATAAATAATATTTTCTTTAATGAAAGAAGCGACAATTTGGTGAAAGGATTTCCTAGTGGACCTTTGGCATAAATCTACAAAGGCATGGCATCAATTGGAATCCATGTCATCCCTAAGACCTGTGAAATCTCATTTCCAAACATATCAGTTAAATATATTATTAGGAGAGATAAAACGCTCCATTGAACATTGAATATTTTGGCTATTTTGGCTACAAGTTCGTTGGAAATAATAATAATAATAATAAATGTGGACCATGTTGTTGAAGAGAGAAATATGCTAAGTAAACCGTTTAAAAGTTGAATATGGGAAAATGTTGTCCATGTTGGCGCTAAAGAATCTTTGTGATATGTATATATATGCCCATATCCTGATGACTATTGAAAAGGGGGAGGATCATGGTTAATGGAATTTTATATTATGTATAGTTATCTACGTCAAAGAACTAAAGGAGGATGAATGGCTTGTTCAAAGTCGGTGGCGTGCAGCTTCAAAGAGGATAAACACATGAAGTAACTCGTGTCATGTATACGCATGTTGGAGAGAGAAAAACATCAGTCTAATTAAGGATTCTAGAATCTAGTGAAAATGATATTGTTGGCATTGCCTCAGTTTATGGAGACATTATTTTATCATCTGAGTTTTGGGCACTTTTACTTTTATTTTGGAGAATGTGGATGATCCGAGAGCTATGTGTTGAGACATTTTCCTAGTTTTGAATTCTCTCGTAGTTTCATTCAGGAGGTATAGTCGATCTTCTCCAAGTTGAATCTTGAAAGAGATTAATGACACATCTAGCATGCCAAACGTAGAACCCTTTTTGGAGTCATGTAAAACTGGCAAGGTGAAGAACCATATACATATACTGATATGGATGTGAAGAAGGAGTAAATGTTTGTTTTATTATGTGAAATATTGAATATCTAACTTCAACAGATTGTTGAAGGTTTTAAAGCAGATTGACAATTGAATATTGACTGTAGAAATGAGGACCATTGGGTGGTCCATATCATTCTTCTAATTGAGCCATCATCAAATGACTTGCAAATATTTGATCGCAACCATTTGTATGTGCCAATCAACTTATTTTTTGTAGTATGTTATTTTTGGGTCACTGATTTGTACCTATTCTCATCATCTATCGACATCTATTTCATCCATCTTCTTCCCATTATTACCCATTTATCATTATATTATCCATCTATTTATTGTAAGTGCATGTAAAATACCATATTACTCCCATTGATTCTTTAATCGTTAATAATGATTATTTTCCTTTATTTTTTTATGAATTGAAGACTATTATGCATAATTTTGCTGATGATGGTTTGTGAAGTGATTTGTCATACTAGAAACAACATCACTCATGGTTCAAGTATGTAAAGTTGGCATGCTAGTGCACGTCAACATGGAGATTCACAACAATATTTCATTCCTAATATTGATTATGTGGATTTGTGATATTGAATTGTTAAAAATGTCCAACATGGCAGCATCCAGCTCATGATCAAGCTACCTCAACCAAAACGCGTGCTAGATAAGAACACATTTATTTGCGTTTCATTTTTTGGGTAGATGAAGAAGAACCTCGAAAATCGAGGATATGGGTTTTGTGCGTAATGACTTCAATTACTTAACTCGCATAAAAATATCCCAAAACAGCCACAGTTTGAGAGATATGAGTGGTTCTTTGAGAGGATTTTTTTAGATATTTGCAGTTATGACTGGTTTTCAAATTAGCAAATTTGTTAAAATAGATTCCAAGTTGTGAATTAGGTTCCTCATCATCATGAATGATTTTTATGTATAAATATGTAATAAATCTCATGGATAAAGGGGGAGAGGAGACCAAGAAATTTTATGCTGTAGAATTTGATTCAGACTCTGTTGTAACAATTTCATTATGATAATACATGCTCGTAGTTTCTTAATTTTGGAGTTGTAGACATTCATTGTGGAGATTCAACTCTGCTAAGTGGAGGAAGGGCCCTCTTCCCTGACAAAATGTTGATAGTGTTGATTGTAAGTGTGTGAATTTGTTTATCATTTAGTTATTGCTTTAATTCATTGTTATATTTATCATTGTTGTTATTCATGTTAATTTATTTTGATAGATCATTGGCCAACATAGCATTTCTTTTAGATTTATGTAATTACATCTTGCTTTCTAAAACTTGATTTTTTTAAAAAAAATTACAGTATGGTTTTATGAATATGTTTGAGGTTTGGTTAATTTTCAAGAAGGTTTGATTTTTGATGTATATGTAACTTCGGAATGTATTCTTCTATGTACCTTATGTATTGTAACCCGATGTTTATTCCAGGATGTTTCTATTATGTGTTTGAGTCATGTGATCATGCCCCGATGTTCCGATCAAGAAGATTAATAATGTAAACAAGTCATATCAAGTCATTAGGTAAGTCCCCACAGTTTCGGGGCACTTGAGTTATTATACACTAATTAAGGTGTAGGCTCGAGTAGTAATTGTTAGGTTGAGCCTACGTGTGAAAATGCAATTCAAGTGAATGAATGAATATAAATAGAGAGTGAGAGTCTCTCTATTTATCACTTGTACAACACATCACTTTCTCTCTCAAGTGTGGCGCACTAGTGGAGAAGGAAATATACTGGGACTAGAAGACTACTGCTGTCGGGAGTGCATCTTACTGTTTTGGGGTCTTACATCTTGTGGTGATACTATCTTAGAGGAAGTTGCGGGGTTTTCTCCATTTATGGTTTCCCCGATCAAAACTCTTTGTGTCTCTTGTCTTTTGTGATGTGCTTATGCTATTGCTGTGCTTGTTATTCTCTCAGTGAAAAGATCCTAACATAATGCTATCTTAAATGTTGAAAAACTAACATGGAATCAGAGCTAACCTGAGAAGAAGACATTGTGCAGCTATAGGAACTAGGGATTCCTATTTTGTGGATCTTCCTCCACATATTTTCAGCAAAATTATGCTAAGATGACTCTCCATTGAAGGGTGCATCTTTCTGTCGAAGCGGAATTCGATTTCAAGCATTTTCAGTTTCGATGCGGAAATTAGGGATTTCTACATAAGATGAATTTTTGAGTAATACCAGCATAGGATTGTTCTCCTCATCAAAACTGAAGTTTAGAGACCTGGATCAAGAAATTTGGTTGGGTTAAACTCTGGGAAAGTCAAACCCTAGTTTGACACTGAGCTAGGAGAAACCCTAAATACTAAAACTGCTAAGTTTTGGTACAGTCGCTATATTCTGAGATTGACGATGTCTCAGAAGGAAAAAATTGTAGGGGCCGACGATAAAATCCTGATGAATCTTGTGTCCAAAAATAAGACTCAGATTCACTTTATTCCAGGCGATATGATCTCTCCAAGTTAGGGTTCCAGCCTCTTCCAGAATTCATCCCTAAACAGGACATCTGGGGAGATCTGCAATATATTGAGCTATAGAGGTCCAAATTGAATTCCTAAAGATGTTCCAGAAAGGGCACGGACTGTACTTGTGGTGGTACGAATGTCATACTCATAAGATGAACCAGTGACACGTGGAATGCCGTACAACTTCGTTGTTCTGAATAGTCCTGTAATAGTTCACCTTGGGAAAAGGATCATAAATCCAAAATGGTGAAACCAATTCTGATGAAACCTACAGTGTTGGATCAGGGACATACGAGGTTACCTTAGTACTAAATTTAAGACATAGAGGATCAGTAATTTCAGATATATCTCAGAAACAGTAACAGGCATGTATGCAGAAGAAATTGGAAATCTAGGGCTTCCTATTCCAGGAGCTTCCCTCCACTGTTTTCAGAAAAGGAGTACATTGGACAGATCCATTTGAAGAGATCTATATGTCTATCCAATTAGTTTTTAAAGATTCCACTTTTTGAAAATTAGGGTCTCTGTGACAAACCCTAGATCAGCAAACTGCGGGACAAGGATGGACACCTCAAATCAGTAAGATCTAATCCTTTTCTATTTCCATTTGAGGTTCTCATTTCAATATGATATATCACATCACCTTGGTGACAAGCTTGGGGAAGTTGAAAAATTCCAAGACTGGAAGTATTTGATCTCTCTGACGAAAATGGATTGGACACCTACATGAGTATAGAGGTTCCAGTTTCAGAGGGAGACGAGGTTAGAAGTCTTTCACAAGAAGAACTTGGTCAAGGCCAAAGAAGACATCATGCTCATGCTGCACAGGATGATGAACCATCCAGAAAGAGATCCAGATATGAAAGTGAAGATTCTTCAAGTGAGTATGAATATGTTCTGATATCAGCTCTCACAGGTAACATTACTCATGGAAGTGATGATTGACTCATAGACAGTGGGGCTTCCAAACATATGACGAGACTCAAGGAAAGACTATCAATGATGTGGTAGTGATTGGAGAACAAGAAGGAGGCTTGTACAAATTGAAGGGCCATCCAGAACAAGCCTTGATCCATGACATAGTAAAGCCAAATGAGCCTTGGCATAGAAGGCTTGCACATGTGCATTACAGAGCACTACATATGGCAAGCAAAGCTGTTCCAGAATTTCAAGCTATTTGAAGGGAAGAAAAAAAATCAGAATATGACCTAAAGAAACTAGTTGAAGGATGTGAAGATCTAGAATAAAGAGACCATGCAGTCATAAGAGTCTCTCAAATCAAAGAACAACTTGAAGTGGTAAAAGAAGAAGTGAAGAATGCAGAAGTGGTGATGGCGATTTTGAATGGCCTCCCAGGATCATAGGATTCATTCATTCAAGGAATATATGCAAGAAGGAAGTAATTACTTTCAATAGACTCTGAAAAGAAGAAGAAGCTTGATTCATAAGAAGAGAAGGGAAGATGGAAGAAACTAAAGATCAAGCTCTCATCATCCAAAGAATATCTCTCAAGCAATGAGGAATATGAAGAAATCAACTTTTGAAGAACCTCTTATTTGGATAAGAAACGATGCGATTATGAATGAAGAAGGCGATGAAGCTGAAGGCTCAAGAAGGAGTCTACCCTCGAAACAAATAAAGATAAGTATTCAATTGTCATTTCATGATATTATTTTGTTATGCATTTGTTTATATTCAGTTGATGTATTATGCATGATAGGATGTTTGCATTAATGACAGTATACTACTAATATGCATGTGATGGGTAAGTAGCTCATGGTGCTATACAAATTCTCCATTGCTACTTATCTAGAATGAAACCTCTTTGCTGACATATTGGATTAGTGCACAATCTCAATGTTGTCCTGGTAGAGATGGAAGGCATCTAGAAAGTTTTAGTGAGATATGGATGAATGTTGTATTGGCTAAAGTAGTTGCATGATCATATATTTATGCATGAGTATTTTCTAGTATGAATATTCCATATGAAATGTTCTAACCATACAAATGCATTTGACTTGTAGGAAAGATCGCATACATAATCGCCTGCAAGCAAAGAAGGAAGAAACTTGTTCCAAAGAACAAGTGACGACATTTCAAAATGAAGAATAATATGACAAGTGCAATGACATCATTGATGCAGAACCTTCCAGCCACCAAGAAGAAAGGGAAGACCAGTTCAAGAAGAATGATGTCAAGGAAGGCTATACACTAGATGGTCACATAGAATATTAGTAGCATAAGAAGCTACTTGTCACTCCGGTACAGAATGTTTTCAGTGCATAGAGCATAGAAGACAAAGGGAGTATGATGCTTTGCTTCAGAGGGAGTGACTATAGAATATCTTGAGGTTCGACATGGTACGACAGGATGGGCAGATTATTGATGACTCTAGGCTTTACTGAGAGTAAAGTGGATTCCAACCTTTGCTTCAAGGTTGAAGGAGGAAGACCAGTGATGCTCCTGTTATGTGTCGATGCACTATTTTCTAGGTATGGAGGTGTGGTGAAGTGTAGATGGAATATTCCTTGGACAAGGGAAGTATGCAGTAGAGATCCTGAAGAGGTTCAGGATTATGGACTGCATGACCACACCTATGGCACTGAACATGAAGCTATTGAGTGATGCTTCATTAGAGACGGTTGATGCTATGATGTATTGTCAGATGATTGGGTCCTTGATGTACCTGAGACCAGATATTTTCTTTGTTGAGAACACATTGAGACAGGTTCACCTGATGGTTGCAAAGCATGCAGGGGTACAGTTGATTATGGGCTCAAGTATGATGCGAATCAGAAGATTAACCTGGAGGTTTATGTTGATTCTGATTGGGCAGGTAGTGCCATTGACTGGAAGAGTACTTCAGGATGTTGCTTCAGTATGGGATCAGGTATGATCTCTTGGTTTAGCAGGAAGCAATCCTGTGTGGCACTGAGTACAGTTGAAGCAGAGTATGTCGTAGCTTGTTCAGCTAGTTGTGAGGCAGTATGGCTGCGGAAGATACTGTCTGATATATTTGATCTCCAGTTGGATGCTACTTGTATACATTGTGACAACCAGAGTTGCGTGAAGTTGTCAGAGAATCCAGTGTTCCATGACAAGTCGAAGCATATCGAGATCAAGTATCACTATATCAGGGATATGGTGCAGAGAGGAGTAGTGAAGCTCCTGTATGTTGCGACAGAGGAACAGATAGTTGATGTATTGATGAAGCCATTGGCTAGGCTGAAGTTCGAGTACTTCAGAGAGAAACTTGGTGTTCTCCAGATCGAGGCTTCCTCCTAGGGAAAGTGATGAGTCCCAAAGCCATTCTAACGAGCAGGTCAGATATAAGGGCTGAGCCATTATGTCATGGTGAGAGGATTTAGTTCCTTCCATGTCAGATATGAGTGCTAGAGATCCAAAGCCATTATGACGAGCAGGTCAGATACAAGGGCTGAGCCATTCTGTCATGGTGAGAGGATTTGGTTCCTTCCATATCAGATATGAGTGCTGACTGCCATTCTGGGAATGAAGGCACCTGGTCAGTTACTAGGAAGACTCAGTCTGGGACTAAGAGAGCCATTCTGATGAGTAGGTCAGATGTAAGGGCTGATCCATTCTGGTCATGGATAAAGGATTAAGTTCCTCCCATGACAGATGTGAGCGCTGGCCATTCTATCGAGTAGGACAGATGTAAGGGCAACTGCCACTCTCTGGGAGAGTGGAGGCGCCTGGTCAGTTACTAGGTAGCTCAGTCTGGGACAGGGGGCCACTCTGATGAGGGTGTAGGATTCAGATCCTACCAGTTCAGATGTAAGTGCATGCCCTTCTGACGAGTAGGTCAGATGTAAGTGCTGAAATCTCTCATCACTGTGATAGGATGTGTTCTTGTCTGGATGGGAGTCTTCCATCACTGTGATAGGATGTGTTCTTTTCTGGATGGATGTTCCTTTCTGACGAGTAGGTCAGATGTAAGTGCTAAAATCTCTCATCACTGTGATAGGATGTGTTCTTGTCTGGATGGGAGTCTTCCATCACTGTGATAGGATGTGTTCCTATCTAGATGGATGTGTCTTTCTGACGAGTAGGTCAGATATAAGTGCAGAGCCATTTCACAGATGGTAGTTGATGTGCCTACCATGCTGGTGAATGTGAGTGTTGGGCCTTTCTGATGTGATTGTAGTTTACTACATGATCAGATGTGAGTGCTAGGCGTGCCTTTCTGACGATCAGGTCAGATGTAAGTGCTGGGCGAAGACCTACCTGGTGGATAGGCCTACAACCAGCATGAAAAAGGGCTGGCTCTGTAGAACTTCCTATGACGAGATAGTACACACATGATGATGTTCAGAGGAGATCCAGATCGAGCTATGATCTAGATCCAATTATGATGACTCTGAGAGATCCAGATCGAGAGATGATCCAGATCCAGCAGTGATGATCCAGATCGAGAGATGATCCAGATCGAGTGATGATCCAGATCCAGTCCAGTGATGATGATCCAGATCCAGTGATGATGACCAGAGATGATCCAGATCGAGTGATGATCCAGATCCAGTTCCATGACGATCAAGATCAAGAGATGACTTGAAGATGAAGATGACTTGAAGATGAAGATGACTTGAAGACGAAGATGTTCCAGTTGATACAGAGAAGAAGACCAGTGCTGAAAAAATCATGTCGAAAGAATACCTTCCTAGTTAAGAGGGAGTGTTGATGTATATGTAACTTCGGAATGTATTCTTCTATGTATCTTATGTATTGTAACCCGATGTTTATTCCAGGATGTTTCTATTATGTATTTGAGTCATGTGATCATGCCCTGATGTTCCGATCGGGAAGATTAATAATGTAAACAAGTCATATCAAGTCATTAGGTAAGTCCCCACAGTTTCGGGGCACTTGAGTTATTATACACTAATTAAGGTGTAGGCTCGAGTAGTAATTGTTAGGTTGAGCCTACATGTGAAAATGCAATTCAAGTGAACGAATGAATATAAATAGAGAGTGAGAGTCTCTCTATTTATCACTTGTACAACACATCACTTGCTCTCTCAAGTGTGGTGCACTAGTGGAGAAGGAAATATACTGGGACTAGAAGACTACTGCTGTCGAGAGTGCATCTTACTGTTTTGGGGTCTTACATCTTGTGGTGATACTATCTTAGAGGAAGTTGCGGGGTTTTCTCCATTTATGGTTTCCCCGATCAAAACTCTTTGTGTCTCTTGTCTCTTGTGATGTACTTATGTTATTGTTGTGCTGGTTATTCTCTAAGTGAAAAGATCCTAACATAATGCTAGCTTAAATGTTGAAAAACTAACATTGATCTAGTTTACAAAGAGTTTCAATTTCATACCAATAGATGAACATTGTCATGTAGAAATTGTGCTTGCATAGATATTGCACAATAGCTTTGAAATAAAAGAATTCCTCAAGTTGACAATTTATGTTTTGGGAATTTCAGCTGTTTATTTCATTAGATAATTAATTTTCCCAACATTTATAAACAATGTATTCATCACACTGTTTGGCTAATTTTAATGTTGTATACAAAAATATGATCATGATGCTTCTGCAGTAAAAATGGAAGACAAATACAGAGTTGAATGGTTGAAATGTATCTGGTAAGATAAGAGCCAATCCTTGCATTGGAACCAGAGCAAGTTACACTATGTTTGGGATGAACCTATGATGTTTTTACTTGGATTCGAGGAACTGTGTACTAGTGCCATAAAAAATATTTGAAGGATTGAGTCTTAGCTGAACAAGAGTGACAAAGGGAATTACATCTCACAGAGTTTTCTAATTGGCAGTGACAAGATGGTTGAGAAGCAGTTGATTGAGTTGTGATTGGGACAGTGGCAGAATTTTTTTCTTTGGGATTGGATTCCTCAACCCTTTCTCAGTTGGAGCTAAGAAGAGAAAGTGGGGCCTTGGAATAGGAGTTGGTGCTCATGAGTTAGTTGGTGTTGATGTAATCACGAAGATAGAAGTTTTCATTGTAATTCACATCATATTATAAATACAGTTTAATATACTTGTTTGTGATGTTTCTTTTATGATTTATGTTGATGACATGATTAATTGATGAATTTTGATATGAATGATGAACTATGTTTAAGCTTTGAGAAGTGAAATTTGGTTAAGAGTACTACCACATTGATTCACTCCCCCTGTCAATGTGGCATTGTGTCTAACATATGTGGTCTTAAAAATATTCATAATTTTGATAAGTACATGGTTGAAAAAAGTTTTTAGAATTCGATTACTAAACACAATTTCTCATAAATTATTTTTATATTGAATAATATTGGATCAATTTCACTTCTAGATTGCATAACATTCCTTCAAAAAATATGAAGAATTTTTTTTTATCACTAGAAAGCCATGATCTTAGCCTCCCATATTGCCAGTGACTCACTTACCTGGAAGGTAGGTAATGGTTCTCAAGTTCATTTAAGATTTGATGTTATTATCATTATGTCAACAATGTATTTCTTTATTTATATTTATTATTTGAACTTCATGATCAAGGCATATCTTCATTAAGTCAAATTGCTTGAACCATAAAACAAAAAATATGTGACATCAATGTTGGATATATATTAAGGGATTTGAATTCATTGATAAACATTTTGTTACATGGAATACTTTTATGTCTGCACTAACACATATTTACATTCAACTAATAGAGGATCTTGTTTTAGTTTTCATGGTAAGAAATAATGTAGCAAGGTAGTGTAGAATAAATATGGAGTTGAAGCATTTCAAAGTGAGGTTTTGTACAAGAACACCATTTGTGGTGGGGAAATATTTGGTAAGTCAAGACTCCTAAAAATACAGAAGTCCTCATGCGACTAGCTCTCAAAAATAAAGTTTCAACTAAGGGAATTCATCATATATGTTATAAATACGGTCCCACTATCTATATTTTGTTTAGAAAATATAGAGAAAACATGACTTGATTACTTATAAATTATCCTTTCGCACGACAAATTTAGTGTGATATTTTAATTGGATTGGATTTCCTAATATTTGGAAGAACATGTATATTGAATAATGTTTGGGTATTTGGTTTCATATCTCACACTCTATGGTATTTGGTTGGATTATAATTCTAGTTTTTTTCGATATAGATACTTCCAAATGTTTCATGTTTTCATTTAAATTTACACGGTATTTCAACATTTACAATTGTTAGTAGAAGAATAGGAAGGATGTTTTGTAGATGAAATTTACAAGCTTAATGAAGGTTTAAGGAGACTTAAGTATTTACTAGCAAGGACCTCCATTAACTAGCACGCTGCAAGATGTAATTTCCCTTCTGAAATTGCATTCGTATGATGTTTATAATTTAAGGATAATTATAGTAATTGATTCATAATCTATCATTTGGGATTCGCCAACCCATAGGAATAACACTGTGACCTTAGCTTCAACTATAAAAAACCCAATTAATACCCATGACATCTAGTGTTCACTCACACCTCTAGGTGAAAACTTACAATATCGTGTCTACCTATACCCACATACTCTGCAGAAAATCCTCACCCTATCTTTTTCTCCCATATGTGGAGTATCCTCACGTGTCACACTTCACTCCTCACACTACACAAATTCTCACCCAATCTCCTTATCCCATATTTCTAATTTGGGTCACGTGCTAAACCATAATATGATTGTCTACCCTCCCATTTCATATGGGGTTTTATTGCATGGATCGTTTACCTATGCCTGAAGCTCCACCCCCATTTGCATATTTTTTCTATTGAATGTCAGATTCTCCCACACCAACATTTGTATCTTTGTTGTGGCGATGTGTGGAGAATCTAGCTAAGAGCACTTATGGGGGACACAAATCCGCTTAGGACTTGTTGCTTGGTTTCACATGGTCTTCACTTAGTTAAACCATGTCATAGTTATTTCATTCATAGAATATTAAATAATACCCTAATTTCACTAGATATTGATAATTACCTACAAAAATCCTTTTGTTGAACCCCCTCCAATTAAAAAATCCCCATTTTTACAATGTATTCATTATTTTTACTATAAGGTTCGTTGTTATAACAAAACCTACAGATGTTGATGAACATTTGAAACCAAGAAAAACGCCCTATTATCTGGAGTGACGGTGAGTCCACATTTTTACATTCCTATAGGTGCAACGGTTATACCATGTGGTTGTACCGATACTCCAACACCCCCCCTCTGACATAGCTTGGAGGATTTGAAACTAATATCTCAACTTTGATACCATGTAATATCTTGGAATTCACAACATCACAAAAAAAAAATTGGTTCATATGACATTCCATCCTAGATCTAAATAGAAAAAACAATCTCACTTAGAATTATTTGCACAAAGAGATAGTAAGAATAGAGAAGAAATATTAGATAGAACACTAGAGAAAAATCACTCCAGTGGGAAGTTTTATACTCTGTTTATTGAGCAAAAATCTAGTACAATGTTTTGGCATTATTGCATGAAATACCTTAGGTAACTACCATGCGCTACCAAATACCATGGGTCCAACAAAGCATATGAGTAGCTCACATTAATGTTGGCTTATCTTGACTAATTCCCCCAATCTATGACATTGTGCCATGTGTAACTCCAAGTAGTGTCCATAATGAGGTGAAATGAACCTAGATGGACCATGAACTAGTTAGGCTAGTCAAAAAGTGTGAAAGGAACCATCATTGGAAGTGTAACTCCAAGTAGTGGCCATAATGAGGTGAACCATGAAGTAGTTATACTAGTTAAAAAGTGTGAAAGGAACCATCATGAGGGTTCTTTAGGTGGTTTAGTGGATAGGTTTTGGACCATTAATGATCAAATTGACCAAATCCTTAAGAAGGCGCACCCAATATCCTTAAAACAGGGAAATTCAATAAATACCCCATAAATGAAACATAGAGAGGTGCATTGAATCCATAGAATAAGGAAAGGAGTGGGTAAGTGGACAAGTGAGATTTTATGGCATAACCACTAATATAAGTGCATAAAATGTGGACAAACATTTGGTCCAAGACACTAGAGTAGAAACTAGAACCATTTTCACATGGAACAACTTACACTAAACACTTGGAACCTTATGCAAAGATTAGTAACCAAGGTCTAGATGGGAAATATGTTCCAACACCCCCATTTAAGCCAAAAAGATTGTGAACAATTATTTAGGTCCTAAGCAACAAGGATTATGGTCACCCTTTAATTTATTGATCCATATGAACTGAGGAAATAGGAAAAACCACATGTGGGGAATCCTCCCTAAAAACTGGACATGCAATAGAAATTAAAATCTATATACTCTCCAAACTAAATGAATATGTCTAGAGGAAGAATTTCCGTAGACTGGGTGGAGATTTGGAATGAGTCTCTTTGAGTAGATGTTTCTTGTAATGATATCTCTTCACGGATGTACTTGCATGATCACATGAAAACTAGTAATTGAGATAAAAAAGCACTAGAATATGATCCACTATTCTATGTTAGTGACTAAGGAATCCAACAATAAAATACATGATAATAACAAAACATACTTTATGGGAAATGAACCAATTTTGCATTAAATAATGAAGAAGAATTTTACAACCTTTTCCTTAGTGTCGATGTGCTCCTTCATAATGCCAATATATTGTCCCCAAAAGCTTCAACTTGCTCCCTCTATGCTTACCCTACTGATTTAGGAGAGATTGTTAATGCAACAACATAACTTTTCTCTCTCTCAACCATGGATATGAGCCTTCTTTTATAGGCCTTGGGAGGATAGGGATGGTTTAGTAAATAGTGGGTAAGGTGGATAGGATATCCCAAAAGGATGGATCTCGGGTCCAGGTGGTCCTCAAGTGCAGGGACAAGGGTGCTACAAATCCTTCCTTCAATAAGCTTTGTGGAAACCTCTCTTTTTTAATTTTTACCAAGGGCACCACTTCTTTCTCACTATGACAAAGCATCTACAGGGCAGAACCGCACCTTGTACAAGAGGTAAAGGCGGCGGCACTTCCTATTGTCAAAATATTGAAGGCATTGCTAAATAAGGTAATGCTTATTGACTTAAAGGCAGGAGCAGTGCTAGATTTTTATATGTAGGATTGATGTCTAGGCCAGTGTTTCACTCCACAATTTGGGATTGAGGGAAAATACTGATGTTTGGGACCTCACCACATGATGATGATGACATTTATGTTTAACAAAACACTTGGAACTTTATCTTTGAATGAAAATAGGTGAGATCATATCCAAGCATGGATGAAGGTTTGCGTTGGTTGGAAAATATTACTAATCATCACCAAGTGATTCCAACAAGTGATAGTAAGTTATCCCTTGATTCCTTGTTGGTTGACCAAGTGATCAATTCAATTTCATCTATAATTGATCCCACTCTTCCTTCAAAGAGTGAAGTGGTCGATTCGATGTCATTTCCAACCGATCCCGCTCTTTGAGCAGATAATGTTAAGACTAAAGTAGTCGCTTTGACCAAATCTTCCTCTTATTCTTCTCTTCCAATAGAGAATGAACCAAAACCTGTCGAAGTTTTTATGCTTCGTTCTGATTGTTCTCGACAAGAGGAAATTTTGTCTCTTTCAACAGAACCCTCTCCAAGTACTGAGATTATTTCCTTTGACTCAAGTAACCTAACAGATTCTTGTCTTCATTTGAGTGTTCCTTTCCAGATAGTTGTGAATGTTACTGCTAGGCGGATACTTCACACTATTGTTAATGAAGGGGCTTCCGTTAGTATTCTATCCTTAAATACTTGGAAAGATTTAGCTTATCCTCAGCTTGTGCCATCCACCGATCAGATATTGGTTTTTAATTGCAGACATGCTACACGTTTAGGGACCCTTCCTTATTTTCCTATTACATTAGGAAGAAAAACTGTCTATATTGATGTTATGGTGGTTCAAGGTCCTTTATATTTTAATCTACTTCTTGGACGTGATTATGTTTATGCCATGAAGGATGTTATGTCCACACTCTTTAGAGTTATGCATTTTCCCCATGATGGGAAGATTGTGACCATTGATCAGACTTTTCTTTTGTTACACCTGGCAATCACATCACTCCTACTAATCAGACTACCTTGAATGTGCCACATGTGCTTGTGGCTCCTTCCCCTTCTTCTAGTTAGCTTCTTCCCATCATAGGTAAAATGGGGGGCATGGCTCTAGTCTATGGACATCATAATGGAGCTAAGGCACTAGCTTTTATTTAATGGGGGCAACCTACCAACCTCTGGACATCATGTTGGCTTAGAAATTTTTGCGAGCATAGTTTCCATTCTATGTCAAGATCGTTAAAAAATGAAACAGATGCCTTTGAGCGAAGTTCCCATTCTATGTCAAGATCGTTAAAAAATGAAATGGATCTCCTCAAGCATAGTTTACCTTTTGGTTTCAAGATTGGATAAAAATGAAATCATTCCTAAGCATAGTTCATTTTCTATGTCAAGCTTGTTAAAAAATGAAATGGATCTCCTCAAGCATAGTTTACCCTTTGGTTTCAAGCTTGCATAAAAATGAAACCATTCTTGAGCATAGTTCATTTTCTATTTCAAGCTCGTTAAAAAATGAAGTAGGTTTCCTTAAGCATAGTTTACCTTTTGGTTTCAAGATTGCATAAAAATGAAACCATGTTCCAAGCATAGTTACCTTCTGTTTCAAGCTTGTGTAAAAATGAAACAAATCCCCTTCCCTTGAGTCAATTCTTCCCTTTAGTGTTAGAACTTGAACCTTCTTTTCACTTGCCTTTTCTCGTTCTTCCTACCCCTTTGGTGAACATTTTCACATAAGTAACCAGGTTTTTAGGTTGGGTATGGAAGAAGAATCATAAAATGAAATGAAGGTTGGGGGCATGTCAAGCCACTAGAAACCATGCTAGGGGTAAGCTTCGCTAGCAATCATGTTGGGGGCAAGCTTCCAACCTCTGTATATCATGTTAATGGGATTTTTTCAAGCATAGTTTACCCATTGGTTTCGATCTTGCATAAAAATGAAACCAATCTTCGAGCTCGTTAAAAAAAATAAGATGGTGTTGAGCTTACTTTTAATTTTTCATGCTTTTGTTAAAACATGAAATTTGGTTTGAGCTTAGTTTATTACTTTTTCGTGATCTAGATTCAAACATAAAAAGTCTAATAGAGTCTTCTTTAATCTCTTTTTAGATTCTTAAAATGTTAAAATAAAGTCGATTACTTGTCTTCTTCATACTTGTAAAAGCATTTGAAGAGTCGTCTCTCCGACGGTAGGTTATCTTTTTTTCGGTTTGGATAGACTATTTATGAAAAAGGACCCTTTGGATTCTTCTTCCGTGGTCGTTTAGACTCTCTAAACATGAACGATATCGAGTTAACTTCCATTGGACTCATTAAATTAAACATTGAGAGACCATTTTTTGGGAATGAACCCCTCCTCTCTGAGGTTCGTAAAACATATGAGTTTGGACTTGTCCTCAGATGAGATATAACGAGTGTTTGTTACCCTCTTTGAACTTGTAAAAATGAAAAGAGGCACTCATCAACCATGATGGGGATATTATGGGAAGGGAATCATTTTGCAAATAAATGGCAGTTTGTCATTACCTTTGAACATGGCACTTGTTTGCATATCATTTCAGTCAATTGGGTATTCAACTGATTTCCATGGTGATCCACTTTCATGAGTCATGTCACTCCTTTGAGTCTTTCAAAAGAATGCATTGTCCATTGTCACACTGTGTGTTTTTCTAGTCTAGTCATGCTGCCAAGTCTTTTGCCATGCCACCCAATGTTCAAAGGGAATTTGAAGAAGTTTACCTCTCCAGTAACAAACAATCTCTGTGTTAGTACTTTTGAGTCAATCTTATGGTTACCTCATTTAAATCATTATAGAAATTTGTTCCGAATTTTGTGTCGTCGATGTGGGATTCATGCTGGCCCTCCTTTGAAGAGACTATTCCTGTCGACATCAGCTCATCATCCGAGATATAGTCTTAGAAACAAATTTAGTACCTTGAGATCGGTATGCCTCAATGACAGATTCTCTCGCTCTCGACATAGTCTCTCACTCTCGACATAAGTTCACATCATTGACCTTTGATCGATAGAATTGACTGGGTGTTCGACATCAAGACATATATTCACACTCAATAGATTGTACTAGGGTACATTGGGAATCATTAACATCAATGGTGATCTCCCTCACACTTGTTAACAGTTCACATCATTGATCGGTAATCAAGTGGTTTCTACCATGTCCAACTTCAGAACATTGTAATCACATGGATAGAATCGTACTTTGTGGAAAACGGGATGAAGACCTTGGGTATTTATTTAGCACTCATTGCTTTCCCCAGGTTGCAATCGAGTTTTGTATATCTAGAATGGATCCACATTTGTATCGTCGTGGCTATGCTCAAATTGGATTTTGTATGACATAGATATACGTTGTATGTCTGGTATCTATGTCCAAGTTTGAGTCCTCTATCACATGGATCTACACTATATTCTAGTGGCCACGGTTGTTTATTCCTCTCATGGATATGCCTTGTATTGGTCTGTAGCCTTGATTTGGTCACATTTGTCTATAATTCAAAAGTATTGATGTATTGCATATGCCTACTCGACGACATTCTCTAATAAAGCTGACTCTCACCTCGAAGTGACAACTTGTTTTCTCAAATCTCTCACATATCGTATCCCTCTAAGCCTCATGCGTTAGGGGGAATTCTGTTATACCTAAATCCTATCACCAACATGTGATGAGATCCTCAACACCCTATGTTTTCCCTAAATCCCAAACTTGGAGTGGAAACTTCCTATGAATATCAATTCTACATGAAAAAACCTAGCACCATGCTTTCCCTTTAGTTGATTAGTGGTACCTTGTTCATCACCGCTTGATTCATGTTATAGAAAAGTGGTGCCACCATGTATATGCTGTGTTCTTGGAGCGGTTCTCACCTAAACCTCTCTGTCATAAGGGAACAAAAGTAGTACCCTTGGTAAAATGGGAAAAAGAGAAGTTCCTCGAGGCTTCTAGATCATGAGCCTTGTGTCCTCCCTTATCCCTATCAATATGGGTTAGTTCGAGCTCGAGATCCCTCTTGGTAGGATCTTAGAGCCACCTCACCCATAATTCTGTCAACTATCCCTATCCATTGATCCCTATAAATACAAGCTCATATCCATAGTTGAGGGAGAGAACTGAATGGTATTGTTATGTTGTTGAATTGACTACCTAGTCCAGTCCATTGGAGAGCACACGAGAGCAAGTTGGAGCTTTTGGGGATGAGGTGTTTGTCTTGTGGAGGCGTTTGTCAACACTAAGGCAATAGTTGTAAGCTTCTTCATTCATTTCTTGTTGCAAAGCTGATTTATGTCCCACATATTTGTTGTTTTGATCTCGCATGTATATGTTACTCGATTCCTTAGTCACTAGTATGGATGCGTAGATGATTTTCTAGTAACTTTGATGTTCTTGATTGTTTGACATGTTTGCAGGTACACATGTTCATGATCAAATCAGTATTCCAGGTGTTTACAAAATTTAAGGAAGGTCTTCATCCTTTGTCATTCACTCATTTGTTCTAGATCTGAACCATTTAGACCAGAGGAATAGCTTCTTTCTGCAGAAGGTGCAATATTCCTGACTACAATCCCCACGAGGAGAAAAAATTAAAATGAAAAGAGTAATGTGCTGTAATATTGCATATTGGATTCTACATGTAGTTGTTCAAATTCCACACACATAATTACAGAAGAAAAATAAATAAATATAGATTCGCTTTGATAAAACATCCATTACTCAATATATACACACGATTTCAGATGGAAAGAAAAATCATTCATTACTACAGAAATAATTCATAAGGTAAGAACGATCTCATAGCTGCACAGAAGCTAAATAAGAAGTAATTCAAAATTGGCACTCGATACAATCCATGTCAAATCGTGTGCAGTCTTTCTCCAATAAAATTGGTTCTTCTTTATTCATAGAAAAATTAGTTCTTCATACAAATAACTCACCATGCTTGCACTAGTGAATGTCCTTTTTATTCTATCTTCTACTCCTATTTATAATACTATTAAAAAGGGCTATTTGACTTCCATGATATTTCGAATTCCTTGACTCTAAATTTTTGTCCTCTAGTGCCTTGCACTAGGAAAAATGAAATAAATAAACAAATTACATAGAGTGCCAAAATATGGAAAAGAAAAAATCTTAAGTCGGCCCAGCTGGTCTTTCAATGAATTCACCCCATGCATTAGCTTGCTTAGCGATAGTTTTGTAGTCTATTGGATCCAACAGTCTTACAGTTATCTCATGCATGCCTATATGTGATTCTACTTATGTTACTTTTGGTGGGGTCAATCTCAACAAGTCTTCTAGGAGATAGTTGCTAACAGAGGCTTGTGAAACCCAGATTTGTACAACTTCCTCACTAATGTCTTCAATTTTCTGGATTCCATGTTCGTCTTCGTACAACTTGTCTTGGAGATTCTTCATATGTTGATCCTTGTTTGGGAACTCTTTGATCTTTGCTACTGAAAAGGTATGGCATTTATTATTCACTATGCACATTTTCTTGTAAAACTTTGTGTATCTCTCCAGAGTCTTTTCGATTGCAGTTTTTAGCCTCAAATCATATTTGCTGTCGAAGTCTAGGAGCTCTAACTCTATCTTCAAATTTTATGCAGTCTTTTGCGGAAAGTATTCAGGAAATGATGAGTTGGCTACCACTTAAGTCAGCTAGCTTTGAACCCTTTCCGCAACTCATAGCAGTTTTGTTCTGAAATTAATCGACATCATAGAAATTTCTTTCAACCTTTTCTCTGCCTGCTTGATTTTATATATTTCCTCTACAATTTTTAATAGGACTTGGTGAATATTCCTCTAGATCAAGCAAGATTGATCACAGAAAGGAGTGATATCAAGCTATATTTCAGTGGATGTCTTTAACTGAGTCTGCAATGATTGGTTTTGTACCTCCAACTCCTCCGCTTAATTTCTCACCTCCTCTATTTTTTTTTGTTGCAGATCTATGAGCTTCTAATTATGAAATCTTTCTTCCAAGATACTTCTTCTCTCCGTCCATGATTGTAGCTGAAATCACTAGTGCATCATTTTATTATTCTAATTGTTGGTAATCGTTTTGGAGCTTTTCAAATTCTGATAGTGTAGACTCATGCTTTCTCTTTAATGCTCATCCTTCTCACCTTTCCTTTACTAGAGTTTCCTTCATCTTAAGCATTCTTTCCTTATAATGTTCAGCATCTTCTACCAAATTGTTAACATTATTTGCATTAGCTTGCGCAGCTACTATGCTTACCATTGCTACGAATTGAGGATCCTCATTCATGCCTTGCATGATAGTCTTTTCAGTCACCGTGGCCACATTGGGTTGGTCACCTATTTTTAACCTCTTTTATGATATTCTAACAATGGTTTTCTTTTTCTTGTTAAAGAATATTATGTCTAGGCTAGCCATTGCATGTTTCTTAGATGGAGTGAAAGGTACCAATATAAGATCTGCAAGAGGAATGTGGCCTCCTGTCATTATATCACCTAATGAGGAAGAAGGGTCTATTGGATTATCTTGGGTCATGTCCTACTCCAAACTCTCTTTGTCTTTGTCTTATTGTTCCTTCCTCCTCAACCCTTTAGCTACTTTCTCATCTTCTTCTATTGCTCTTTTAGATTATTCTGTTTGCATTCGTTCCTCCTCTTCCCTTTGTAGTATTTCTTCTTCTGCTTTTTTCCTTTGATTCTCTTCGACTAATTGTTTCTCAGCCTCTTCTATTATCTATTAGGCATATTCTTCATGTTTCTTAGCAGCTTCTTCCTACTTCTTCTATTGTTCTGTGGTGTTGCTGCTGCCTTTTCCTCCACTGGTGTTGGTCTTCTTTTTGAATCGATTATTCAAGGTAGTTGTACTGCATGAGTTTATGTATATCTCCTCATCTCTGTCAAAATTATGGGATTATTCAAAATGCACTCCTACAAACGCATTGTGTTTCACAACCTTGTCACAGGAGTCATTCCTGCGGAAATTGTTTTCCCCGAAATGGAAATTTTCTAGATCTCTAACAAAATATGGTGCACTTTTTACCTTTGTGAATTTATCATTGCTAATGCAGAATGGTAGTGGTGGGTAAACTACTTTCTTTATGTCAAATAAGAAATTTATGAATCCATCTATATACAATTGTCTTACTTCCTCCTTATGGATTACATAGTCCGTTGTGTATCTCGACAACAATTATGGAGCTCGAGATCCTCTATACATCCTTAGATACAAACCCTCCTTGGATAAATATTAGTCTACATATTCACATACCATCTCCATTGCACCTTTAGACATGCAATTGCACTCTTTGAGAAAAATCAACTCATATAATGGCATTAGAAACTCTTCACATATGAGTTTGTAAAAATTAGAGTACTTGTGTACCCACAGAATTTGGTAGGCAGCGTAGATGGGAGTCTTGGTGTAAGTCCAAGTAGAATTTAGCTCCAAGAATTGGTGTATGCATAAAATACAATCAATCAAATAAGAACCCATGTAAACTTATGATTTCCTTTGCATCCAACCTCCTTGTGCAACAACTATGCCTAGTGAAAAAAATTCTGCTACAATATCTGCCCAATTAAAGATGGTGTCTTGCATAGCCACATGGTATATCAATGGGATACAACTCATAATTTAGAATTTCCCATTCCCCTAGCCAAAATATTTTGTTTAACATTAGGGCTATGATCTTGTATGGAGTGTGTAAACCAGCAGTTCCGTACTCGCCAGTGGCTTTCTAGCATAGTTTCTTTCCTACTACCATCATTCTCTTAGCACATTCAAAGAACATCTAAATTTACATTTCTTTCCCATTCATCAATCATCAAAGTATGGGGCACGAGTAGTTTGCAATACTTGGTTATATATGCAAGAGTGAAGGATGGAAAGTCTTGTCCTTCTATGTTTGAAATAATCATAGTATATGCATCTGTCGAGTGAGGATCCATTTGATTACCTCAAAAAAAGGGAAAAGCTTGGGGAGCATGGATACCTTTGTGATACCTGGTTTTATTATGTTTACATATAAAGGTACATATTCTAATCCTGCATCTGGGACATTCTTTTCCTTGATCATGTGATATATTTTCCCCCACTTAAACTCCAGTTCAGCTTCTGTGACAACTTTCGTGTCTTCAAAAATAATTTCCATTCTGGGCATAACTTCCACATCTCAGTCCTCCTCGGTGACTTTGGCCTTCTTCTTTCCACCCTTCTTCGGCATGTTGTGATGCCAAGACTAAAACTGCAGCATGACCACAACCATTAGAGGAAATTTGAGGTCTAAAATGGGCCTCCTAAGGAAAATAATAAAATAATATTTATTAATTTTGGACGAAAAAAGAAAAAAACTACTTTTTGTGTTCGTATTTTCGACATATCTCCCTATGTTTTTACTCAAATTTTGATTGAGAGAGATCGTTGGATGTGGAATTTGATTATGCATCCAACAAGTACCCACACTGCATACTTTGACGGACCCCGCTACCCCAAAAACAAGAAATACCTGAAAAAACATGATGATGATGTCATCATCAGGTTTTTTCAGGAATTTCTTGTTTTTGGGGTAGCAGGGTCCATCAAAAGTATGCAGTGTGGGTACTCGTTGGACGCAGAATCAAATTCCACATAAAACGAGCTCCCTCAATCGAAATTTGAGTAAAAACACAAGGAGATATGTCAAAAATATGAACAAAAAAAGTAGTTTTCTTTTATGACAAATATGTCAATTCAACCATTATGGTTGACTTATTTTCTTGGAATTCTATTGGTTCTTGAATTCCAACTCACTAGAACTTATTGTTGACGTGTTTTCTTATAAGGCCCATTTTAGACCCCAAATTTCCTCCAATGCAAGATATGTCTTAGCCAGAGTAACATACATTCTGATTAACATGAAATAAGTAACTAAAATGAGCAACTAAGAAATGAATGTTAAGATTGCAAGATATCAATGAAAATATAAAATAACAAATCATGGTTGATTTCTAATAGATAGGATTATAGTCAATGTTCATTATGATGGATGATAACAAATATGCATTTACCGGTTCACACATGGCCAATCAAAAGTAACTCTGTGATGTAGAGAAACATAGGTTGTCCAGACATTTTATAGTTACAACCAGGGTACATATTAGGTCAGAACTTTAAATTAAAACAGTAGTACATGTGCAGGTTCTATTTTTAGGAGTTTTACCACTGGTTCTAACTGTTTAGGCTAACTATTTTCATATTTTTTACAATCTTTGTCCATTAGGATTTAAAACCTTCAAACAATGAGAAATATCCTCATGGACCCTCTTCCAAGGTAAGAAAACAACCATTAATCATGGAAAAGGTTTTACGATACGAAGCCGATAGAATATGATAGGAAACTAAAACCCTATCTTGAACCGGAGGAGCTCGTGAAAACTTCTTAAACCATAGTGTCGGACATGAGAAAAAACATACTCCCTAAAAAGAAAAAACCTAGGCCAAACTTTGAAGCGCACTGGTCCATTGAGTGTGAACCCATCAACCGTTCCCATATCGTAGCATAAAAAAGCAAACCAAATAAGGCACAGCCGGTGAACCACTTGACCTGCTATAACTCTATCAACAAAACCCCATAAGTTTGACAGGGCCATATCAATGGATTGGAAAATGAAATCAAATGCAGCAGTGAAGGGAAATGAAATCGAGAATGGTCAAGCTCATAGGATAGGAAATACTCAACGACGTAGAGGGTTCTACTGCAACTCAACCTGGAAACTCTTCTGACGATCGGCTGGTCAAAACAAAAACCCTACAGGATGGGTTGGCCTTTTAAAACCACAGCCATAAACAGTGATGGAAAAACCCCATGACCATAACCCTAAACCCCTGAAAATGTCGTTCACTTAATATTTTGACACAACAAAGTATGAGATAAGTTTTAGGCCTACCTGGAAAATCTAGATGCAAGTACGGTGCTCAATGAGACAATATGTAGGCTCCTACTAGAAAAATCTAACTTGATGCGTCTAAAATAGGGATATGGTAACAGTTCGTTTTACTCCACCGCGCTTATATATAAAAATATATTGCAACGGTGATAAATGCAGTCGCTGGGGAAATAAATTTGCACAGGTGAAAACATCATTTTGGCACCTAAACCCATCGAAAAATTTCTACAAATTAGCATGAAAAAACAAGTTTTTCGTGACAGTATCGGCCAGAGACACGGAGTTTCATCGACACCATCGGTAGGCACTTGTAAAAATATGCCAAAAAGAATGTTGGCCCCAAAAGAGCTTCGATTAAAAGTCGTCAGCCAAAACTCTAAGTTTTGTCGAACACATCAGCTAAAAACCAGGAGTCCTACTGAAGAAAGGATGTCGAAAAAACTCAAACAAAGGTTCCACATACCAGCTGTTGGCTAGGAAAATTAAGTTTCACCGATAGTGTCAACTCCCAATCGTGATTTTCATCGATGCTGTCAGCTGAAACTTGCCAAATTTTTTTGATAAATATCTATGCTGTGGGAAAAAAATCGGTTAGAGAACATTAAATGGAAATACTAAGTTCGTTCGACATATCGGCTCCACTCGACGAGTTCTTTCGACTTGTCAGAAGAAAAACCTGATTTTTGACTCGGTGAAAAAATGACTTTTCTGGTTTGTTCAGGGGAAAAACTAAGCCATGGAATAAAAAATACAAAACTTAATTAGTCTAAGGAAGGCTAAAAACTAAAATTCTAAGGAGGGGCCCTAAAATCATAAAAAAAATTGGGGAAGTGGTTGCAGCAGCAACACATACATACAAGAATACCATTTAAAATTATTCATACAGAAGGGTAAAAACGATCTTACGACTAAGAAGACACCTTACCACTTTTAAGTATATAAATTGTATATAAAAATATTTTTTTATGGTGAAATTTTTTGGGTCTGTGACAGAATTGTATCATAGAATAGTTACAACACTTGGTCTAAAAATCCAAACACTCAAACTGATATAAAACATAAAACAAATTAATTTGTTATGATTTATCTCTTTGCAAACGAGAAGAGAAGAATAACCTTGATTTGTATGAATCATGGAAGATGTGGAAATGTCTACTAAAGGAGAATCACATCCTAAAGATCCAAAAAACATAGAAGAAGGTAATATTAGATATGGTGAAATTTTGGTGAATCTGAACGAAAGTATGACTGATAACCCATTTGAACTCCTACAATGAGTAAAATATTTAAAGGCATAATTGAAACGAGTCAAGGCAGATAACAAACACTTATTAAAATAACAAGAAGAACTAAATAATGTTCTCCTAACTAAACTACATAATAATGAAGTAGAAAAGAATATAGGACCTGAATGAAATATTGCAATAACTGGACCTTATAAACGTAAGATAAGAAAACTAGAATTTTCTAATCACGAGACTGTATCTTTAAGCAAAGAATAAGCTAAAGATAGTATGGAAAACTATAAAGATTCTAGTACGAGTAGCAATAGTAATCAACAGAAAAATAAATACAAACCATATGAAGAGATTATCGTTGAGTTTAAAAAGACGAAACCTCTTATGTTCAATATAGAAATCGAAAAAGGAGAAGAAGCAAAAGCTTCATGGCATCTAATGGAGAATATGCGGTGAGAAAATTTATTGTCGACATTTTGAGCCAAGCGTGGCTCATCTTCAAAACATAGCGATGCCTAGGGATTGTTCCTCTTTCATTGGTGCATTAATACAGAAACCGTCACTTCAGAGGTGCCGACTAGGTTTGTCTTGTCGAAGGTCAATTTAGGGTTTTATTTTATTGTGTTATTATTTATTTTGTAATTTCAAATTTTTTTATTTTATTTGTAACCCTAATTAATTTTTAAAGGTTATATTAATGATTATATTCAGTAGTTAGGGTTACAAAGTAGTTTATTAATATTAGTTATATAAATGTTAGCTTGGATTACAAGAGCTAAATAATGGTTTATTAAAATTAGTTTTATTAATGTCAATTAATTATAGTTCATGAATTTTAATGGTTTAGTTTATTTTATTGTATTAATCTAATTCTAATTTATTAATTTAACAATTTAATAATCAAAATTAAAAAAATTTAAATTTTTTTATAATAATCAAATTTCATTTAATAATCAAATTTGACAATTTTTTAACTTTTATTTTAATAATGCATTTGTTTTTATTTTAATATACCATACTCTTTCATTTTATTTTGATTCTAATTTTAAATTGAATTTTAATTTTAATTATTATTTTTATTATAATCAATTTAATTAATTTATATATACTTTAGTTAACCTTTTATTTTTATTTTTATTTTTATTTTAGTTTTGATTTTAATTTTAATTCTTATATAATTAGTAATAATTTTTAATTTAATTATTTTTTTTATCTTAGTTAAGGATTTTTTTATTTATTTATTTTTTATCTTAGTTAAGAAATTTTTAAGGATTTTTATCTAAATTAATTTATTTTAAGTTTAACTATTAGGTTTTTAATTCTTATTTAGCTTAGTTAGGTTAGGCAACCAGGATCGGCTAATGGACAGGGCATCATCTCTATTTAGGCACTTAGGATTTTTTACTATCTCAATTGCCTCTCTAATTCTTCTCCTTGACCAGTTGTTGACTTGTGCTAACACCTGCATATCCTCGAATTTAATTGGGTGTTTTGTGTTATGCGAGTGTTTTGCTAAGGCTGACTCGTGGGTTCTATTGAAACGGATATCTACACAGTGTTATTTAACCCTAGTTAGGATGGACCATCCTGTTTCACCTATGCAGGCTTTCCCACATTCACAAGGAATGAGGTAAACCCCCTTTTTAAGACTCAGGTCAACCGGATCTTTTACTGACCTAAGTAGCTTTCTGATGTTGTTAGGTGGGGAAAACACCGAGTCAATGTTCTTCTATTTCAGGTGTTTGGCTATTTTGTCTGTAGTCCCTTGAATGTAAGGGAGAAATGCCTTATGATCCCCCACTTTCCTCTCTTTGGATGCAGCCTTAGGTTTGTTTTCTTGGGTTTTTGTAGTTCTTTCAAGGGCTTTGCTGATCTGAGCTAGGTTATAAGAACCATTGCTAAGAAAAAATTTCTCACCGCAGATTCCCCATTAGATGCCATGAATCTTCACTGCGGAATCTCAACAAACCTTATTTCTAACCGATATGAAGCAGAAGCTTGTCTATCTCGGATGAAAAAGTACTTTCGGATCTATAATTCCTATACTGAACTAAAATTAAAAATAAAAATTTATAATCTAACAAGAAATTCTGATATCTGGTGGCAAGATATAAAAAAAGTGAAAATCATTAAAGAAAGTTATGTAACTTGGAAAAAATTTAAGAAATATTTTAAGCAAAAATATTTATCAGAACAATATTATGAGAAAAAAGATAAAAAAATATATGAATTACAATTAGGTGAAATGACAATGAATGAACTTTGCAGCAAATTTTTAAGTTTATTACGTTATGTACCCTACATTATTGACAAAAAGGAAAAAATTCAGTCTTTCCTTGGTTGTTTACCTCTTATGTTTAAAGAGAGAATCGAATATGATAATATGAAAACTCTTAAGAGACCATGAGAAAAACAAATTTCTTCTATGACCAAAATAAAAACAAACGAGAAAACATACCTAGTTGGAAAAATTAAAGACATGAAAATTTTGAACAAAAAAAGTAAGGTACTATGTTTTATAAGAATTCTTGAAATAATTATCAGGGATATCAAGGGAATAATTTTAAAAATTATAAACAACAGAATCCTGCAACATTAAAAGAAAGGTAAATACACACTTCTTTTAATACAAATAATGCACAAAGGGAACCATTAAAATGTTAGGAATGTGATGAACCATATTACTTTAAAGATTGTTATAATGTCCCCAAAAATTGAAAATTAAAAAAAAAAATTATAGGTTAGTAAATACTACCTCAAAGGGAACATTATTACTCGTAGAGAAATACATGTGCTACTTAAACTTTCGATCTCTATAGAAACTGCTCATATGATCTTGTGAATCTCTTCTCCATTAAGTGATTATTAGTTTGTTTACTTCTTATATCTAAATTATGTTATTCAAATTATTTGTACATCTTAGTTACTACTGTCGGTGAGTAAGTGAATTGTATAGTTCATTGTTTACCACTGCACATGTGTATTCTGTTTATTAAGTATAACTAACTTAACTTTGTTGTTGGGAATAAAGTGGTGGAGTGGCGAGACTAGTTCTCCCATGACAATCTGAAAGGTAAGGTATTACTTGGTTACGCAGGCTCACTTAGTTCAATCAAACCAAGGTACATCTCTCTTTTAGTTATGCATTTTATTACTTGCGATGGGAAGTGGATGTAAGTGTGTTGATAGCCTTGGTTGTCGATAACCTGCTGCTAGTTATTAAGTTTCCTATCGAATTGATTTTCAGACTTGGTAAGTGTTGTTATCGTTAATTTAGACATTACGACTAAATTTCCTGTACATTGATTATTCTTCATTAGGGTCTTAAATTTGTCATTATTAGATGTCATTAATTTTTTTTTGTGCTATGTATATTTTTAGTATACATTCTATTTAATCATTTTGTATGTTTTTTTATTGCGAGTATTTTTAATGGTTCGAGAGCAGACTTGAATTTGATAAATTGAGAGATTTAAATGGCATACTTTGTATGCCATGGTGCTTAAGCCTAAACACCTTAACATTGTGGTGTTAAACCCTAAGATATAACCTATGGACTAAGCCTTACATTAGAGGAAATTTCAACTCAAAATGGACCTTGTAAGGAAAATTAATAAAATAATAGTTAAAATAATAAAATAATATTTATTAATTTTGGAGGAAGAAAAGAAAAACTACTTTTTTTGTTCGTATTTTCGACATATCTCCGTGTGTTTTTACATAATTTTTGATTGGGAGATCTCATTGGATGTGGAATTTAATTCCACATCCAACGAGTACCTGCTCAGAATACTTTTGACGGGCCCCGCTACCCCAAAAACAAGAAATACCTGGAAAAAAAATGTGATGATGACATCACCATCACATTTTTTCAAATATTTCTTGTTTGTGGGGTAGCGGGGCCCATAAAAAGTATGCTGAGTGGGTACTCATTGGATGCGTAATTTAAGTCTGCATCCAATTAGCTCTCCCGATCGAAATTTGAGTAAAAACACAGGGATATATATAAAAAATACAAACAAAAAAAATAGTTTTTTTTATGATACCTATCCCCAAATTTATATTAAAAAATTGTTTAAGAGGTTCTCCCTTTTTAAATTTTAAAGCAATTTGATTGGCTAATACATGACGACATGGAATTTGTATTATTTTTGGAAGACCCATTTTAAATTGAAATTTCCTCTAATGTCTACAATCCTAAGCAAGGGTCTTAACCATTGGAACTAGTGCAACCTATAACTAGTATTACTATAATACTATCATAGTGTAGCTTTGTATTATGTTAACGTTTATGCTTTAAAGTTTGATGCATTGATGTTTATATGGTATGAACCACATGATACAGGGTTTAAGCAATGGTATGAAGGGTGGCATGAAACGATACCTTGGAGCAAGTCGTGACTATGGGAGTGGGTTTATGGGAACGTTAATGGGTTCCAACCTGGTGCATTTAATGCATGTGGGAAAACATGACATCCTTCCCCTTAGGATTGGCTCACGGTGGATCTGTATTGCATTTTACATTTGGGGTTTCGTTGTTTGGCTCTGCACAGAGGTATGGCCATGGAGGTGACCCACATCTTGTGAAGGTAATCCCGCGCGAACTCGTAAGCCTATACATTAGTTTGGTTTTTAGTTTGGAAGGGATGGCATACTTCTCATCCCTATTGGGTTGTTTGTTTGCAAGTGCCGAAAGGGATGGAGGGCAGTGTGGGTACAACATAGTAGGCTCACAATGTTTCATTTGTGGCCACGGTAAGCCTGCTCATCAAGCTTATGTTTGTCCTCCTTCGATCCCGTGGCAGGGCTACGTTTCACATGGTCATTTGGTTGGGGTTTAAAACTATAGAAAATTTGATTTCTCCTTTGAGCTTGAATATAGGCTTGGTTTATTTTTAAAGTGGAGGCGTTATGTCGTGACTTGATGCTTAGGCCATTTAGCTCTGTGAAATTTTTATACTTGGTTATGTAACTCATTATAGTTTTGGTTTTGGGATTTTAAAAGCCATGGGTTGCACCATTGCAAGCAATGGTGCCATAGCCCATTGGCACCCTATGTAAAACCTTGTCCTCGACCTTCAATGGCTACTGTGTACAGATATTTAGGTTTGCTATGTAAATTGATGTATGGTTTTGATAAAATGTAATGGTTATGGTGCATGCGATTTTACTCCTGCGTTTTTAATTGAACACTGTATTTAAACTGAGTTGGGGTTTTTAATGGATAGAGCCATATGCCTTACCAGTTGCTCTGTGCATGAATTCCATTGATTAGTTTGGTTAATGTACTATTTCGTTAGAGTGGGTAAATCCCATGCCGTCAATGGCATGAGCCTTCCCATAGTGCTGCGATATCTTGTGATTTAAATTATATACGGCATCTAGTTATTAGGTGAACAATGGACTATGTTTTAAATCGTTGTTTGGCTGAGGCTATGACCTATGCGAGCATTATATATTAAATATTAATGGGTTTCGTGGAGGCTAGGGTATGCAGAGCCTCGATGGCAATCATTGTTTTTAATTAACTTGGACTCTCTAATTATTTTTAAGGGTTTAATTATAAACCACAGCCCCCATACGAATTCCTACAGCGTCGCCTGTTGGATTAATACTGTGTGGTTTAGATTTGGTAAAAAAATGGATCGTGGCCAGTGCCTGGGTATATGACCTTCATCGATTTGGACCCAGGTGATTTCAGACTATGAAATCTTTTATAAGATATAATAGAAAATGGGATTTGTATTTTACTTTATGGTTTTAGTTATGCATTTTGATTATGTTACTATTCTTATTGTGGGTTTTAATTTTGTTTATGTAATGGAGTTGTAACGTGTGAGGATCGATACCACGACCTCTGTTTATTAAATACAGAGTTGTATGAAATGTTACTTGTTGAAACTTTTAGATGGATGTTTTAAAGTAGATGTTAAGACTGTATATTTTATAGCAAAGTCTTGATAAGGACCACATGGATGGTCACCATATCCATCTGATTAATATTAATGACGTTTTATTTATGTGGAATATTTTTAATGAAATTTTTTATATGATTACAGACATTGAAACGTCTTAGATGGATTATTTAAATTTAGAATAAAATGCATAGAAAGTTTTTTTATAAAAGTTTATACCTGATAGTTCTACTTATGTGTATGTATAGTTATTTTACAAAAATAATAACTCTGGTTGTAAGTGATACCCTAGAGTAACTGTATATTATGTTTATTTCTTTAACTTACTCCTATGGTTAAACCTACTATAATCTGAAACACATGTCTCTACTAACAAATGTAATATGTCAGTAGAGATATAAGTAATAGGTGCACATTTAAAATAGCAGATCTAGATTTACCTAGTCTACAGTATTAATTTTGTGAATATGAAATGAATATAGAACACAAACTTTTAAAGATGGGAACCTAGTTATATACAGCCTATGATAATCTTTCCAATCATATGAATATTTGAGGAGAAATAAATACCCTAGCAAAACCTAGGCATCACATTAATTACCTAGGGTTAGTAAAATATATAGAAGATTTTACATAAAGTAGCTTGCATTTACCCTAGAAATGAACTTGTCATGCTAAGAATTTGTACCTGTGATTTATCTTCCTGAAGCTCCTTTAATGGCTGAACCTACACACTTTTCAAATAACCATCATTATCAATTTAAGACAGATTTGACCTCTGATTTTGATGACCAAATCACTTTGGAACTACCACGTTCCTCCCAAACATGACCCGTAACCGTTTCTGGTTCTAATCCGGATCCCCCCGAGATGGACTCCAACATGCGAGTAGCTTAGAGCTCCTAAGGTAGGGTTTCTTAACTAGAAATCAGTTCTCAATCAGTACTCTTTTCCTTGTAGGAGAAAGTTATCCAAGAAAACACTTGAGAGCAAAAACAGGCAAAATAAGAATTCTTCAAGAGAAAAATTCAGAACCCCCAAGCCTTTGCTTGGCTTGAGTCTATATAGGTACACTTTTCAATCAAAGGGGCAGTTAAATCAAGAAATCCTTGATTTCTTGATTTAACCCTTTTTAATTTACTAGGGTATTTTTTAATTCTTAACCTAAGAACTTTTAACTAGTTCCCAGCTAGTCTTTCATAGATATTTCCACTATTTATAAATCCTTTAACAATAAATAGTAATTTGTGGAGCTTCTCTTCTTCCTTTATTAAATTATATAATTAATCATAATTAGTTCTTTATACATACTATGTATAAAATACATAGTATTAAAATACTTGTTAGTATTTGTCTTCAGGCATCATGCATCATGATCCCTAGACTTAACGACACTTCTTCATGAAGGTCAAGAAGAAAAATGGCTTAGGTATACTAGGCTAGGCAACTCTAAACATCCTTGCATGGTGGATTTCCCTCATGTAAGGTGGTAGCTCCTCAGTACTTTGATGAGAATATAGAAATTTGAATTTTATTTAATCACTTACAAATAATTATGATGACGATCAATATTTTTCTCGAGTCATTTTCGCTCGGAAGTTATTAAATTCTTTTCAGTAACCCCTAGTGCTTACCAGATCCCATAGTAGGGAGTTACAAACATAGTGCAATTCCAGAGATTTTGCTGAACACTAAATGCTAGGATGTACTTGTACAATACACCTAGGGATACAATGGCCAAAGATCTGATGCTCCATAATTTATGCTCAACATCAACATGGAATGCTCCAGAGCTTATGCCCAACATTTCCAATTATATTTTCATGTGTTCGAGAGCTTTATGCTCAGCAAAAATTCAAGTACTCATGTGCTCCAGAGCCTCTTGATCAACAAAAAACATCTCTTCAATCATGTGTTTCAGGTTCCATGCCCAACACAAACATTTCATCAATCATGTGCTTCAGGGTCCACGGCCAACACAAAACATATATATATATATATATATATATATATACATATATATCATCAACAATTGGATTACGCCAAATATACAAAACAAATCATCATGTTCATATGCAGTGAGGTCTTCGACCCAAAAATAAAACATCAATATAATCATCATGATCAATCAGCTTATGCCTATAAATGGTAGGTCCAAAATTTGGGACATTACATCCCTACCCACTTAGTACAACATCGTCCTTGGTTTTCTAGGGACACTGAATGATATCATGCAACAAGGCGGGGTAAGCCTTTCTCATGGTGGCCTCATTCTCCCAGGTAGTTTCATCTACCTCAAAGTGTTTCCACTGCACTTAAAATTGGACTACAGTGCACTTTCGAAGCTGCACTTCTCTCTTATTCAATATATGCAAAGGCTCAGGGGCGAATTCCCCCTTAGGTTCCACCTATAATAAGGACCAATCAATGGCATGCTTAGTGTCATAAACATATTTCTTTAATAAAGATGCATGGAAAACATTATGAACTCTTATGTGCGCAGGTAATGCTAATTCATAAGCCACTGGTACTTTCTTGGCCAAAATTTCAAAAGTTCCACAAAACCTAGGTGCCCACTTACCACACCTACCCAAGCTCAACGAGCTCCATTTTGATTTCACTTTCAAGTAGACATGCTCACCTACTTGATAGTCTTTATCTTTTCTTTTCTTATCCACATAACTTTTCTAACGGTCTTGTGCCTCTTTAAGGTTTCCTTGGACCTTGGTAACTAACTGTTCCAAGTCCAATAATAGGTCAGGCCCTAACTTGAGCCGATCCACTGGACTATCCCAAGTAACTGGGGTCCTACACTTCTGTCCATAGAGTACCTCAAAAGGACTCATTTTGGCGGAAGCCTGATACTTGTTTTTTTATGCAAACTCTGCAAGGTGCAGATAATCCTCCCACTTGGTGGGGTTGTTCATGACATACATTCAAAGCATGTCTTTGACAATTTGGTTTACTCTTTCATTCTTCCCGTCCGTCTGCAAGTGATAAGCGGTGGTAAAGTTCAATTGCGTCTCTAATCCAGAGAATAAAGATCTCCAAAGGTTTCCTGTAAACTTAACATCTCGATCCGAGATAATCACTTTGGGTATCCCATGCAATCTAAATATCTCTTTTAGGAAGACATCAACAATGTTCATGGCCTTGTAGGTCGATTTCAGGGGATGAAGTGTGCACCTTTGATAGCTTGTCAATGACTACGAATATGGAATCATTTTTCTTCTTGCTTTTCGGTAAGCCATTAATAAAATCCATACTGATAACCTCCCTTTTCCATTCTGGAATGGGTAATGGCTGTAGAAATCTTGAAGGATGATGGTGCTTAGCTTTAACTAGTTTGCATTCCTGAAATTTCGCAATAAACATTGCAATGTTGGCCTTTAACTTGGGCCAGAAAAAGTGTCTCTTGACAACAGATATAATCTTTTGATATCCCAGGTGCCCCAAGTAGGGTTCCCTATGAAATTTTGTGAGGATGTTGGACCGAAGGTCCTCTCCATATAGAACATACAATCTATCCTTGGACCATAGTAGTCCGGAGTCATCCACCTTGTACTCCTTATGTTTTTGAAACAACCGGTGCTCTTGGACCTTCTTGAGGATTTCCACATAGAGCGGGTCAACCTTGTTGGCCGTTCTAATCTTCTCATTCAAATCTGCATCAGTTTGACTCAGGGTTACCTCATATATCATATGAGTTCGTCAACTCAAATCATCGACAACTTTATTATCTTTTCCCTTAATATGATTTAGTTCAAAGTGATCCTCACTCAAGAAATCCAACCATCTGGCTTGCCCCACATTCAGATCGGGTTGATCGAATGAATACTTTAGACTCATATTGTCAATATTTAGAAGGAACTTCCTTCCCATGAGGTAGTGCCTCCACATCTTCAGAGCATGGATAATGGCCACTAGCTCAAGATCGTGCATGGGATAATTTTGTTCATGCTCTATTAATTTCTATGACTCATAATAGATCGCATGATCATTTTGCAAGAGGACTCCTCCAAGTCCTTCCTTCCTTGCATCCGTGCATACCATGAAATCCCCATTCGGATCCGTAATCCACAACAATGGTGCGGTCATCAAAATTTGCTTAAGATTTTGAAAATTTTCTTCACACTTGTCAGTAAATAAGAACTTGTTTGCTTTCTTCTGCAAAGTCGTCATAAGGCAAGCGATTCTTGAGAAGTTCTCAATGAACTTTTGGTAATACCTGGCTAAACCCAAAAAGGACCTAATGTCAGTGACACTAGTTAGGGTAAGCCAATACTTTATAGCTCAAATATTTTCTCAGTCCACAACTATTCCTTCCTCTGATATGATGTCACCTAGGTACTGTATTTGTGGTTTGTAAAAATCACATTTAATAAACTTACCATAGAGCTGGTGTTCTCTTAAAACCCAAAGTACTATGCGAAGGTGTTCTTTGTGTTCCTCTTTGCTCTTGGAATAAACCAGAATGTCGTCAATAAATACTAGTACAAACTTATCCAGATATTGACTGAATATGTTGTTCATCGTACACATAAAGTTTGTGGGTGCCTTGGTCAACCTGAACGGCATCACTACAAACTTGTAGTGCTCGTACTTCGTACAAAAAGCAGTCTTGGGAATATCTTCGTCTCAGATCTGTACCTGATGGTATCTGGATCGCAGGTCAATTTTCAAAAATATTTTGGCTCCTCCCACCTGGTCGAACAAATCATCAATCCTAGGGAGCAGGTAATGGTTCTTTATAGTCATCTTGTTCAACTGACGGTAATAAATGCACATTCACATCGTACCATCCTTCTTATTTAGCAACAAAATCGGTGCTACCCAAGGGGACACAATGGGTCATATATACCCTTTCTCTATTAACTCATACAACTACAGTTTGAGTTCCACCAATTCTGGTGCACTCATGCGGTAAGGGGATTTGGAGTCGAGAACTGATCCTGGGGTTAGTTCGATGGAAAAATCTAGGTCTCATTTCGAAGGTAATTTGGGGATTTCCTCAGGAAACATGTCCCTAAATTCTTCAAGAATGGGGAAGTCTTCTATGCGTTGTTCCTTATTTGACTCTACGTCTCAAATGTTCACCACAAATAAATTGCAGCCCTTCCTAACACACTTCTTTGCTTGTAAGGCATAGATTTTTCTTACCGAAACTTTCTTCAGGAGGCCTTGAACCTTCACTTGGTTCCCTTAGCTATTATTACACAAGATAGACTTGTGTAGACAATCGAGCATGACATGGTGTTGTTCTAACCAGTCCATGCTGATAAGAATATCATATAATCCTAAAGGTAGGATGTTCAGGTTTACGTTAGTAAGGACACCATTCAGGTTTACTTCACATTCTTTAACAATTTCAGAAACCTTTTGTTTCATACCGATGGCTAACTGTACCAGCCAAGGTTTATCATGCTTTACTTTTCCTAACTTGCATAAATCAACAATCTTAGGTGCAACATAGCTCCGGCAAGCACCAGGATCAATAAGTATTGAAACAGAGGTGTTCAATATCTTACCTTCGATCTCGACCATTGTAGCTTGATGGTCTGCCTGTCGGCCATCTAATGCTGTATAGATTCATAGGGTTCCTACTATATGCTCAACGATAGGTTCTTCTTGCAAGTTATGCAAGACTCCATTGTTATTGTTCTTACAATCTCAGGCATAATGCGGCCCGTTGCATTTCTAGCACTTGATCACTAGAGGGGTAGCATTGGCTACACTTTCCACTTTCTTATTACCATTAGGAGCTGGTACATAACGTTTCATATCTGTTTTATTAAAGTTCATGTTCACTTGAAAGCTGTTATTTTTCTTTCTATAAGGTTGCAGGTTTTGTTGATGTATTTGTAACTTCGGAATGTATTCACTTATATATCTTATGTATTGTACCCCAATGTTTATTCCGGGATGTGTCTGTAATGTAATTGAGTCATGTCATGCCTCGATGTTCTAATTGGAAGGTTCTATAATGTAAAAAAGTCATGTCAATTCATTGTGGGTAACCCTCCTATTGTTCAAGGGTTAAAGTCCCCACAGTTTTAGGGCACTAGGGTTGTTAGACTCACATAGTGAAGTCGGCTCTAGTAGGGTTTAGTCAAGTTGGGAATTATAATAAATAGAAAGCTAGCCTCTCTATTTATCACACACTCACTCACACTTAGTTGTAGCACATAGCTGAGGAAGAAGAAGACACTGGGGCTAGGAAGAAAGAGGTTACTGCTGTCGGGAGTTCATCTTACTGTTTTGGGGATTTACTATTTGGTGTTTACTATATCTCTGAGGAAATTGTGAGGTTTTCTCCATTTATGGTTTCCCTAAGGAAAAAAATTGTGTTCATTGTTTCTTGTGTTTGATTGATGTGCTTGTTATTCTCTCAGTTAAAGATCCTAATAATGCTAGCTTAATGTTAAAAATCCAACATGGTATCAGAGCTAACCTGAGAAGAAGACACTGTGCAGCTGCAGGAACTAGAGCTTCCTACTTTGTGGATATTCTTTCCCATATTTTCAGCAAAATAAGGTTGGATTAAATCTCCTCCTTGTTAGAATAATCAACCCATAGTTTACTACCTTAGACATTAATTTAATTATTTTTGTCTTATTTGCCTAGTTCATGTGTCCCACCTTATGAAAGTTGTCAATTACCTATCCATAGTGGTCCAACTTTCCTAATTTGACCCATGTAGCACTTGGTAAACCTCAAGGAATCAATTCTACTTTATTCCTGGTCTCCTAGGCACCCTTTTGCTTTTTCTGCTTTATTGCCTGCTTTTTCAGAGTTTTAAGGCAATAGGGAAAGTTTGACTAGGTGAGGTGAACTAGTTTTTTTTCCTCTTCATCCTCCACTCTTTTCTCCTTCCAAAAGAATGTATGAGTTGTCATTACACCACTCTTTAGCTTTCCTAAGCCATTTTGCTAATTCGTGAGCTCCATGACAGATTTGGGATCAGTTTTTTACACCTATGGGGGATTTGCTTAATTTTAGTAAGCCTGCTTTATGCTAGATTCGAATTGCTCCTCATGCATTCGAATCCCTAATTTATTTTATTTATACAATAACCTATTATGTTACAAAGTTTTCTATTGCACACTGAGTTAATACAGTTTAGTGTTCAGCTCCAATTTCAGTCTCTTTTGTGAGTGATTTTGCATGATCAATTGTTAATTGTTGTGAGTAAAATTAATATATCACTGGGTTCAATTTCCACATGGTATCAAAGCCATTGTAGATCTATTTCTCTCCTTCAAATTTTTTTTGCAGGTTTGACATCAGTGACTGGGAGCCTTGTACTGACAACCGGGACAGATTTTCTAAGCTATGGATCAATCACAAAAAACTATCTTGACTCCCTTCAATTTATTTGAATGGAAAGAAAATATGGAGATACTTTTGAGAGTGAAATGCATCTACAGGGTGACTATGGCAATAGAATTAGAGCCCAATGCAGCTACAAAGAAGATAAAATGGCACAACAGGAGGGATGAGGCCTATGGTCTCCTGTGTCTGAGTATTTCCAGAGACCTCCTTTTCCATCTTGATGGATTGACATCACTGAATGAATTATGGGAGAATATTTTTGATCTTTTTGGAAATACAAATGAGATGAGGGGACATCAAATCGAAAATGAGTTGATTTCTCCGAGTCCAAATAGCTTTGAATCCCTCCAGCTATATTTCTCCAAGTTCAAAGCACTTGTTTTGCAGCTGAAACAGTGTGGGATCGAAAAGAAGGATGATCAGCTCATCCTGGTCATTCTCTCGAAGCTAGGCCCTGACTATTCAGTGTTTGTTTCGACCTTCTATGCCACAAAAATGATAACTCAAACCTAGAAGATGCCTAGCCTTACAGATTTCATGGAATCTCTCACACAAGAACAAGATAAGCTGGTGATGATGGGCACCATCAAACCATCCAAAGATAAAGATCTGATTGCTGGAGATTCGAAGGTGGATTCAAAAAGCAAAAAGAAAGCTAAAAAGCCACCTGAGCAAAAGAGAGACAAGAAACAGTCTTCGGAGGAGCCACAAGGTTTCAAGAAGAACTACCAGAAGAAGAAAAACAAAGGTGAAATGAGCAAGTGCGCAAACTGCAATAAGGGAAATCACACTAAAATCTCTTGTATGAAGAAGCAAATAGACATGCTGACCCTACTCCCAGAGAGGAATGGCATCTCCCTTCCAGACAACTCAAAGAAGAGAGAAGGAGGATCAAGTTCAGATGACAGAGAGGGAGTTCATGCATTGGTTGCTGGCACATCAAGATCACCCAGTTTTATCATTGATTCTGGAGCTTCAAGACACATGGTTTCAACCAAGGAGGCCTTCTCCTCACCTTACATGTCGAAAGGACCACCTATAGTACTAGGAGATGACTCTCTCACTGAAATTTTGGGCAAAGGGAGGATTGATCTTGATCATGGTCAGTTCAACAATGTATTGTATGTGCCTGGTCTTGCCTCCAACCTCTTGTCAGTGTACCAAATGACCCACACTGGGTCTCCTAAGAAATTCATACTCTCCCATGATGAAGTTGAGATCATAGAGATCTCAAGTGGTAGAGTCATTGCAAAAGGAGTTGCGAATCATGCTCAAAAGGTGTACATGTTCTCACACTTCCTACCCTACTCAAACCCCTCTGCTCTTCTGATTCATGCTAATGAAGCTAGCGAGATTTGGCCACCTAAATTACAAGTATCTTTCTGATCTTAGTGAAAAAGAGATGGTCATAAGGTTTCCCAAGATAAATTTTTCCAAAGGAGTCTGCCAAGGCTGTATCCTAGGAAAACACCCAGAGCACAAATTTGAGAGAGCTAGTCATGAGAGAACCTATGCACCCCTTGAGCTTATCCACAGTGATGTTGCTGGACCATTCCCTCAAATGTACATGAGTCAGGCCAAATATGCATTGACTTTCATTGATGACTTTTCCAGGTATTGCTGGGTTCACTTCCTGAAACACAAGTTTGAAGTTTTTGGCCTATTCAAAGTCTTTAAGGCTTTGGTTGAGAACCAATCTGGAAGAAAACTCAAGGCCCTCAGATCTGACAATGGTGGTGAGTATGTCAAGTGTGATTTTATTAATTATTGTGTAGATGTAGGTATTCAGATGCAGCATTCTATCCCTTACACACCACAGAAAAATGGTGTTGCTGAGAGGAAGAACAGATCACTGAAGGAGATGGCAACATGCATGATGGAGGCCAAAAATTTGCCACCAAAGTACTGGGCCGAAGCTATCAACTATGCAGCCTATATTCAGAATAGGGTGCCTCATAAACAGTTTGATGGTATGACTCCCTTCGAAGCATGGAGTGGGCACAAGCCAGATGTGACCCATTTCAGTATTTTTGGCTCAAAGGCTTGGGCTAGAATTCCAACAGAGAAGAGGAAGGATTTGCAGCCCCAAATCCAAGACTGTCTTTTTTTTGAATACTTTGAAGATTCAAAAGGGTACAAACTAATAAATTTGAGCAAAAACAAATCCTTCATCGAAAGGTGTGTTCAGTTTAAAGAAGAACCCCTTGTAACAGTGGAAGTTGGAGAAGCCTCTTCTCCACCTGAACCTCAAGAAGTAAGTAAAGAGTTTGTTGAACATGCTGATTCTGATTTTTCTGATGGATATGATTTTATTGCAGACCCTAAGAGCCCTAAAAGGCCAAAATGGGCAGCCAAGACACTACATGCAGCATGAGAGCTAGCTGGGGATCCTAATGACCCAAGGAGGACTAGATCTCAATTTGAGAGTGGTATGTGTATGAAGGATCCTATGTTTGCTGAAAAATGCTATTTGATGGTGGAGTATGATCCTCAAACATACAAAGAGGCAGCAAGAGATTGAAGATAGAAAACAGCCATGAAGGAGGAGTTCATCTCACTCCAGAAGAGCAACACATGGGAGCTAGTGGATCTTCCTCCAGGAAGAAAGTTAGTCCAGTGTAAGTGGGTCTATAAGAACAAATTTGCTGCTGATGGTTCACCACTGAAGTACAAGGATAGATTTGTAGCCAAATTCTACTCACAGGTTCATGGCATAGATTACAATGAGACCTTTGCCCCAGTGGCAAAGATGGATTCCATCAGGCTAGCCTTAGCCATTACAGCCTCAAGGCAATGGGAGGCACATCAGATGGATGTAAAATGTGCCTTCCTGAATGGAGATCTCACTGAAGAGATATATATGCAGCAGCCTCAATTTTTTCCTACTAACCCTTCTCTTGTGTGCAGGTTGAGAAAGTCATTGTATGGGCTAAAGCAAGCCCCCACGGCTTGGTATGCCAAGATCGATAGCTTCTTGCTATCACTGAATTTTGTTCGGTGCAAATCAGATCCAAATGTCTATTTGAAGTTATTTAATGGTTCATTAATTACCATTGTGTTATATGTTGATGACCTCCTCATTACAGGAAGCTCAAAGGCTGAGATTGCTTCCTTAAAGGGTCCTATGAACCAATCCTTCTCCATGACAGATTTGGGGCTCTTAAGTCAATTTTTGGGGCTTGAGATTGCTCAAACCAAAGATGGAATCAAGGTGCACCAATCCAAATATGCCTTGGACTTGCTGAACAAATTCAGAATGAAGGATTGCAAAGCAAGAAAAACTCCTTTCCTTTCAGGAGTGAAGCTGGAAGAAGCTGATTCTTCACCTATGGTAAACAATACACTGTATAGGAAATTGATTGGATTTTTGTTGTATCTGACAAATACTAGACCTGATATTTATTATGCACTAAGTGTGGCTTCTAGATATATGGATCAGCCTCATGAGATCCATTGGAAATCATCCAAAAGGATCCTTAACTTTGTTCAGGGAACAAGGACACATGGGATCTTCTATAAAGCAAAATATGATCTTGATTTGATTGGATTTACTGACAGTGATTGGGAAAGTGATAGAACAGATAGAAATTTCACATCAGGATATGTGTTCATTCTTGCAGAAGGGCCAATCAGCTGGCCAAGCAAGAAACAGAGTGCCATTGCACTCTCATCTACAGAAGCAGAGTACAAAGGAGTTGTTAATGCATCAACTCAATGTTTATGGTTGCAGGGATTACTTGGAGAGTGTGGCTTCGAATAAGAGTACCCAACTACCATCTACTGTGATAACCAGAGTACCATTCGAATTTGCAAAGATCCAGTTCAGAAGCAGAGAACCAGACATATTGAGATCCATATGCACTACATCAGAGAGCTTGTGCATGATGGCACCATTCACCTACTCTTCTGTTCATCTTCATAGCAAGTAGCTAATATCTTCACCAAAGAATTTTGTGAGAAGACCTTCAGCAATCTCAAATCACTACTGGGGATCACTGATCATGCTGTGAAGCATGAGTGAGGACAAGATTCCAAAATTTTGTTTTACAGTCCATGTTTAAGGGAGGATTTTCCCAAGTTGGTTTTGCCTCTTTCCTTGTTTAAATGGACATGCAGTATGTAAAGGGTGACTAAGCTTTGTTTCTAGGCCCTATAATTTTCTGATATATTACTCATAAGTCAGTCTTAAGGGGGGGTGTTAGAATAGTCAACCCATAGTTTACTACCTTAGAGATTAATTTAATTATTTTTGTCTTATTTTCCTAGTTCATGTGTCCCACCTTATGCGAGTTGTCAATTACCTATCCATAGTGGTCCAACTTGCCTAATTTTACCCATGTAGCACTTGGGAAACATCAAGGAATCAATTTTGCTTTATTCCTGGTCTCCTAGGTGCCCTTCTGCTTTTTCTGCTTTATTGCCTGCTTTTTCAGAGTTTTAAGGCAATAGGGAAAGTTTGACTAGGTGAGGTGAACTAGTTTTTTGTCCTCTTCATCCTCCACTCTTTTCTCCTTGCAAAATCATGTATGAGTTGTCATTCCACAACTCTTTAGCTTACCTAAGCCATTTTGCTAATTCGTGAGATCCATGACATATTTGGGATCATCTTTTTACACCTATGGGGGATTTTCTTAATTTTAGTAAGCCTGCTTTATGCTAGATTTGAATTGATACTCATGCATTCGAATCCCTGATGTATTTTATTTATACATCAACCTATTATGTTACATGGTTGGCTATTGTACACTGAGTTAATACAGTTTAGTGTTCAGCTCCAATTTCAGTCTCTTTTGTGAGTGATTTTGCATGATCAATTGTTAATTATTGTGAGTAAAATTAATCTATCACTGGGTTCAATTTCCACACTCCTTAGGGTGCATATTTCTGTCAAATTAGAATCCAATTTTGAGGTTTTTCAATTTTTGACCCGACAATACTGCCGGAAATTAGGGCTTTCCACAGAAGTGGAATTTTTCAGTGAGCCGATGCCTGGATTGATCTCCTCCTCAAAATAAAAGTTAGAGATCAATATCAAAGCATTTGGTTGGACAGAACTCTGGAAAATCCAAACCCTAATCTCCTCCTGAACCAACACTGCAGAATTTCAGCTCCAAATCTAGATCCAACATCTTGACCTGGTAAGATCTAAATCTTTTGTATTTCCATTTGAGGTTCTCATTTAAGATTTCTCATCATACCAAGCTTAATGAAAAGCTTGAGGTAGCTGATAACTTCCGAGCCTAGAAGTAGAGGATCTCCCTGGTCCTGGAAGAAAATGATTTGGACTCCTATATCAGTGAGGAGGTTCCAGTTCCAAAGGTAGATGAGGCTAAGGCCTTACATAAGAAGAAGTTGGTTATGGCAAAGAGGATTATTGCTGATTCAATCAAAGATCACCGCATATGACATGTGTCCTCCCTAAAGACACCTAAAGCTATGTTTGATGCCCTAACCAAATTGTTTGAAGGGAAGAACATAAACTGGAAGATGAATCTGAGAAACCAACTGAGGAATGTAAAGATCCAAAATGCAAAAACCATCCAGTCTTACTTTACAAGGGTTTCTCAAATCAAGGAACAATTTGAAGCAGTAGATGAAGAAGTGGAAAATGCAGAGATTGTAATGACCACCTTGAATGGTCTCCCTAGATCATGGGACTCCTTTATTCAAGGTATCTGTGCTACAAAGAATTTAGTCAAGTTCAGCAGACTTTGGGAAGAATGCTCACAAGAAGAAGCTCGAATTGTAGCTCGAGAGGAAAATATGAGAATTGAAGATCAATATCTCATAGTACAATCCAAGAAATCTAGATCTAGCCACCACAGAAGTAAGTATTCTCATCAAAGGAATAAATCTAGAAAGCCTAGAGATATGTCTAAGTACATTTGTTATACATGTGATGAAAGAGGAAAACTTGCTAGAGATTGTCCTAGAAACAAAAGTAGCTCTCACAAGAAGAAGGGAAACAAGAGAAGACATCATGCTCATGCTGCAGAGGATGATGAACCTTCCACAAAGAGAAGTAGACAAGTTAGTGATGATTCTTCAAGTGATGAAGAATATGTTCAGATTTCCACTCTCACAGGAACTATCACACATGGCAGCACTGATTGGCTTATAGACAGTGGTGCTTCCAAACACATGACAGGATTCAAGGAATCCTTTGTGAAATTATTTGAACATGAATCACCTCACAAGGTGAAACTTGGAGATGATTACCAGTATCCAATAGAAGGTAGTGGGGAATCCTCCTATAAGCTAGACTCTTCAAAGTATATGACAATGAAGGAACTATTTTTTGTACCAGGACTAAAGAATAATCTCCTTTCCATATCTGCATTAGATGTAAAAGGAATGAGGGTTGCATTTATAAATGGTCAAATCATCATCTGGCCAAAAGGAAAGACTATTGATGATGTAGCAGTGATTGGGGAACAAGAAGGAGTTTTATACTAATTGAAGGGCCATCCAGAACAAGCTTTGGTTCATGACTCGGTAGAACCAAATGATCTTTGGCATACAAGGCTTGCACATCTGCATTACAGAACACTACCACTTGCAAGAAAAGTTGTTGAAGGTCTCCTAGAAATGAAGACAAAACATGAAGGTGTATGCAAAGGATGTGCAAAAGGAAAGAATACAAAGAAGACATTTCCAAGTAGCGAGAGCAAGGAAAAAGGAACCTTGGAAATCATCCACTCTGATGTATGCAGTCCAATGTCATCTAGTTCACTAAGCGGGTATGTATAATATATTTATTTCATTGATGATTTTTCTAAGAATACATGGATTTACTTCATGAAGAACAAAGATGAAGTTTTCAGCAAGTTCAAGGAATTCAAAGCCTTGATCGAGAACCACACTGAAAAGAAGATCAATACCTTTCGACTAGATAATGGCGGAGAATTCACATCGAATGAATTCAAAGAGTTATGCAAAGACTCGGGGAATAAGAGGGAGTTATCCACTCCATATAATCCAAAATAGAATGTGATTGCAGAAAGGAAGAATAGAACTATCATGGAAGCTACAAGATCTATGCTTCATGATCAAGATCTTCCTATGCATCTATGGGCAGAAGCTGCTAGAACAGTGGTGTATGTACAAAACCATACTCCTCACAGAGTACTCAAGAACAAGACTCTTGAAGAAGTCTTCTCCGGCAAGAAACTAGAAGTCAACCATCTCAGAATATTCGGCTGTCCAGTGTACATTCACATTCCAAAAGAGAAGAGGACAAAATTAGATCCTTCAGGAAAGAATGGTATATTTGTGGGATACTCTGAAAGCTTGAAGGATTACAGAATATACCTCCTAGGATTCAAGAAGATCGACATCAGCAGGGATGTAACATTTGATGAAGACACATCTTACAACAAATCTAGAAAGAGACCTACCGAAGTATCTGAAGAAACAGAAGCACCCAGGATTCATGATACAACCATGAATGAAGAAACTCAAGAAGAAGATCGAGAATTTCAAGAACCTCAAGAACCTGTAGATCCACCTCAAGCAAAGAATCCTCATAAGAGGAAACCTGCTTGGGTACATGAAATTATCCAAGGTGTAGAAATATATGGAGCTTAAGAAGAAACACCTAGAGGAAGAAAGAGAACTAGGTCTTGCTCTAGTTATGTAGCCTTGCTATGTGACATTATTGATAAAGAACCTTCCAACTACGAAGAAGCAGTAGAAATGAAATAATGGAAGGAGGCTATGATTGAAGAATATCAATCGATCATGAAGAATGATGTTTGGTATGTTGTCCCAAGGATAGAAAGGAAGTCCATTGTAACTTCCAAATGGATCTACAAGATCAAGCATGTTGTAGATGGCAAGATTGAGAAATATAAAGAAAGATTCTTGGCTCGTGGTTTCTCCCAGAAAGAAGGAATAGATTATGAAAAAAACCTTCGCCCCTATAGCCAGATACACTTCCATCATATCAGTAATTGCTCTGGCTGCAGTGATGAAATGGAAGATACACCAGATGGATGTTAAGACTGCCTTCTTGAATGGTGTAGTATAAGAAGAAGTGTATGTGGAGCACCCACTCGGTTTTGAGACACATGACAGGGATTTCTTCATGTGTGTATAATGAAGAAATCCATGTATGGGTTGAAACAGGAACCCAGGACATAGTACGGTAGAATTGATGGTTTCCTATCCAGTTTGGGCTTTATCAAGAGTAAAGCAGATTCCAACCTTTACTATAAGGTTGAAGATGGAAACCCAGTGATACTCCTACTATATGTGGATGATCTGTTTGTAATAGGGTTGGATGGGTTGATTGCTGATACGAAGAGGAAACGTGCTACCAAGTTTGAAATGAAATACTTGGCTATGATGCACTATTTCTTAGGCATCGAGGTGTGGAAAAATGTATATGGAATATTCCTTGGAAAAGGGAAGTATGCAGTAGAGATTCTAAAGAGATTCAGGATTTGGTAGGCAGTGCCATCGATAGGAAGAACACTTTAGGATGTTGTTTCAATATGGGATCAGGTGTGATCTCTTGGTTTAGCAGGAAGCAATCCCATGTGGCACTGAGTATAGCTAACGTAGAGCATGTCACGGCTTGTTCAGCTAGTTGTGAGGTAGTATGGCTAAGGAAGCTACTGTCTAATTTATTTTATCTCCAGTTGGATGCTACTTGTATATATTACGACAGCTAGAGTTGTGTGAAGTTGTCAGAGAACCCAGTGTTCCATGACAAGTTGAAGCATATCAAGATCAAGTATCACTATATTAGGGATATGGTGCATAGAGGAGCAGTGAAGCTCCAGTATGTTGCGATGAATGAACATATAACTAATGTATTGACAAAGCCATTGGCTAGAGTGAAGTTCGAGTACTTCAAGGATAAGCTTGGTGTTATCCAGATCGAGGTTCCCTCCAAGGGGAAATTATGAGACCCAGATCCATTCTGACATGGTTAGAGGATTAGGTTACTTCCATGGTTAGATATAAGGGATGATCCATTTTGTCATGGTGAGAGGATTGGTTCCTTCCATGTCATATGTGAGTGCTGAGCCATTCTGATGTGACTGTAGGATTGGTTCCTACATGATCAGATATAAGTGTTGAATTCCATTCTTGTAACGGAGGCACCTGGTCAGTTACCAGGAATACTCAGTTTGGGACTGAGGGCCATTTTGATATGACTGTGGGATGTAGTCTTACATGATTATATGTGAGTGCATGGCCATTCTGATGTGATTGAGGGATGTGTTCCCACTTGATCAAATATAAAGGATGATTCCATTCTCTGGGAGAATGGAAGCACCTGGTCAGTTACCAGGAATCCTCAGTCTGGGATAGAGAGCCCTTTCGATGCAGTGTTTTCGAACATGGTCGAATGTAAGTGCAGAGCCCTTTCGATGTGGTGTTTTCGAACATGGTCAAATGTAAGTGTTGAGCCTTTCCGATGCATCATTTTCGAACATGGTCAGATGAAAGTGCAGAGCCTTTCAATGCGGTGTGTTTGCACATGGTCTGATATAAGTGCTAAGCCATTCTGGAGTGATGTGTTTACACATGGTCAGATATGATTGCTAGACCTTTCTGACAATATGAGGTCAGTTGTGAGTGCTATGCGTGCCTTTCTGACAAGATGAGGTCAGATGTAAGAGCTAGGTGGGCCATTCTAACTTAGGGTTAGATATCAGTGCTGGAGACCTATATGGAGGGTAGGCCTACAACCAGTATGAAAAAGGTTTGGATCTATAGAACTTCCTCTAATAAGAAGAATCAAGAGATGGCACCATTATGAGATAGAACCGATGATGATGATCCATATCAAGTGATGATCCAGATGTGATGATCCAGACTTGATGATGATACAGTGATGATGATCCAGCAGTGGTGATCCAGTTGTCGTGATGATCCAAATCCCATGATGAAGAAGACTTGAAGAAGAAGATGACTTGAAGATGAAGAAGATGAAGAAGACGAAGAAGACAAAGAAGACTTGAATATGAAGATAACGAAATGATCTAGTCGATACAGAGAAGAAGACCAGTGCTGAAAATTGTGTTGAAAGAATACCTTCCTAGTTAAGAGGGAGTGTTGATGTATTTGTAACTTCGGAATGTATTCACTTATATATCTTATGTCTTGTACCCCAATGTTTATTCTGGGATGTGTCTATCATGGAATTGAGTCATTTCATGCCTCGATGTTCCGATCGAGAGGTTCTATAATGTAAACAAGTCATGTCAAGTCATTATGGGTAACCCTCCTATTGTTCAAGGGTTAAAGTCCCCGCAGTTCTGAGGCACTAGGTTTGTTAGACTCACCTAGTGAATTCGGCCCTAGTAGGGTTTAGTCAAGTCGAGAATTATTATAAATAGAGAGCTAGCCTCTCTATTTATCACAACTCACTCACACTCAGTTGTAGTGCATAGCTGAGGAAGAATAAGACACTGGGGCTAGGAAGAAAGAGGTTACTGCTATCGGGAGTTCATCTTACTATTTTTGGGCTTTCCAGTGTTTTCTCCATTTATGGTTTCCCCAAGGAAAAACATTGTGTTCATTGTTTCTTGTGTTTGATTGTTGTGCTTGTTATTCTCTTAGTTAAACATCCTAATAATGCTAGCTTAATGTTAAAAATATAACAGGTTTGACCCAGGCTTGCGGTTATCAGAAAAGTTTCTATACTTTTCTCTGCTTTGGTTCTAGTTTTCTTGCTGTAACTTCCCATGCTCATATTAGAGTCTGGCCTTGTGTGGTGTAGTATCTAGCATCTTTGGCATGTTGAATTCAATCCTATCCCAAAAACTGGGAGGAAGACATCCTAGGAACTAATGGATCTTTACCTTCTCTTCTTTGACATATGGTCCATAATGTAGCAGATCTAGAAATTTGTTTATAAATGCATCCATAGTCATGGACCCCATGCCCATTTCATGGAACTCTTTTACCTTGCGGTTAAAGAACCTTTCTGACATGTATTTTTCTTGGAAAATATTTCAGAATTTTTCCCAGCTTATTTTTCGTAGCTCATCTTTCTTGGTGTGCTTTAAATCTCGCCACCATCTTGCTTCCTTACCATTTAAGTTGTAGATGGCAAGCCTATCCTGCATCACACTTGAATAGTTATGAACCTGAAAATACTTACTCATTCCCAGCAACCATTCTTCAGCCTTTTCTCCCGTATTTACTTCACCTTCATAGTTCGGGGCTCTTATTTTCTGAAACTCCCCCTGAAGACTGTCATCACTCCTTTGCTTCTTTCTCCATGGAGAAAGTGAGTCATAACTAGTAGGACTATGATGATCTCCTTTAGTTTCTTCATGGGTACCTTCTTTTTCTGCTTCTCTTGGGCTGCTGGCCTGCTCATGGTATGGTTCTCTTTTGGATCTGTTGGTGGACTGGGTAGTTTTACCTTGTGGGATCCATCCCGTCATGTTATGCAATAATGATTCATTTATAGCTTGTTGTTCCTTTCTTTCATTTAGGCTGTCTTCTCTAAAATTCTTCAGTTCAGCTTGAAGACTGTGCAAAGTTTTCAGCACATTAGAGTTTAGCTCAACCGCCAAGTTCATTTTTGGAGTGGGGGTGGTCATTTCTTCTTGTCGGATGTTTTCTCTCTCAGTGTTCATATACTGAACAGCGCTGTAAAATTTTTCCTGTAACATAAAAAAATTTAATAGCAGCAAAAATTTCTGTTAGTAACAAAAATTACTTATCATACTTTATTTTCTCTGCGTGAATTCCTGGTGCACCCATAAGTCTCTCAGTATTGAAACTAGACTCTGATACCACTTGTAATGTCCCCAAAAATTGAAAATATTTTTTTTTATAGGTTAGTAAATACTACCTAAAAGGGATCATTATTACACTTATGGAAATACATGTGCTACTTAAACTTTGGATCTCTGCAGAAACTGCTCATACGGTCTTGTGAATCTCTTATCCATTCGGTGATTATTAGTTTATTTACTTCTTATGTCTAAATTATGTTATTTAAATTATTTTCACATCTTAGTTACTACTGTCGGTGAGTTAGTGAATTGTATAGTTCATTGTTTACCTCTGGACATGTGTATTCTATTTATTAAGTATAACTAATTTAACTTTTTTGTTGGGAATAAAGTGGTGGAGTGGCGGGACTAGTTCTCCCCTGAAGATCTGAAAGGTAAGGTATTACTTGGTTACTCAGGCTTACTTAGTTCAATCTAAATAAGGTACCTCTCTCTTTTACTTATGTTGTTTATTACTTGCGATGGGAAGTGTATGTAAGTGTGTTGACATCCTTGGTCGTCGATAACCTGCTTCTAGTTATTACGTTGCCTATCGACTTGATTTTCATACTCAGTAAGTGTTGTTATCGTCAATTTAGCCATTACATCTAAATTTCTTGTACATTGATTATTCTTCATTATGGTCTTAAATTTGTCATTATTAGATGTCATTAATTTCTTTTCATGCTATGTATATTTTTTCTATACATTCTATTTAATCATTTCTTATGTTCTTTTATTGCCAGGATTTTTAATGGTTCGAGAGCAGACTTGAATTTGATAAATTGAGATATTTACATGGCATAATTTGTATGCCATGGTGCTTAAGCCTAAACACCTTAACATTATGGTGTTAAACCCTAATCTCTAACCTATGGACTAAACCTTATCTACAATCCAAAGCAAGGGTCTTAACCATTGGAACTAGCGCAACCTAGGACTAGTATTACTATAATGCTATCATATTGTAGCTTTGTATTATGTTAACGTTGATGTTTTAAAGTTTGGGGCATTGATGTTTATATGGTATGAACCATACAATACAGGGTTTAAGCAATGGTATGAAGGGTGGCATGAAATGATACCTTGGAGCAAGCCGTGACTATGGGAGTGGGTTTATGGGAACATTAATGGGTTTCAACCTAGTGCATTTAATGCTTGTGGGAAAACATGACATCCTTCCCCTTAGGCTTGGCTCATGATGGATGTGTATTTCATTTGATATTTGGGGTTTCGTTGTTTGGCTTTGCGCAGAGGTATGGCCATGGAGGTGACCCACAGCTTGTGAAGGTAATTCTGCGCGAACTCATAATCCTATACATTAGTTTGGTTTTCAATTTGGAAGGGATGGAATACCTCTCATCCCTATTGGGTTGTTTGTTTGTAGGTTCCGAAAGGGATGGAGGGTAGCGCGGCTACAACACAATAGGCACAAAGCATTGCATTCATGGCCACGGTAAGCCTGCTCATCAAGCTTATGGTTGTCCTCCTTCGATCCTGTGGCAAGGCTACGTTTTGCATGGTCGTTTGGTTGGGGTTTAAAATTGTAGGGAATTTGATTTTTCCTTTGGGCTTGAATACATACTTGGTTTATTTTTAAAGTGGAGGCGTTATGCCATGACTTGATGTATAGGCCATTCAGCTCTGTGCAATGTTTATACTTGGTTATGTAACTCATTATAGTTTTGGTTTTGGGATTTTAAAATCGATGGGCTGTGTTAGTGCTAGAAGTTGTTCTCAGACTACAAAAGAACAAGACAACGCAATCTCATAAAACAAAATAAAGTAAAATATGTTTTTTATGGTTTTGTTTGTGCAGTTTGTAAACAAGAGGGTAAAGACTTCACAAGGCTAAAGAAAACACTAAATCATGCACAACTAAAGGACTAAGATGCATAACATATAAGACATAACCATAAATAATAATCACAGCACTGAATTTAATCCACATTTAACAAGCATTTCATGAATAATAACCTCAAACAAGAAATGAATATATCAACTGAGTGATTAAACAAATGAGAAATGAAACTAGAAAATAGGCTAAATAGGGATTATAATTGCATATATTTCATAATTAGTCATTCAAAAATACATAAGAGTTTTTTGACACTTATCTTCCTAATCCACAGCTTGATAGCCTCCCCTTGTAAAAAAAATTGAATCCTCGGTCTTTTCCCAGCCTTACTTTTATCTTGATTTCCCAAAGACAGTTACATAACTAAAAATATTAATTTTAGGTCATACTACCGAATTGTTCAATAAGACTATAGTCATACAAAATAAAGTAACTTTTTCAAAAACTAACTAATAACCACTCTTATTAAAGTACTTTACAAGTCCTTAGCAGCCTCTGCTAAAAGAGCTATCCCTTCTAAAGCTTGAGACTTCTTTCTTGCTTTCTAGTGATCTGCTTCCAAGTATTCAACTCTTTTTGAAAGCTCAGGATTCTATTGTGTTAGCTCTTGAATGGTTTGTTTGAGTTTTGTATACAAACTTTGTGTCTGTCTTTTTCTTTTCAAAACCTCCTTAGAAACTGTAATTAATTCTTGATAGTTGTTATTTACCTCTTCTAGATCTTCTCTCAATCTTCTATTAGCAGTCACTAATCCCTCATTTGTCTCATGCCGGTACTCGATCTGATATTTGTACTGTTTAATACTCCTGTGCAAATTCTCATTTTCAGAATCAATGCATTTCCCTTCTGATACTGGATGCAATTCTTTTGGCATCCAAGGGATTTTCAACTTCTTAAAAATATATTCATCTTCTTCCAGCTGCTCTGTCATGGCCATAGGGACTTCTGAATATTCTTTGACTTCAACACTGCATTGGGTTGATTGCTTTGCAATCTTTCCTTTTTCTGCACAAAATCTTGATATAACTGAATGTTGTTTCCTTAAATCATCTTGATGCTGGTCTAGGATTACCTTCTTTCGAACTTTCTCAAATATCTCTGAAATTTTGGTTTCAGTGAAAGCTAACTGATTTTCTGAAATAATTTGCTTCTTACCCTTCATCTCTTTTTCATTTAAATATTCATTGTCTTCTAACTCTTCTTGAGAAGAAGAGTCTTCAATTACTATAATTTTCTTTTGAGCTAGTTTAGGGTTTAACAATTTTTTCATATTCAACCTGAGTTTATTCTTAGGTCTAGTTTTGGGTCTCCAACATGCCCCTATTTCCCCTAACACACTCAAATATTTTCCTTGATGTCTGATAGAAGCTAGCTGAATTACCTTTCGTTTAATCCATCATGACTTTACCCCCTCTTCATACTGTTTCTGTAAATCCTATTCAGTGTCAACCCTAGCTTCATCAGATGATGACTTTTCCTCATCTTCAGACTGCACTGTAATAGGAACTTGTTCCTGTTCTTTTACATTTTCTTTTACTTCCATGTTTAGTTCTACATGAAAAGTATCTTCTACAGACTCCACATCCTTCACTCTTTCCTTTGAAATTTCATTTTCCTCAATATTGGTCTATTGCTCAACTTCAACATTTTCATATCCTTGAGTCATAGATTTTTCTAGTACATTATCCTCTTCAATCTTAACTTTGACTCTCTTTTTCAGTTTCTTAACCAAATTGTGACATTTATTCAATTGTCTTTTATGAGCTTGATCTTCCTTCTCTATTTGAAATCTAAACAAAAATAGAAAATAATCTTCCTTTTCTTCCTTTTCTTCTTCTTTGGAAGCACAGTACTTATGATTAGCTTTATTAGCCCATGATGAAATATAGATTGTTTAGTATGGTCTTGATGTTCCTTTACCCTACTAGACATCTTTTGTATACTTTTAAGGAAAAATAATGGAATATTCATCTTTGCTTCATGGTTAAGATACTGCAAAAACCTGAAATGATACTTAAAAACAAATGCAAATATTCCTTCACAAGTGATATAACTTTGCATAATTTTTATTGGCTCTCTCCATTCTAGTTTGAATTTCTGGATATGTACTCCTTTACCCCAGTCTACAACCACATATGGAAGTAAGTAATTATGTGCATCAAAGGTAAAAGGTACTTTTTAAAACCAATATTCGCCTTCACTTGGGATCCCTGTAGCTTATGCTATTAGTTCTCCGGTCAACTCAATCTTCAAGGTGTCAAAAGTAACCATATCTTTATCCAAGCATTGAGCAAACTTATATGATACCTTTGTGTGATACCCATCAATTTTCTCAAAAAGGATTAACCATCCTACCTCTGAAAACAATCTTGCCTAGTCTGGGAAGGCTTGAACCCAAGACATGTCTGAAGGTTCAGCTTTGTTTGTTTTCCCACTCCTTTTCATTTTAAATGACTGTTAAATTGATTCTTTCAGTAAAGAGCTCTAATTCTATTCAGATATTGGCAATTTGATAGACAATGCTATGTTTGGAAACCAAACCCCCAAACTAAATTTTATCACTTACACTGATAAGTATTTTAATTCTATTGACAGAGAAGATTCGACATTCAGCATCAATTAGGTTTATATACTAGAATTCTCCATTAAATTCCATAATTAATCTTCTGTCAACGAAAACCCAAATACAGGGAATATGATAGTAATTCGCCTCCTACCTGTCATAATAGTGAATTCAACTGCTAGAAATGCATTTTCCTATCTGCCAGGTGTCCAATTTCATTCTTTAATCCTCCTCTAACTGCCATGATAGTACCAAATAGTCACCCTTCAACTCCCTAAATTACCGACCTGCTTCAAAAGTAGATTACAACTACCAAAAGTTTGCCACAAACTCGTATGCTCTTCATATGCTTCAAAAGATGCGTAATTCAAGGAAAATTTTCCTCATCATGGATAATTATCAATGTTCCACTACTCTGTATCATAAGTTCCAGACCACCGTAACTTACCCTAATGATTGCTTGCTTGAACTGTTAACACCTGTCACAATGATCACTTTGGCCTAGAACACATATCAAACCCATTGACAAGTAGGAATGACCTCTCCTATGCGCTAATTTCCAAAACTTTGAACAAAAAATCATGATTTTTAGATAGCGTGATTTTCTTGTAGCGCACGTGTGTAACTTTTTCGGGCTTGCGCTACAAGAATGCTTGTTTCAATAATTTTCAAAAATAAACCTCACAACAAAGGGTTAACTTTGGTTGAATGACTTAGAATAAAATTTTATGATATTTTTTAGGACCTTTAATTCATATAAACATCCTACAAGCCCTTGAAAATTATAAATCTTGCTAGGTAAAGCCAAAATTGGAAAAAATATATGAAATCACCTAAATAAAAACATAACAATCAAAGAAAAGGTTTAAAGTAATTTAAAATCCAAACTTAAAAATGAATGAAACCATGTTCCAAAAAACAAGCTAATGCTTTAAAATGAGAAGCAAAAATAGGCTATAACATCTGGCTGCTGTTGCGGGATGAATTCCTCCCTGTGACGCTTTAAGAACCTATAGATCAGTGCCTTTTGTGTTGTAACCGCAACTTCCTGCTACTCTGCAAAAAATTCATTGGGTCATGGAGTATTTATTCTGTTCTTCGCACCTGTATATACAATGAAAGTCCAGTCTCTATCTCAAAAGCTGTAAAAATGTTTGAGGAAACATACATTAACTGGATTAGAAAATTCCTCACCATCCAAAGTCTGTAACACAAAAGCATTATTCTCCAGAATCTTTGATACTATGAAAGGACCAAACCATAGATTGCCAAACTTGCCATGCTTTCCTTTTTGCTCCTTTCTAGCATCCCATCTTAAAACCATATCTCCATTTGGAAAAGTGTTCTCCTTGATCTTTCTATCAGACCTTTCTTTGATCTTTGTCCTGTACAGTTGAGGTTTTTCCTCTATTATTTCATGTTTCTGATGTAACTCTATCAATGCATAAATTTTTCTTTGAATATCACGGGGTTCTTCTTGACTATCTTGAAAAAATTTCATCACTTGAATACCAAATTGGACAGGAAAGACTACATCAGTACCATATACCAATTGAAAATGAGAAGTTCCAGTTTCCTTTTTAATTGTTATCCTGTCTGCCCAAAATGCATATTTTAACATTGAGTCCCATGATCATTTATTCTACTTCAATAACTTCTTGATAGTCTAAATAATACTCTTATTAGTTGACTTAGCTAACCCATTTCCCTGAGGATTATAAGGTGTTGAGTGTTTCAAAATAATCCCATTATTTTCACAGAATGCCACCATAGCTTTAGACTTAAAAGTTTGAGCATTATTAGTCAATGACTTCTTGGGACATCCAAATCTGCTAAGAATATTTTCCTAAATAAAATATATGATTACCTTATCTCTTGCATTTCTTGTGGAGATAGCTTCTACCCATTTAGTGAATAAGTATGTGGCAGTCAAAATCCATTTATGTTGACCTGAAGAGGAAGGATTTATCTCACCTATGAAGTCCAAACTCCACTGCTGAAAAGGGGCATTTACTGCAATAGACTTTAATGGTAAAGACAACAACTTTTTCCTGCTAGCAAACGTCTGACAAGGGATACATGCTCTTACCTGCTGATATACATTGGAGAATAAAGAAAACCAATAGTATCCAGCTCTCATAATTTTATAAGTTATTACCTTCCAATACTTATGTCCCCCACAAGCACCTTCATGTGATTCAGAGACTACTTATTCAATTTCTAGCTTATCCAAACATCTAAGCAAAATACCCCCTAGATCTTTCCAAAATAGTTGTTGTTCTATAAAACAATATTTAGTAGTTTTCAACTTCAATGACCTAGCAGCTTTCTTTTCTAGATGTTATGGAAATTGTAAATACAAGAGAAAGTGTACAATATCTGCATACCATGTGGATTCTGCATAGTGGTCCATAATTCTTTCCTTCTCCTGCTCTATTTGCAATTCTTCTTGTGCTGGTTGTTCTGCCATGAGATGTAGACCTAAAGCTTGACAATTTGAATCAGCTAACAATTTATCCAAACCTTGTTCCTTTACTAGCTTTGTAGGCTTAATGTCCACATCATATTCCATTATTTTTGCAATCCATTTCCCTCTTTTTCCCTCACTATCAGGTTGAGTCAACACATCCTTAATGGCGGCATTAGGAACATAAGCAATGACTTTAGAATGTAAAACATAAATTCTGAAAAACTATAATGTCGTCACCAATGAGTAAGCTTGCTTCTCTAGAGTGTTTTACTTCAACTCTGAGTCTCTGAGGGTCTTGCTGAAAAATGCAATTGGTTGTTCAAGCCCATCCTTATTCTTCTGTAATAAAACATCAGCTAAAGTATCCTCTGATGCAAAAGAAAAAGTCAAAAATTCATTTGTAAAATCAGGACTTACTAGTACTGGTGATTCCATAAGATCCATCTTAATATTTTCAAATGAATTTTTAGCTTTTGCAGTCCAATTTCCTGATCCTTCTTCAACATGGCTGTAATATGTTTAATGGTTTCAGCAAAATTTGGTATGAACCAACACAAAAAAATTATTTTTCCAATAAAAGATTGCACATCCTTCTTGCTCCTTGGTAAACTAATTTTTAGAATAGCCTTTACCCTTTCTATATCTATCCTTATGCCATCAGCTGAAACTAAATGACCCAACAACTTACCTTCTTGTACAACAAAATGTGACTTTTTGGGATTAAGAGACAAACCATATTTTCTGCATTTCAGGAAATTTTGTTTTAAATGTTTTAGGTTCTCATCATCAGATTGTGAGAAGACTATAATGTCATCTAAATAGATCACTACAAAATTGTCCCTCTCTCCCACAAAGGCTATGTCCATAGCTCTTTGAAAAGTATCTCTAGCATTCATTAATCCAAAAGGCATTTTGTTGTACATGAAAGTACCCCAAGGAGTAGTAAAAGTTTTATTTTCTCTATCATCAGGGTGCATTGCAATTTGGTTATACCCTGAAAAACCATATACCAAGGAAATTCTTTGTGCACCAACCACCTTCTACAATATTTTTTCAATCTTTGGTAAAGGGTAATTATCCTTCAGTGAATACCTATTCAGATTTCGAAAATCAACACACAATCTAATTTCACCATTCTTTTTTCTGACAGGTACTAGATTGGCTACCCATGAAGATGTTAGTTTTTCATCATATAAGCTAACATTATGATCTTAGGATCTTTTCATTGAGAGAATAACAAGCACAACAATAAAACATAAGCACATGACAAGAGACAAGAGACACAAAGAGTTTTCCTTAGAGAAACCATAAAGGAGAAAACCCAGCAACTTCCTCACAGATAGAATCAGCACCAAAATAGTAAAAGCCCCAAAACAATAAGATGATCTCCAAACAGCAGCAGTCTCTCTCTCTCACACTGAGAGAGCTTCTCCTCTCACTCATGTGCCCCCATAAGTGAGTGTGAGTGTTGCAAGTGATAAATAGACAGGCTCTCACTCTCTATGTATATTCTTCTGTTCACTTGAAGTGCACTCCAACATGTCGGCCTCACTTAACAATTACTTACTAGAGCCGACATCTCTAAGAGTGTCTAATAACCCTAGTTCCCCACCACTTGTGGGGACTTTGCCTCCTCTGACCAATAGGAGGGTAACACAATGGTGGGGACTATTTCCCCAACTTACAATGACTCACCTAGGGTCGACTTCACTAGGATAGTCTAATAACCCAAGGGCCCCACAACTGTGGGGACTTTAACCCTTGACCAATAAGAGGGTTACCCACAATGACTTGACATGACTTTCTCATTATAGAAACTTCCCGTAATAAACATCGGGGTATGACATGACTCAAATACATTACAATAAATCCCAGAATAAACAACGGGTTGCAATAGATAAGAAATACATTCCGAAGTTACAAGTGAATACATTCCGAAGTTACAATTACATCAACAAAAGAATATCGCAGGGGTACAATAATCTTAGCATCTAACCTTTTTTTTACCTCCTTTTCTATAATGGGAAACAAATCTGGATTGATTCTTCTTAATTTCTGTCTAAAAAGTTTAACATTTGGTTTCAAAGGCACTTTATGCTGTATAATACAAGTATCATATGTCTTCAAATCCTTGTATGACCAAGTAAAAACATCAACATACTCTTTTAATAACTTGATGTACCTATTTCTTTGCTCTGTTGTGAGTGCCTTTGAGATCTTCACCTTTGTGGGATGCTTCTTAGTTCCAATATTACAATCCATTACATTTTATTCTAAAGACTACATAATTGGTTTTAAATGGGTATAATCCTTCGAAAAAATCCTCTCTAAAGGAACTAGACCCTTAGGAATGAAATTACTTTTCAGCTCAATGATCTTATGACCCGCAATCTCATTTTCTGCAACACCTTCAAAATAATCAATTTCATCATCCTATTATTGATCAATTATGGAATTGGAAAACTCACCTGTAAGTTCTAAAAACCTTTTTATCTCAAAATCATCTTCAAAAACCCTCCATTGCTTTACATTATCAGGCACAAAAGGTCTGTACCTAAACTCAATAGGATACTTCAGCTGTGTTGTTTTAGGAATCCTTAAATGTGTGGCTGCTATGGCCAGAGAATCAGTAGTTTGGTTAAGGTCCCTAGGAATATAAGTGATATTAAAAACCACAAAGAAATTTTCTATCATATCCCATAATTCATTCCTGTACACTTTCAGCAAATCTTGCTTTACTTGATAGTTATTCCTTACTTGCTAAATAACCAACTCGGAGTCGCCATACACAGAGATTTGCTTTATTCCTAGATCTTTTGCAGCTCTCAAACCTAACAACAGAGCCTCATACTCTGTTGTATTATTGGTGGTAGTAAATTCCAAATTCTTGTTCCCTAGTGCATTTGACCGATTTTCCTTTTTCAACCTGTAATAAACCAGCAGCATCATTATCATCACTAAAGTGCAACATACAAGTACCGAAATCCTTTTCAACAACATACAATGGATGATTCGTAGGATTCTTGTCACCAGTCACAATATAAGCAAATTGTAACTCTCTATACAACCTTTTGTTTTCACCTCCAAAGACAGGGATGGTTGCATATGTTAATTCCATCTATAGAGTTACACCTACCTTCTTGGCCCAAGATCTAGAGAGAAGCATTCCAAACATAGGTGTGATGTCTACCACTACTACATCCATAATCACACTCTTCATTGGTAGCTGAGCTAAACTAACTACCATGTCCTTTATCACTCCTAAACATTTTATAGCTTGAGAATCAAAAGCATACAAGTCATGATAAGGTTTTGTTATGCTCAACCCTAAATCCTCCATGACTGCTTTTGGCATTATATTATGAGATGCTCCTGAATCCAAAAGGCAATTATGTATCATCTGCTCATGAATGGTTAATGTAATGTAAAAAGGAGGAGATGCACTTGCATCATTTTCAGTTTTTTCTACCAAAGCTGATCCAATAAAAAATTTAGGATTTTCCTCTTTTAAATTTACTATGTCAGAGGGTACTTGACTGTTTGCTGAACCAATCATTTTCAAGTTTGAATTTTTGTAAGAAGGATTCTTTATCAACTTAGTGAAAGGAATAGGGATATTAATTTTGCACGATTCATTTTCAAGATTAAAATTCTACATACCTTTATTCACCTCTTCAACTTCAATAACCTTCTTTTGTTTATCCTGATTTTGTTTTTTTTCTAATACTAGATCAGGCTATTGTTTAGGAGGTAGAATTACCTTTTTCCTATGATTTTGAACCACCTGTTTTGACCCTGATCTTAAATTTAGGGTTTTCTTTGGATTAGTCTGATATATATCAGCAGTTACCTCAAGATTTAAATCATTTTCTGTTTCAAACACATCTGCATCATATTATTCTAAGTTTGAAAAATCCTCCTCAGTCACAAAATCTTCAGTCAACTGTTCTCCAAAATAATTCATATCTTGATCTGGATCCTCAAAAAAATATTCTTCTTCTATTTCTCCTTCATTAGTAACAGTATTCTTAAGTGGGAGTGGCACCTTTTGATCCTCAGCTTCTCTCCTTTCTCATTGTATATCATTGTTCCTTCTCTCTCTGGGAATGAAACGAGGTGCAAACTATCTTCTGAATTGATTTGGATTATTAGGGTTTCTGTCTCCCTCTTGAACAGGTTTATTTGAATTTTTCTCTAATTCCAATTTGTTTAGTTTCTCTATTAGGATTTTCACTAGTTTTGCCATCTCATCAATTTTACCTTCTGCAGAGTGGGATGTTGAAACCACTAGAGCTGCCTCTTTCTTACCCTTTCTGTCATAAACTTGCTGAGTTGAGTTTCCCTTCAGTCTATTGGAAGAAAGTATATTAGACTCCACTTCTAATGCTGAATCCTACATGTTAAGTAAAGTAACAGGTCTTCTTTATCTCAGGATTAGGGAAAACTCATGATCAAAAGCATTAGTATAATTGAGTTTTGCAGAAGTTTCAAAAGGTTTAATCTCTACAGGAATTATGCCATACATTTTATTGAACCTCTTAGAGAAATCAGCTATGGTTTCATCGTTCTTCCTTCTAAGAGCTCCAAACTCTGTAATGTAATATGTGTTATCCTTAGTATCACCCTATTGTCTCATGAAAAGATCATGAAGCTCTTCTATTATAGTAATAGAGTTTGTTGGTAACTCTCTGAACCATCTTCTGACCTTTCCATCTAAACTCTATATGAACATCCTCATCCACACATCCTTTGCCTCGATATTTTGATTATCAACATAGCTGAGAAATGCATCCCAATACTCCTCAGCTGTGGTCTCACGTTGTCCATTAAACCTAGGTAATATTTTTTGGTAATCTCCACTAGTGAGAGAATTTAAGGGCTGAGGAAAAACTAGAGGTGCATACCTAGCTGCCACCATTTGGTCCATCATGTCTAATGGTTGATTTTGGGCTGCCATCTTTAAGTTGATTGGCTTAGATGAAGGAAAGACTTGAATAGGACTTGGCCAAAAAGGAGTCTTACCAATTTTCAGGTGAAATAAAGGGATTTTTCTAGGAGATAAAGTATTTTTTTCTTGAAAAATTTAGGATCAGTAAAAATATGAAAATTACTAACAGGGATTATAGATTTCAACCACGATGAATCTTGTTCCTCCTCCTTTAAAACAAAAAAAGGTGATGATAAATCTAGTTGATCAGGGTTACATAAGGCTGGGGATGATTGAGACCTTTTGATTTTCCTAGCTGTTTTCAGAATCTGCTCTGGGTATGAGACACCCAGTTGTAAATGTGAACTAGTTCTACTTCTTGTTCCAACTCCTTTAGTAGCCACTGTGAAATACTTAGTGAAATGTAGTGTTTAAAATTTTTTAGGTTTAAGTCCACCTCTCAAAACGAGTTAAATGATGAGTAACCTAGGGAAAGTAAGCTTTCAGCTTTGTCCCCGGCAATGGCGCCAAATATGTTAGTGCCAGAAATTGTTCTCAGACTTAAAAACAGACTTAAAAATAACAAGACAACACAATCTCATAAAACAAAATCAAGTAAAATAGGTTTTTTAGGGTTTTGGTTGTGCAGTTTGTAAACAAGAGGGTAAAGACTTCACAAGGCTAAAGAAAACACTAAATCATGCACAACTAAAGGACTCAGATGCATAACATATAATACATAAACCATAAACAATAATCACAGCACTGAATTTCATCCATAGTTAACAAGAATTTCATGAATAATAACCTCAAACAAGAAATGAATATATCAACTAAGAGATTAAACAAATCAGAAATGAAACTAGCAAATAGGCTAAATAGGGCTTATAGTTGCATATATTTCATAATCAGTCATTAAAAAATACATAAGAGTTTTTTGACCCTTAGCTTCCTAAACCACAGCTTGATAGCCTCCCCTTGTACAAAAATTCGAACCCTCGGTCTTTTCCCAACCTTACTTTTATCTTGATTTCTCAAATACAGTTACATAACCTAAAAAACTACTTTTAGGTCATACTACCAAATTGTTCAATAAGACTATAGTCATACAAAATAAAATAACTTTTTCAAAAACTAACTAATAACCACTATTCTTAAAGTACTTTACAAGTCCTTAGCAGCCTCTGCTAAAAGAGCTATCCCTTCTAAAGCTTGAGTCTTCTTTCTTGCTTTCTGGTGATCTGCTTCCAAGTCTTCAACTCCTTTTGAAAGCTCCTAATTTTGTTTTGTTAGCTCTTGAATGGTTTGTTTCAGTTCTATATACAGAATTTGTGTTTGTCTTTTTCTTTTCAAAGCCTCCTTAGAAACTGTAATTAATTCATGATAGTGGCTATTTACCCCTTCTAGATCTTTTCTCAATCTTCTGTTAGCAGTCACTAATCCCTCATTTGTCTCATGCATGTACTCGATCTGATATTTGTACTGTTTAATACTCCTGTACAAATTCTCATTTTCAAAATCAATGCATTTCCCTTCTGATACTGGATGCATTTCTTCTGGCATCCAAGGGATTTTCAACTTCTTAAAAATATCTTCATCTTCTTCCAATTGCTCTATCATGGCCATAGAGACTTCTAAATATTCTTTGACTTCAACACTACATTGGGTTGATTGCTCTGCAATCTTTCCTTTTTCTGCACAAAAGCTTGATATAACTGAATGTTGTTTCTTTAAATCATCTTGATGCTGGTCTAGGTTACCTTCTTTCGAACTTCCTCAAATATCTCAGAAATTTTGGTTTCCTCAGATAATGACTTTTCCTCATCTTCAGAATGTACTGTAATAAGAACTTGTTCTTGTTCTTTTACATTTTCTTTTACTTCTTGGTTTAGTTCTACATGAAAAGTATCTTCTATATACTCCACATATTTCACTCCTACCTTTGAAATTTCGTTTTCCTCAATATTGATCTACTATTCAACTTCAACATTTTCATCTCCCTGAGTCATAGATTTTTCTGGTACATTATCCTCTTCATTCTTAACTATGACTCTCTTTTTCAGTTTCTTGACCAAATTATGACCTCTATTCAATTGTCTTTTCTGAGCTCAATCTTCCTTCTCTGTTTGAAATCCAGACAAAATAGAAAATAATACCATGTTTTCTCCTTCTTTCGAAGCATAGTACTTATGATTAGCTTTATTATCCCATGATGAAATATAGATTGTTTAGTATAGTCTTGATGTTCTTTTACTCTGCTAGACATATTTTGTAGAATTTTAAGGAAAAAGAATGGAAGATTAATCTTTGCTTCATGGTTAAGATGATGCAAAAACCTAAAATTATACTTACAAACAAATGCAAATCTTCCTTAACAAGTGATATAACTTTGCAGAATTTTTATTGGCTCTCTCCATTCTAGTTTAAATTTCTGGATATGTACTCCTTTACCCTAGTCTGCAACCACATATGGAAGTAAGTAATCCTGTGCATCAAAGGTAAAAGGTACTTTTAAAACCAATATTCGCCTTCATTTTGGATCCCTGTAGCTTCTATTATCAGTTCTCTAGTCAATTCAATCTTCAATGTGTCAAAAGTAACCATATCTTTATCCAAGCACTAAGAAAACTTATATGATACCTTTGTGTGATACCCATAAATTCTCTCAAAAAAGATTAACCATCCTGCCTTCGAAAACAATCTTGCATAGTCTAGGAAGGCTTGAACCCAAGACATGTCTGAGGGTTCAGCTCTGTTTGTTTTCCCACTCCTCTTCATTTTAAATGACTGTTAAATTGCTTCTTTCAGTAAAGACATCTAATTCTATTCAGATATTGGCAATTTTACAGACAATGCTATGTTAGGAAACCAAACCCTCAAACTGGTTTTTATCACTTAGACTGATAAGTATTTTAATTCTATTGACAGAGAAAATTCGACATTCAGCATCAATTGGGTTTATATACTAGCATTCTTCATTAAATTCCATAATTAATCTTCTATCAATGAAAACCCAAATACAGGGAATATGATAGCAATTCACCTCCTACCTATTAGAATAGTGAATTCAACTGCTAGAAATGTGTTTTCCTGTCTGCTAGGTGTCCAATTTCATTCTTTAATCCTCCTCTGACCGCCATGATAGAAACAAACAGTCACCCTTCAAATACCTAAATTACCGACCTGCTTCAAAACTGGATTACAAACTGCTAAAATTTTTCCACAAACTCGTATTCTCTTCATGCGCTTCAGGAGATGCGTAATTCAAGGCAAATTTTCCTCATCATGGATAATTATCAATTTTCCACTACTCTGTATCATAACTTCCAGACCACCGCAAATTACCCTAATGATTGCTTGCTTGAACTGTTAACACATGTCACATTGATCACTCTGGCCTAGAACATGTATCAAACCCGTTGACAAGTATTAATGACCTCTCCTATGTGTGAATTTTCAAAAAATTGAACCAAAAATCATGATTTTCAGATAGCGCGATTTTCTTGTAGTGCGCATGTGTAACGTTTTTGGTATTGCACTACAAGAATGCTTGTTTCAATAATTTTCAAAAATAAACCTCACAACAAAGGGTTAACTTTGGTTGAATGACTTAGAATAAAATTTTATGATATTTTTTAGGACCTTTAATTCATACAAACATCCTACAAGACCTTGAAAATTATAAATCTTGCTAGGTAAAGCCAAAATTGGAAAAAATCTATGAAATCACCTAAATACAAACATAACAATCAAAGAAAAGGTTTAAAGTAACTTAAGATTTTAAAAATGAATAAAACCATGCTTCAAAAAACAAGCTAATGCTTTAAAATGAGAAGCAAAAATAGGCTATAACAGGCTGCACCATTGCAAGTAATGGTGCCATAGCCCATTGGCACCCTGTTTAAAACCTTGGCCTTCAATGGCGACTGTGTACAGAGATTTAGGATTGATGTGTAAATAGATGTATGGTTTTGATAAAATGTAATGGTTATGGTGCATGCAATTTTACTTATGCGTTTTTAATTGAACATTGTATTTAAACTGACTTGGGGTTTTTAATGGATAGAGGCATACGCCTTACCAGTTGCTCTATGCATGAATTCCATTGATTAGTTTGTTTAATGTACTATTTCGTTAGCATGGGTAAAGGCCATGCCATCAATTGCATATTCCTTCCCACAGTGCTGCGAGAGGTTGTTATTTAAATTATATATGTCATCTGGTTATTAGGTGAATATTGGACTGTGTTTTAAATCGTTGTTTGGCCGAGGCCGTGACTTATGTGATCACTGTGTATTAAATATTAATGGGTTTCATGGAGGATAGGGTATGCAAACCCTCGATGGCACTCATTGTTTTTAATTAACTTGGACTCTGTAATTATTTTTAAGGGTTTAATTATAAACCACAACCCGCATACAAATTCGTATAGCGTGGCATGTGTGATTAATACTGTATGGTTTAGATTTGGTAAAAAATGGATCGTGGTCGGTGCCTTGGATTACGACGTTCGTCGATTTGTACACGGGCGATTTCAGACTATGAAATCTTTTATAAGAAATAATAGAAAATGGGACTTGGATTTTACTTTATGGTTTTAGTTATGCATTTTGATTATGTTATTGTACGTATTGTGGGTTTTAATTTTTTTTATGTAATGGAGTTGTAACCTATGAGGATCGATATCATGACCTCTTTTTATTAAATACAGAGTTGTATGAAATACTACTTGTTGAAACTTTTAGATGAATGTTTTAAAGTAGATGTTATGACTGTAGATTTTATAGCAAAGTCTTGATAAGGACCACATGGATGGTCACGATATCCCTCTGATTAATATTAATGATTTTTTATTTATGTGGAATATTTTTAATGAAATTTGTTATATGATTACAGACCTTGAAAGGTCTTAGATGGATTATTTAAATTTAGAAATAAATGCATAGAATTTTTTTTTAATAAAAGTTTATACCTGATAGTTCTATTTATGTGTATGTATAGTTATTTTACAAAAGCATAACTCTAGTTGTAAGTGATACCCTAGAGTAACTATATATTATATTTACTTCTTTAACTTACTCCTACGGTTAAATCTACTATAATCTCAAACACATGTCTCTACTGACAAATGTAATATGTTAGTAGAGATATAAGTAATAGGTGCACATTTAAAATAGTAGATCTAGATTTACCTAGTTGTTGGGGCGTGTACCCTAAAGATTACTAGTTGTGGTAACTTCGCGGCTGTTGGTAAGAGGAGTTATGGGTCAAGATAGTCTTAGGGGTGTCAGGGTAAGTCAAAACCCTCTTTTTTGTAATAAACCCGTGGTTTAAATCCAGGGTTTAGGGTTTTTTGGGTGCCCATGGTTTAAGACCATGGTTTTGTAAAAATGCACAGTATAAATAAGCGCTTATGTAAAGAAGATAGGTTAGGTTTTATGATGAAGGAAAGATTAAGGCGAAGCTAAGATTGGTTTTGTGGAAAAAGGTTAAGTCCCAGCTGTGTGCGTGGACGACCTCTGCAGCTGTGTGCACAGAGGGTTTTGTAAAGAAGATTGTAAGGAAAAACCTGCAGCTGTGTGCGCAGGGGCCTGCTGCTGTGTGTGCGGCTTTTTGAGGACTGAAAGGATCTGCAGCTGAGTGCATAGATCAAACTGTGGTTTTGTAGCAAGTTGAATAGAACATAGTTTGTGGACGTAGCCCCTACACTGGGGGTGAACCACGTTATATCCGGTGTTGTGGTTTCTTGTGCTGTTTCTGTTTCTATTTCTTTTATGAATTAATAATTGTATACATCTGATAAGTTAGATCACTGCTAATATTTAGGTTCGCTGTGAATTCCCTGTAGTGGGTTGAGCGAGTCACGACTGTTTATTTATTTGCGAAGTTGTATGTGAATGAATGGTAGAACTGGTAATTATTGATTAATAAGGTTATTAAAAGGATAAGGTACATTAATCCCCCTCTCTGCTTGCAGAAAACTGATTCTACGGCATCCCATAGCTATTTCGGGTGAGACTGCAACCTGCGCGCAGGTTGTTGCTGAAAGGGCCAACACTGTGGGTATTTTGTTGGTGCGACACTAAAGGATTAAACCCGGGTCTGCCCTATTGCCCAACAAATTGGTTCCGTTTCTGGTTGAACTCAGTACCTGCTCAAGAGGGGTTTGCATTGTACCTCGAGGGCTATGTTCTGGAGGCCCTCTGTGAAGGACATCGACGATTGGTTTGTTGAGACTTGTCTGAAATTCGCGCAGCAAGAGAATACGAATCCGTGTCGAAGTGCAAGTGACTTTTTACAGCGGTATGTTTTTTGTGATACTTATGAAACTTTCTTTGGTCGTTTCCACATAGAGTTGCACCAGTGGTTATCTAGGTTAACAGAGAGGAGGACGAAATTTCAAGCTCGACGGATTCCTGTGTGGACCCCTGCAAGGGTCAACCTTGTGCAACACGTGAACAACGAGGTATCCTGCGTTGTCGATTTCTGGACGACGCGCACATTGGAGGCCTTCGTGACAGAGTTTGCCATTGATACCAGCACTTCTTTCAGCGAAGCTGAACGGCAGTTTTTCAAAGGGCCCCATGGTAAGTTTTTAAATTCCTTAATATTGAAGATTAAAATACTATTGGTTGAAAAGGGTATCTTATTATTTGAGTCAGACTGCTAGTTTAGTAGTACTAACATATGTTTGCAAGTGAGAATATTTTTGACGCACAAAGTGGGTTGCCACGAAGTGAGCAAAGGTACAAAAGAAATTTTGAATCTTACTCCTCAGGACAGGCCACCGCATTTCCCCTTGTAAACCCTCCACAAC
>LPNX011185349.1:0-11790 GCA_001517045.1 Pseudotsuga menziesii
GTTCTTATAGCAAGATAGCGATAAATTCTTCCTTTCATTGCCAGCATATAGAGAGATAGCGATAGAGGCTACAGGATTGGGTTAAACTCTTCTTATTCACAAGACTATAAAAGGAATTAAGGAATGGTGTGAGTTTACATATTCTCTTTAATTTGGTGAATGAAATTGATTCTAGCTGTTGGAAATAGTTAATGAACAGCTCATCCTTTTCACTTTCAAATTTGCAAAGCTGTAGGGTATCTTGTTGAAATTGCACAACACTTATGATATTTTGTAGAAGGATTGAAGATTGGAATTTATAGAGCATATAGGGCTTTGATAAATAATCTTTTAAACAAGTGATTAAGTAGGAAGAAATCAGGCTGCTTGAGTTTGGAGAAGACCCTAGTTTATAATATTGCTTTCTTAAAGCAACATCAGCTCCACAGTGTGCATATGCAAACCAGACTTAGCAAATATTTCTCACATAGCCTCATACTAATTAATGAGTATTGTTTGAATGGCCTTGGTACTTTCCTGTGTGCATTAATGTGCATAAATAAAACAGAGTATATTTAAATAGCAATAATCAGCCAAGCTTCATTATAATAGGCTATGTGTTGACCATTTAAAGCCAAGAGATTACAAGTGTTACTTTGGCAATAATTTTAGCAGTATTAATGTGGAGTGAAGCATTAGTTCTCGTAGGATTATAGTGGAGTTTTCATATCAACAGATCATAGTTATTTATTAAACTCTTTCAGTTGTAGAATAGAATATGAGCACTGTAGCTGAGTGTGGATTGTGGAGTGTTTAAGGGATTGCTGTAGGGTTTGGTTAATTTATCTGTAGATTGTTCTTCTGAAAGATTGCTGTAGGTAGGAATTCTCTGAAAAATTGCTGTAGGTGGAATTTCTATGAAAGATTAGGGTTGTTTTAAAACTATCTTGCCTGCACATATAGTGTAGCAGCTCAAAGTTTACGATTGCCCGGTTGATAATTAAATTGAGGTTAATTAAGTAACATTAATTTCCACCAACAGGAGGCCTATCCAATTTTGTTCCAGGAAGACTCAGAAGACACTTAAGCAACATCGAGGACGATGTTAAAATTAAGAGGGGGTGTTTGTAACCCACCTAGAACTGAATTGTTTTTAATTTTTTAGAAAACATTACTTTAAAAGTTATTGCGAAGTTTTATATTGTTGGCCAATGATGGTCAAAGATGACTGTAATTGAATATTTTATTTATTTAAATAATAAAAAGGAGAGACACCTATCCAAATAATACTGTTGAAGAGTGTTCACTGACCCACCAGGAGGAATAATCTATTGTAGAAGAACAAATGAAAAGTGGCAACAATAGAATTCACTTTCTAGTTGTTGCAGGAGGCAACATCCCTAAAAATGTGGTCATGTTCCCTGGAAAGAGGAGTTGAGCAAGTGGCTCATTTAATTGCAAAACTGACCCAAATACTTAGGCAAGCTTATATATACCATCGAATGGGCATGAGGCGCACTACATTATATTATGAGAGATTAGAGCCTTGTGATTTTGCTGGAAAATGAAAAGTTAGGCACACAAGAGGAATTCGATGAGGGGATAGCTAAAGTGATTTGCTAAGAGTTAAGTATGCAAGTGAGGTTGCAAAGTTACAGAGATTACTGTGTAGGCTTCTACATAGCAGCTTCATCCTGGTGGTTCAATGAACAGGCTCGGGGGTCCTAAAGAAAGTGATATTGGTTGCTTTCAGGAGATGGCTGGGAGGAACGGTCTTCTTTGGGTGTTTTTCCCCTTCGACAGTTAGCAGGTTCTAAGTTGTTTTTCTTATGAAACTTAAGTACATTTATGTTTTAATCTGTAGAATTCTATGAAGGTTAAAGTTTCCAAAGATGTAATAATTCGTTGCAATAAAGTAGGATAGTATTCTATTGACTATAGATTTATAAATGCTATTGTATACATAGAGTTTCTTTCTGAAATTAGTAATTACTGTATCTAGAATAGTATCATATCTCTGTATATAAATCTTCTTTGTTTACATGATGTACTTAAATAAATAGTAATTAGTATTTTCTTAGTTTTTCTATTAAAAAATTTACACTTCAATCAAAGGGTTGAATTAGAGGATATCTTCGTTTAAATTAAAGCTATGGATCTTTTACAAGTACAACCCAATCCTTTATTTTTGGAAAAAGTAAAAGGATGCATAGATTCTCAAGTTCTATGTTTACCAATATCTTTATAACCTAAAAATACACGTTTTCTGTCGAACACCAGATGTAAGATCATATTTGTAAGAATAATAAATATTTATATACATTTATAAATTCTACAAGTATTAACTAATATGGCCTAAAGGCCTATTTATTTAAATTAAACAAACACCTTATGTATAGTCGAAAGGCTTAAATGTTTTCAAGAAAAGATGAGCTAGGGTTTTAAAATCATTTAAACTAAAATAGAGTAAACCAAACCATTATAAAACCCACGATGAATGGAAAAATAAATGCAGGTTTTTAATGATAGAACAATTATAATATCTTATAGTTGCGAGTTAAAAGAAGTTTACAACAGGTCACCAGATCGAAGCTTGTAAAGGCTATTCTTTCGGAACAAGAAAAATATAAGAAGTGATATCCATTTTAGCATTTTTATAATCCAAACAAGAGTTAGGTCATTGTCATATTTTTCCATTTTGTGTGTAATCAAAATAGTAACCCTTATCGAATACATATGTTTTTCCAACACAGTATTATTATAACAAAAAATATATAAATGTATACCATAAATATTAACTCAATTCAAAAACTACGAGGTCAAAGGATGAAAACTTGTAAGGGTAAAAATCCTTCACAGAAAATTCTTAAAACAAAAATAACAATATTCTAACTTCTAAGAGGGAGTTGTAACCATTCAGGAAAAACAATCAAACGATTTACAGTCACTAGATTTTTTAGAAATACCATGGCCACACGGCCTTAAAATATTATTGGAAATAACAATGAGAACCCCAAAGGAATTTTAACAGTAACAAAACGTAGTTTCCACATAAAGTTTTATCAAAGTTTAGAATGTATAGCAATATAACCGTATGCAAATTTTAAACAAGATACATATTCTTTTACAGAGATTAAACTTAAAACAAGAATATCATTTAACATGGTAGATCTGAGGCATAGCCAGTTCAAACAAGTGAAAAATAGAGAGAATGTAAAGGATTTACAACATCTTCCTCACATTGTAAATATGACTCGATACAATTTTTCACAAAGGCTATCTTCCTGTATTTAAAATAAAATTTTTAAACTTAACATTGTGAAAATCCCTATGGCTTTCGAAACAAAGAAAGAACTTCGTATATCTTCTAATCTCTATAGGTGTTTACCACAAATGAAGGGGTTGAGAAAATCTAGAACCACCATTGAAATAGAACAGAGATGGGGAAACAACGCCATTTTACCCTCGACCCGAACTTTCCCAACAACTTTGTATATCTTTCACTTGCCAGTTAAAAATGAAATGGAGGTTAAAACATAATCAAATCAGTTCATTACAACAACTGTATTTAATTTCTAAGGAAACGAGAAAGCAACGAACGAGCATTTTGCCTCAGTCGACTGCTTTGTAAGTGATTTTGTCGATGGGTCAAGACTATGACACCGCTAAGAGAACAAAATAATTTTTTTTATCCATTCCAGTGCTGCGATGACCAAATACTTTCACTCAACACTAATAGAGATGAACAGAGCGAGGAGGGATGAGAGCCCTCGGCTCTTCACACTTCACCACAATACAAAAGCCACAAAGCCCTCTGGATTTTTGAGTTAGGGTTTATCACCTTCGATGGCTAGCTGGATAGAATTTGAAACCCTTCACGTGATCTTTTCTTAAAAACCCCACCTACCTCCTTGTGATGTAAATCATCAACCATTGGTCTATAGTTAGAAAGGTTTTCGATGTTAATTAAAATAGAGTCTTTCATATCCAAACATACTTTAACATTCCAATGGTTATGGTATGGTTTGTGCTAATATTTCTTCTTGCTCATCCCCTAGCTAAGCAGGGTTCCTTAGTAGTTTTACCTTAGCTTAGTGGCATAAGATGTTTCAAGGAGAAAACCCTCCAGTGAGTGTTAATATCTGCAATAACAAAAATAAAAATAAATGAATTAGCTTAAGAAGCTAAGTAAGACCCTCGTGACCTCATAACCCTTGTAATTAAGTAGGATATGTAGGCAGTGGGCGTAAACAGTATAAAAGTAAACAAAGTTTAAGACTACTATTTACAATTTATGACAAACACGAACAGTGCATAAACACTTCAAACTAAGTAAAATTTGTAATCTAGTAGTGTACTTTTCATAATGGTTTTGTCATGAAGTTACAATAAAATTTGTGTTGTTGTAAATCAATGTTTAAGTGCTAATAATAAGCTAAATTTTGGAATAGTTTAAACATAAAAATTTACTATATGAATAATGTTGTTACATAAAGTAAAACCTAAGTAATAATTTTTTTTTAATGGATTTTGGAGTAGTTACAAATACTTCCTATTAAAATAGTCCTATTCTTATGTATTCTTACCATTTTAAGTTGATGTCTTCTTACCATTCTAACTTAAGTTCAATAATATATATTATAAAACCCTTTAAATTTAGAATATATTTTAGTAAAAACATAATTCTAAATTGCATTACTTTAAAACCACATGTTTCATAAACTCAAAAATATTTTCCATAAATTAATGATATGTTACATGTTGCTTATAGAAAGATAAACGTAAAAAAAATTCTATCAAAATTATACTAGACAAGCCTTCCTTCACAAAACTCACAAATATGAAACTCACTAAAAATATGTGTTATACCATCAACGTTTTCTTAAATATATTAATATTGGTCAAGTGATATATTTGAAAACAAAAGGATGAGATATAATAGTTTAGAATGAGAGATCAATCTTACTCTCGTTCATTTATGATTGTTTTCTCACTCTTTGTTTCAATAATGAGTTTTTTTACATTTTCATTCTCTCTTTGTTGTTGGATTAGAATTTTTTAATTTGAAATTCATGTGGAGCGTTTTTGAATATGTTTTAATGAGTCTTTTTCCATTTCCATTCTCTTTGTTGTTGGATTAGAATTTTTTAAATTGAAATTTATCTCGAGCTTTTTTGAATATGTGAAACATATTATTTGAGTTTTATTTTATTATTGTTTTTTTTTATTTCATTAAAAAAAATTTAAACTTATTTTTTTAATTTATTTATAGATTGAAAAAGTCAATTAATAAAACATTTTAAAATTAAATTTTTTAATATGTTTTTTATATTATCTACTTGTTCACTCCAATTTTGCTTAAAATTGATTATAACTTATATAGTATTATTAATAGATTTGTTATAATCTATTTTAACAAATTAAAACTTGTATGCATTAAAAATAATTATATTTTTACTTTATAAAATTGAAATTAATTTTGCTTATGAGAATGAGATCTTTATACAAATTTTAAAATGTTGCAAATTGTTGAATTAAAAAGAGTAAAATGTGTATCTCCAAAATAATTACAATAAATGGACAACGTATTAGGTGTTTTACATAAATGAATATGTATAAATGAGTAATTACACTAAATGAATCACATGTTAAGTATCAACCTGTTAGGTGTTTTACATAAATGAATATGTATAAATAAGTAATTACACTAAATGGATCACATGTTAAGTATCTAAATGAGTATTTAATCGTAAAGAAATAATTTTCATTTATTTTTATTTATTTTGGATGTGTAAATGACCATTTGATTATAAAAAAATATTTCTATATTAAATATTTAAATAAATATTTGATCTAAAAATAATTTATATATTTAAATAAGTATTTGATCAAATAATGCACCATTAAAAAAATTAAAAATTTATTTATACATTAAAAAAATTTGATTAATATAATTTTTCAATATTTTTTTCTTATTCTCTACTTGTTCACTCCATTTTTTTTAAAATTGATTATAACTTATATAGTATTATTTATAGATTTGTTATAACTTATTATAACAAATTAAAACTTGTATGCATTAAAAATATTTATATCTTTACTCTATAAAATTGAAATTAATTTTGCATATGTGAATGGGATCTTTATACAAATTTTAAAATATTGCATATAGTTGAATTAAAAAAATAAAATGTGCATCTCCAAAATAATTACAATAATAAATGGATAACCTATTAGGTGTTTTACATAAATGAGTAATTACACAATGGATAACATGCTAAATATCTAAATGAGTATTTGATCATAAAAAAATAAATTTCATTTATTTTTATATTTAGATATGTGTAAATGATTATTTGATTATAAAAAAAATGTTATCATAATAAGTATTTAAATAAGTATTTGATCTAAAATAATAATTATTTTTAAAGTGAATATGTGTAAATGATTATTTGATAATAAATATATTTAATATATAAAACATCCTTAAAAAGAATTTAATTACGAACATAAAATTGTCTTTAAAAAGAAATTTAATTTAATAACACAAACATAAAATTTCTCCTTAAAAGAAATGTAATGAGTTGTGGAATGTTTTATTGACTCAACATGTTTAAATACCAGAAATATGTCTATCATGAAATCTATTCAGCTCAAATTGGATATCAACCAAATCTTTAATGTTCTAAGCTTTTTTATTCAGTGACCACTTAGTAGATATTACTTTAATGCGCTTAAGATTCTCACTAAATTGTGCATCACGAGATAAAGCAGACTGAACATCAAAGAGAACCCAAGAGTCTTTTAAAGCTTCAACCAAATCAGAATGATCCAGCCATCCAGCATTAAATTTAAAAGGACTATGGGCCTTAGGACTCTGTGAATAAATTTGCAGAAAGACAGGTTGATGATCAGATACACCTCCACACCCAATCCATTGTTTAAGAAGGAAATCACAATCTAGGAAATCAGCCGAGACAATAAAAAAGCTCAGAACATTAAAGATTTGGTTGATATCGAATTTGAGTTGAATAGATTTCATGATAGACATATTTCTAGTATTTTATCAGTGGTTGATAAAGATTTACTGATTGAGATTGAATCTCGCAAGAGTGCTATTCTTCTTTTTCGGGAAAAGGAGGCTCGCTAGAAAAGTAGGGCGTTATGCTTGAGCTGTGGTGATGATAATACTCCTTTTTTTCACAAATATGCTGCTCATAGGAAATGCCACAACTCAATTTGGAAACTTTATGATGATTCTGGCAATCTGGTGGAAGGATCTGAGGCTATAGCTGAGGCTGGAATACAGCATTTTGAAAGCCTTTTTAAAGAAGAAGTTGATCTCCATCTTCCCGAAATTGTTCATAGTGCTGGTCACTTTCCATCATCTGTCTCTGAGGATGATAATGTTGAGCTTATGAAGGCTATTACTCTTAAAGATATCAAGCATATCTTATTCATTAGCAAAAATGATAAGAGTCCTGGACCGGATGGTATTCCTGTTGAGGTGTATAGATGCCTCTTTGATGTTTTGGGTGAAGACCTCTTAAGAGTCATTGAATTGTCCCGGTTAAGTGGCAAGATTCTAGGTGTTTTTAACTCTACCTTTCTTGCTCTTATTCCTAAGATTGATAGTCCTTTATATTTTGAGGATTTTAGGCCTATATCTCTGTGTAATTTTGTATACAAAGTAATTGGTAAGATTATCTCGATCAGAATCAGAAAGGTTTTGAGCAGATGTATATCTGGTGAAGAGTTTGGATTTTTGCCGGGAAGGCAGATACACGATGCTGTAGGTATCATTCAGGAAGGTATGCATACTATGTATGTTAAATCCTTAAAAGCTGTTATGATTAAGATCGATCTTTCTAAAGCCTATGATCGAGTCAGCTGGGTTTATCTTCGGGTTATTCTTGCTAAAATGGTTTTTGCTGGGAATTTTATTGCATGGGTTATGAGCAGTCTATCATCTGTCTCTTTCTCTCTGCTCATCAATGGTGTTGCTAATAATTTTTTTAAATCTGGTAGAGGACTCAGACAGGGATGTCCGTTGGCACCTCTTCTGTTTCTTATTGTGGTTGAAGGCCTTGTGAGGGCTATTCTTCATGCTACACTGAGTGAGACTTATCATGGTTTATCTTTTGGTAATGAAATCGTATTAAGTCATGTTCTCTTTGTGGATGACATTGTCATGGTTAATGATGGTTCTAAACAATCTCTCTCTACTCTCTATGAGATTTTAATGCATTTCTGTAAGGCATCTGGGATGCAAATAAACGTTAATAAATCTTCTTTATACTATTCCTGTCTGGAAGATTCTGAAGTTATTACTTTACAGAATATCTTCAGTTTTCCTCTTGATAGAATTGAAAATGGCATGAAGTACCTTAGGTTTCAACTTAAACCTTGCAGATATCTTATTAGGGATTGGGATTGGCTAATTATTAAAGTTGAACAAAGGATTCAGAATTGGAGTTTCCACTGGCTGTCCAAAGGAGGTAAGCTAATATTGATTAAAGCTGTATTAGAGGCCATTCTAGTCAATTCGATGCATTTTTGGGTACCTATGGGTGTTATAGACAAAATACGAAAGCTTTGTTTCAACTTTCTTTGGGTTGGTAAACAGAACTCTTCTGGTTTACCTTGGATATCATGGAAGTTTCTTGCTATGCTTAAATCTATGGTGGTTGGGGACTTAAAGTCCCTGCTTTATTTGCCAAGGCACTTGCAGCAAAGAAGGTCTAGGATATATTACATGGTTCGGGTTTATGGGTTAAGATAGCAATACAGAAATACATTTATCCAATGAATAATCTGGACTCGATAAGATCTACTGTTAAAAAGAAAAGGAACATTTCTATTTGCTGGAAAGCTGTTCTTTGTGCTTTTGATCTCATTGGGAATTTTCTGGTATGGAAGATTGGTTTTGGCAATGCTGTTCGTATTGGTTTAGATCCGCGGGCTCGATGTAAATGGAGACATGCTCTTCCTATTCCTATGATTGATAGATTACATTTGGTTGGTTATCATTTTCTTGCTGATATTGGAATTCAAGGTATGTCTCTTCTGATTTCACAAGAATGGTTATCAAGAGACTACTTGGGTTTTATTGATCCACTTGAGATTGCTGCTTGGAATGGATATATTTCCATTCTCAAGTCTAGCCATGTTAGACTTTCTACTGCAAATGATTGTCTAATCTGGAATTTATCTAAATCAGGTAAGTATTCTCCTAAAGAGGGATATGCTGAACTAATTAATAGAGAAGTGGAATCGATATGGTGGTGGAAGGTTTTATGGAAGATGAAGTGCCCCCTAAAAACAAAATTTTTTAGCTGGTTTCTTCTCTCAGGTAAAGCATTGACCTCGGATGTTCTATGCTTGAGAGGTAGAGAAGGTCCTCGTAGGTGTTTTTTATGCAAACATAACTGTGAATCCAATTTTCATATTGCAGTAGAATGTCCTTTTACTCAATCTGTTTGGTCTATTATTGAGGATCATTTGAAACTTAATAATCTTTGGTATGGAGATTCCCTGTCTGCTTGTTTTAAAAACTGGTGCTTTCTACCAAATGTGGTACTTATCAAATCTTTACCTATCATTGTACTCTGGTTTATTTGGAAAGCAAGAAATAGAACCTGTTTTGAGGATCTTGACTCAACTCCTGCACAGGTTTCAAGCTATAGCTTGGGTATGTTGAAGAATTTACCACAGTCCTTATCTGTGGTTTCTATCAGATCAATTTTTGTGGAAGAAATTGATCAAACTTTTGCATGGGGTTACTTTGACAGATCTGTAGCTCGGGACCCAATGATTTGTGGAGTTGGAGGTAATTTGTTCATATCTGATAGGCATTATGCTACTTTCAAAGCAGGTTTAGGCTTGGGTACTAATAATTTTGCAGAATTATGTGCTCTTAAGCTTCTCCTTAGGCTGGCTCGGAAGCATAATTTGGATAAAATTCAAGTTTTGGGGGATTCCCAGTTAGTTATTAATTGGGCAGCTAGTAAGTATCGGTTACTGAATCTTGAACTAACCATGATTCTTCAAGATGTTCACTATTTAGATGACAGTCTTGATTATGTGTCTTTCAAACACATTTATAGGGAAAGAAACTTTAAAGCAGATACTTTGGCAAAAGCAGGTGGCAGCGTACTTGAAGGTTTTTGGAATACATGTGAATAGAGAGGGGCAGAAATTATAGAAACCTTTCAGGTTTTCTAAAATGTCTCTATGAGTTGTCTGTCTTGTGCAGTTTGTAGGACTGTTTTTTTTTATGATGGCTACATGCATTTTGATCTTATCTAACAGATTCTTATGATTTCTTTGCTGGATATTCTTTGGAGATACTAATGCTTGGGCATTTCTGGGTTATTTGATTTGGTTCCACCCTTGATATGATGCCTTGACTGATATTATTATGCATCCTTTGTCATTTTGGTGATTCCAAGCAAATTACAAAGAGCTGGACATGCGGGCTGTTTGGCCTCAATTTTATTATTCGGTGCTGAAATGGATATGAACTTTACATCATTTGATGGCCTGGAATTGGCCTTTACTAGCTGCTGATTTTTTGATCAGCTTTTTGATTTATCTTACATTTTTTAGACTACTTCAGCAAGCTAGTTTTGCTCTGGTTATTTGCTTGTGATCATCTTAGATTCACAGTTGATCTGACCTAAGTGATCAGGAATGATGACTGACCTAAGTGATGAGGAACGATGAAATAAGTCTGCAGAGATGAGACTTAATTGTTTGAATGGTTTTGATTTCTTTTCTTTTTGGATATGGTAATGGATTTTGTGCTCCATTTGAGGCAAATATCGTTTATGTAATTGACAACTTTATAATTGGATCTTTTGTATAATAGACTTCGAGGGCTATTTGTTGAATATGAATAAAATATTTACGATTTTTTCTTTGAAAAAAAATGTTTAACTTTTATGGAGACCAACTTTATTTTTTGTTCAAACAATGTGATCCAATCACGATATATTGAATAATGTGATTTTAGAAAGGGTTTGATAGCTACTTTTAAAGATGTACTGAAATATTTTAATCTAAAGGCGTGTAATCTAAGCCATCCAAAACAAATACACAATTTCTCTATTTAAAGAAAGCATGGAAGTAGATGGAACAATGCAGATATTTTAATGCTTTTAGTGATAGGATCTCATTTTGATGTGACAGGGTTGATTTTTTAATGTGATATTAGATTAAATAAACTTTTGAAGTAACAGGTTCATTGAAATTTTATGTAAGTTAAAACCTTCTTGGGTCCCAACTGTTCCATTCAATATTCTGATTTGCTTACTTTTCGCTTACGCTTCCTTTCCTACTTATCTTGATTATTAAATAATATATATACACGGCAGGTGATGTAGCGGACGTGCATTTGACATCAAGATCAAGATCAAGATCGGCGTGCATTTGACAGAGAGATCAAGATCAAGAGAAGGCCTCAACTTGATCAAGATGACTCGTTGTCATTATCGTATTGCTAATTCAATTATTGGATCTCTTTTACTAAATGTGACGGTGAGAGAAGCAGACCAATAGCAGCAATTTCACGTGCATTGATGAGAAAATGGTTTCACCAGGAAAGAACTTCCAAATGAGTTCAGCAACAACAGCAGATGCAGCTGGAGTGACGATATTCGTTTTGATTATTATCCTCTTGTTCTGCAAATATCGTCTGAAAAGCAAAGGATCAAACAATCCAAAACTGCCTCCAGGGCCGTCTCCATGGCCCATAATAGGAAATCTACATATGCTGGGAGAGTTGCCTCACCGTGCTCTGAAAGACCTCGC